>ML685905.1:1852184-1865239 GCA_007922175.1 Pelusios castaneus
GAAAGCGCTATACTTATAGTGCTTTACTTGTCCTGCAATAACTTATTGCGGGACAAGTATTCTCGTGTAGACAAGGCCTTAGTTCACTTCGTGGTCTTGGAGTACCTAAGGGTGGCTCATGGCAACATCCTGAGAACGCCATGGTGGAAACTGAAAGGAGAACCAAGAAAGTCATGTGAAAATGATTTGTTTTAAGGGCCCCAAGAAACCAACTTGGTATGGAGTGTGAGAATTGGTTCTCTGACTTGTCCAAATCTAACTTTGACACAACTTCTGCAGTCTTTTTTTGGTAGTTAATATTATAACTTGATGGTCAAAAGTAGTGGATATTCCATATGCAGAAAAAAGAATGGTCTGTCTGATAGCGTCCAACTTGAGACAAATAAAGCTTTCATGCTGTGTTTACAGGACGAGGATTATTCAGGAGAAGACACAGAAAAAATTCGTGAGACAGCAAAGAAATTGTTCACAAAACTGCAGGAGGCTGAGAAGCGGCATCAGTCAGACAAGACAGCTTTTGAGGTGAATACACAGTAGTGTTTAACTGCTGGAAGAACTTGAGCTTTGTCTGAATGAGGGGCTAGCTTCATGCATGCTACTAAGGAGCTATCAACGGTCTGTAAAATTGACCCTTCTATAGCCCAAGCTGTGTTGGAAAGGAGGTTGAGATGTGTATTAAGGGTTAAATAAATAAAAAATCCTTCAATCATTAATTCCTTGTTTTTTCCCCAGACAGTCTGAGTTATGCTCCCCCTTTCCTGGCACTCTTAGCAACATCTAAACTTCTTTTGGGTTGTACAGCACCTAGCGGGATGAGGACATCGTCCATAACTGGGGCTCTGGGCTGAGAGCACAATACAAAGAATACATAATACTTGAAATCAGTTTGGGGTTATGCTGTTTGTGCTGGCCTGTGCAGTTGGGACACGCTTCTGAGGAGCTGCTGTTCAAAAAGAGTTTTGAAACCCAGAGAGTAACTAGATTGAGTGGCCTTTTAATGGTGATTGATTAAACTCAGTGATGGCTAGTTCACACCAACCAGCCTCTTCCCTGTCTGAGGTCAAGTTAAGCCTGGTGATTGCCATTAAAGTCTTTGCAGTCTACAGACTGCACGTACTTAGTTAATCAGTAAACATATTGCAGTGAAATTTTCCCAGACTGGTCTTGATTTATGCAATGCTTGTTTCCAGGAAATGTTAATTTAAACGAAAGGTAAAATTGTAATGACTTTAACAGTGGCAAAATGCGTGCTAAGACAAGTGGTGTTTTGGCAGTTTTTGCTTAGCTTCCACCAATTTCTAACTTATCCTGTTTAATTATGTATGTAGGGCATCCAAGTGCTCATCACAATCATATGAGCATCTTGCATACTGCAGTGAATTGCCTGGATAACTCAGGTCATGGAGAATCAGGGTTCAAGCCCTTGTTCAGATGATAGATGTCTGTTGCACAGGAGGTAAAACTAAAATGATCACAGTAGCCCCTTTCAGCCTTAGACCAAACTGAATTGGGGAAGTGTTATCTCCATTTTACAGACGGGGAAAGTGGGGTACAGAGATGAAGTGACTTGACCAGGGTCACATAGGAAGCCTGAAGCAGAGCCAACCATTGAACCCAGCCAGATCACTGTTGTCCAGTGGCTTTTACAGAGAAATTGACTTGTTACATCAAGATCACATCTTGGTGGTGCAGGGATGTGGCACAAGCTGGGGGGCGGGAACCCTGCCATGTTTTCACATCTAATAACTTTTATGAAATAGAAAATGCATGGGCAGGTTTCTGAGTTGGTGGCTGGATTCATTCTCACCCAGCTGTGTCTGTATTTAGACACTGCTTTAGGGACGTAAGCAGGTTTTGCAGGGAAAGTAACTAAAAACGACACCTTATGTGGGCTTGGTGTTGATGCAGCAGGATGTCTCGTGCTCCTTTCCCCAGCACTGGGAATTAATGGCCCTCTTTTTTTTTTTAGGCAGAACGATCTGGGCTGTAGTGTTGGCATGTGTACATGGAGACATCATTAAATGTAATGAGCTCTTGGGGGTGAAAGGCCTTGCTGGGGGATGCTTCAGGTTTTAGTTCACTTCAGTGGTTCCTGATTCCATTTCCTTTCATAGAACTTGAGTGATCTGTTATCTAGGAGAGGTCCCTCTATCCCTAAAATGGCTGGGAAAGGAAATCCCATAACCCCCATGTGTGTGTGCTCTTTGAGGGAGTCCTGCCCTCTTCTCCAAAGCAGGATGTACATTTGGGTGACTAAGAGCTAAAGGAACTAAGGGGGGGTGGGGGAAAAGAACAGATAGAATACCTAGGTTGAGCTAAATTTTAACTGCAGATTAGGGCTCTGCAGCTGCCTGGGGTGGTGGGAGTTGCAGAAGAGTATTGAGTTTGGGAAGACTCCTGACATACACCCTGAGGGCAGGAGATCTGAGCAGGGTCCCCAAGATCTGCAATGTTAGTTATTAGCACATAACTTTTTCTGGACACTGCCTATATGCAAATCAGTTGGCTTGGCAGCCAAGTCCACTTTAGCTGTACTTTCTGGACAGCTGGGAGGTCGTTGGGTGTGTAGAAGAGAGGATCCTTCCCTACAGAAGAATAACAGAAGCATCCCCATGATCAACCCATGATCCTTCCCTACAGAAGAATAACAGAAGCATCCCCATGATCAACCCATGAATCTGGAAGCCAGGAACTCCTGATTTCGGTTTCCAATTCTGTTGCTGACTCGTGACCAAAGGGATGTGGGGCTGAGGGCTGGTTTACACTGGGAAGTTAGATTGGCACAGCTATGTCTCTGAGGGTGTGAAAAACCCACCCACCTGAGTGACATAGTTAAGTCACGCTAACCTCCAGTGTTGACAGAGGATCTCTACTGTTGCCCTGGCTACCAGCTCTCTGGGAGGTGGATTATCTATGCTGACAGGAGAACCCCTCTGGTTGGTGTAGGTCATGTCTTCACTGAAGTGCTACAGTAGTGGTGGTGTAGCAGTTCAAGTGTACATGTATCCTAAGCGTGTGAATTTGTGAAACGAGATGGTAAACTTCCATAACTCTCATGGCTCAGTGCTAATGCATCTTCTGATATGTCTATGATGATTTTTGTCTTCATTACCATGAGGTTTACATGTCAGTCTGAAGTGCTTTGAAGGGAAAGAGCTTTGTAAGGGAGGGCTCCTTTCTCCAGCACTTTAGGCCGTTGGCCCAAAGGATGCCTGACTCTTTAAACAAAATACACCTGCCAAGATTAAGAATCCCCTCTTTAAAATACAGTCACTGAGAGAGGCCTTCTCACTGTCTTTATGGACTGTGCAAGGATCAAACATCTTTTTTTGTGTGTCCTGTGTTGCAGATGACGACTGCCCAGTACCAGAAAGAAATAGAGCAAAGTAGTGTGGCTCTGAAGAAGGCCGAGGAGGGCTTGGTGGAGAAAGAAGTGAAGCTGGAGGAGCTGCAGAGACTAATGTCGGGGATGGAGAAGGTGCCACTGCTTAAAGATCAACATGGGGCTGGTTGGGGGCCAGGCCGCTCCATCAGGAGCTCGCTGCTAAGGATTTAGTGTTTGCAAGATGCAGGGTGTTGGATGCTAATCAGCTCTGGAGCCATGCTGCTGTTGTGTAGGCATCTCCTCAGCAGAAAACATGCCAGCTGTCTGCTGAGTAGCCATTTGCTGATGGCGTCTGGGTAGCGTGTTCCAGGGGATGCGTGTCTATGCAGGAATAACCACCAGCACAACTGGCACCTGGTGTTATCCACAGCAGAGGGGTGAAGGTGTGAACAAGACAAGGAGACTGAGCTCCCCTACTGGGGACTCCGTCTCTGGCAGGGGTGAAGTGCAGCGGGAGAGCGTGGGGTGTGGGGGGAAGCAGGAACTTGCACTGCTGGTGCTCCTGTCCTTTGAGTAAATGGAAAATTTCCTTCTCCTTGTTTCCTTTCACGAGCGCTAAATTTCTGTGAGATGTGGGCTGCATGATCAGCTTCTCTGGTGACTGCCAAGACTGACTCCTGGGACTGCCCAGTGCTACGGATCCATGTACCCTGATGTTTTGTGTCTGCCCTGAAAGAGAGGCCAGAGCATCTGTTGTGACTTGTCCTCCGATCTGTTGCAGGAACACCAGAGTTTGCTGCTGAAGATGAAAGAAGATGAAGCAGAGCTGGAGAAACTGAGAGGCCTGCAAAATGACACGCTCGTCGAACAGGATAGGTGAGGTTCAGCCCTGGATAGGGATGCTGAGACTCCTTCTCAACAGTCACCAGTTTGGGAGAGAACCTAGTAGGCCATCATCTCACTGGGACATGACTTGACATTCTTGGGTAGGGCGGGTGTCACTGCTTGCAGAGTATCAGGGTTTTCTCAAGCAGGTGAGATGACTAATCTTCATTTTGGCTGCAGCCTGCAGTGCCTCTTCCTTAAAGTTTGAGCACAGATCTTGTTAGGAAAAGCAAAAGTCTTGCATCTAAAGCCTGGCCAGGTCATTCCATTCTCAGATACTGCTACTAGCTTTTTGTTTGCTCCAGTATTGAAGTGGAAGTGGTCTTAATTTATTAAAATACCTTCCTCTGGGAAAACTAGGGGTGTCAGACATGGTCCACGAACCTCTTTCATCCAGCTCTTGACTGTGCTCCATGGAACCCCACTCTCTCCCTAACACACACAGAGAGAGTGAGTTTGGTCTCGCATACCAGCACCCGTGTTGCTGCAAGAGTGCCCTAGTATTTTGATTTATGGTATATACGGCCAACTTGAAGTACATTGTCAAATCTCACTCATCAGAGCAAATGAGTTTGACACCCCTGGGGTAAACTGAGACCCTGTCTTTCTTTGCTCAGTTAGTATCACTGGCCTCTGATGCTCCACTCGGTCTCTGCTACCATTGACGTACCTCCTGACTGGAGCAGCTGTCTATCTCCATGACTCATTGTCTCATAAAACCCCATTTCCCTTACTGTGTCTATTACTGCTGATCCATTACATTGCTTGGCAGAATAAACAGCTCTAGGGAGGCTGTAGCTTCTTATTAGGGGTTATGGTGAGACGTCTGTGGTGAAATGCTCAGTCCTTTATTACTCTGCTAATCGGGTAGATGGCTCTTGCTGACTCACTCGTATGTCTCCTCAGGTCAGCCAAACTGGAGAAGGAAGTTGCCACCTTGCGGGAGAAGATACACCATCTCGATGACATGCTGAAGAGTCAGCAGCGTAAAGTCCGACAGATGATTGAGCAGGTGAGGGCTTTGCTGTGGAGCCAAGGGCTAGCAAGGAATGGCTCCATCTCTCCCACTGTGTATATACAGCGCTGAGCACAGTGAGGGTCTGGCTCATGACTAGAGCTACAGGAATACAGATAATACAAAAGATGCTGAGTTTGCAGAATTTGGTTGAGTGCCATAGAAGTATTTTGAGACCATCCTTAAGGAAAGGCAGCACTTGCTTTTCCACGGGAGGAGGAAACAGGACCAAGGCAGTGCAAAGTGCGCTTTTGGCCAAGTTAGCATGAGCCAAACTCCACACACAACCTTCTAAAATGGTTTTGAACATCTGCCAGAGGGGAGCTGTTTGAAAATACTACAAAGCAGTTTCCACCCCACTGCCCTCCAATGTGGTGACTCTTCAGGAAAGCCCAGTGGGATAAGTCTGTGCTTCTGAAGAAACAGTTGCGATGATGGCAATTGGACAGGGTGCCGAACAAACCACTTGGAAATAAACCAGTTGCTGTTTATACCAGCAGTGGATTCAGCCCATTGTCTGCAGTGAGGTCCAGCAATGAATCACTCGTGGTGAAGCAGCTATTTCTAGACTGCCCACAAAGCCTGAGGTGCCCTTGCCCAGAACTTGAATTCCATTTCCCTGATCCAAAATTACATAAAACCTGTAATGACTGTGATTTTTTTGGGCATTAACCTGAAACGGTGGCAGGTTAAATCTGCCCTGCTTTCTGGATATCATGTCCAGTGTACGCATGTCTGAGATTTCTTTACTCATCTTGATTAATTTTCTTTTGCAGCTTCAGAATTCCAAAACAGTGATTCATGCAAAGGATGCGATTATTCAGGAGCTGAAAGAGAGAGTTGCCTACTTAGAAGCTGAGGTATATTTGTTCATTTCCTTAGATTAGCTGAGCTGCCTGTATAGGGTTTGTTTTCTCAGAGTGCATGTTGGGGATTGATAAAGCCTGTTTTAAGGGATAACTAGTGAGAACCATCCCCTCAAACTTGAAATGCCAGTGAGATGTCGCATGATTAATCGCAAGTCACTTTAAAGTTGGAAACAGCTAACTGGAATGTATGGAATGAACTTGGCTTTTGCTTTGAAAGCATTGTGGGCCACCCAGTAAGGTGAGAGAGAAGCTGGCACGTCCTTAGTGTGCAATGTGCCTGCTGCATTAGCAAGGAGAAATCACGCTAGCGTTGAAGTTTGCAAGATTGCTGCTGCTGCACTTTCTTGCGCTTTGTTGTGACTTTGGGTTACTGCAACAGCCATGCCTGCGGTCTAGTCCAAACAATCTGAGTACGTTTCCATAGCCGTGAAGCTTTTATTTTATTTGCCCAGATGGTGTCAAAGGCATGTATATACCATATAGTAGCATTGCAGAGTTGCATTCCAGGGTCCATGCTGTTGGAATATCACATTTAGCAACTTCTTTGGCTAAAATGGAGTATGTGCTGGCAGCTTTTAAGCCTTCAGGGTCCAGTGGCATTTTGCTAATCAGTGCAAAGAGGGACAGTGCCTGAACCTTTTCCTGAACCTGAAGGCAGAAAACTGAAATGACTGCGGTTTGACCAGCTGAATACGTTGGATATGTCCCGTTAATCTAAAATCCAAGTTAAATTCATATTTAATCCTACATGTTCTCATAGAACAGCCAAGCTAATGATACCTTGATTGGGAGGAGGGGGAGGGGCTGCGTTGAGCCAATTAAGGCATCTGGAGTCGATTGGAACACCTGACTCCAATTAAGGTACCCAGAGTCAGTTACAGCAGCTGACACCAATTACGAATAACATAAGTCCCTGTTGCAGCCAGGCAGTTTGGACTTGTTTGGAGGTGGAGGTAGGAGCAGTGTTTGGTGTATGGCAGAGAACAGAGCGAAGAAGAGTGGAGGAGAGCTGACCAGTAGCTGTTACTGGCAGTACCTAGGAGGCACAGGTAGTAAGGGTGAGTTTGCCCAAGTGGGCCTTAGGGCCCCAGGGCAGGAGGGACTGAGGATCCATAGCACTGGCAGGGTTTGGAGGAGGGGAGACCATGCCTCAGCTGGCTCCCACAACCTGAAGCACAGGACCCACAGGGAACTGAGCATGCTCAGTTTGCCACACACTTTTAAAGACTAACATGTTTATTTTTCATGTGAGCTTTCCTGTGTTAGCCTTTAAAAGTGCCACAGGACTCCTTGTTGCTTTTCCTGAACTAAACTGACACTGCGACCCCTCTGGAAATTGATAGCCCATGGGAATTGCCGTTTTATGCCGCCACCCAGTGAGCAGAGCATTGATCAGCTCCATGCCACTGCTTTGGCCTTTCTCCCCAGACCAAACTGAAGCTCTTGGTCTGGTCTTTTTCAGAATCTGGAGATGCACGATCGTATTGAGCACCTGATTGAGAAGCAAACCAACCCTGGCAGCCGCAGCGCCAGACCTCGCTCAAAATCAGAGTATGTGAGCAGGTAAGCAGGTGGCCTGTGCTGACTGGTGGAGGAAGGAAGAGGCCAGCTTTTGTGGTGTCCAGCGCCAGGCTGCTTCTCCTGCATGGAGCTGTGAGCTAAGCACTGGCCTGGTAGGCAGGAGATTTGGGTTCTAATCCTGTTGCTACCTCCATGTTCGTTTGCCCTGAACCAAGTCATTTACACCATCCCCCGACCCCTCACTCTATGTGCCGCTGTCCCCATCTGTAAAATCAGGAGGTACTTTTTTTGGGAGTGCTTGTGAAGCTTGATTGGCTGTTAAGCACCCAGGCTATTGATGGAAAGCGCTGCCAAGGGGCAAAGCAATCGTATCTCTCTGCCTCGGTTTCCCAGTCTGTAAACGGGTTATAAGACTTATCGACTTCACAAGTGGTAGGATTGCTTAACCAGCTTAGTGGTTGAAAAGTTCTGTTTATCTTGGGAGTCATCTGATTCAGTAGCAGATACGTTGCCATGTGTATTGTGGTGTAGTTGTTAGGGGAGGCACCATTTTTAATTAAACATAAGTTGTTCCCCCCCAACCTTGGCTAAAAATACTGGCAAATAAGCCCAGTGGTGGAATTGACTTCAGAAAACAAACCTTAGAAGGAAGGACGGTCTGGTGGCCTAGGATTGGAGATGGGGATGGAGTTCCCAGCTCTGCTGCTGCCTGCCCTCTCACCTCTCTAGGCCTCATTTCCCCCATACAGTAAAATGGGGAAATATCCCTACTTCCCAAGGGTCTGGAGGTTCAGTGTATGAATACTTAGGAAAGGATCAAAGATGGATGCAGGGGCTGTATAATAACCTAGATAGATCTAAGGGGTGCATAAGGAACTCGGAAGGCTGCATCAGAATTTGAGCCACAGCTCATGTGCATCTAATTACCGTAATCAACTCCTCAGTGTTTTCCTCTCTTTGCTTTGTAGTAAAAGGCTGGCAAAGCCTCTTGGCCCCAAGCCACTCCCTCTTATCAGAGTGCTGGAAACATGAACTCTCCTGGGCATGGCTTCCCAACTGAAGAAACTCACCATTTGCTACTGCGGACTGAACTTTGCTGCTGTTCCTTGGCCTGTGCCTGTGGCTTATTGGGCTGCCTCCCCCTGTGCTCCCCAGACAGACTGAGGGCAACGCCTCCAGAGAATTGAAGAGCTTTCAGGACCAAGCTGTCATCTGGGGGTAATTGGCAGAGCAGTGAGGCCTCCAGAACTGACATTTCCATGCTGCTGTCTCCAGTGGCTTTGTGATGAGTTATGGTATCTGATGTGGTGTCTGGCTGGGGAACATCCAACCCATGTGTATATATAAAAGACAGATTCCCCCCCACTCAGCTCTAGGGTTAAGCTGACTTTTCCTGGTACAGTCTTTTTTTTTATTACTTCATTTGTTTAAACCTGCTGTTGCTCTGTGAGCAATTTACTTTTTCACCTCAATGGAATCCTGCTTTTAAATTGCAGTTAATCAATAAGGATTTAAGTTATTAATCTTTTAAAGAAAATCAGCACCTAAAATCAACCTTTCGAAACAACAAAGATTCCCATGTTTCTCTCCCAATTCGCACCAAACCAGCTTACTCCAATGGGCCTCTTCCCAAGGTCTGGGTCCTCTCCTGTGGTCATGGCAGATGCTGCATGGGCTGTGATTGGGATACGTCCAACATGAGACTTTTCAAGAGTCTGTTTCCCAGGAGCATAGAGATGATCTTACCCAGATCTGTGTAGGTATAAAAGCAGAGTTAGTCCTGTTCCTACTTGTATTTATTTCAGTAAATTATTCGTGCCTTCAGATTATTTTGGAACCAGGCACAAGTGCTAATGCCATTGTTTTATGTAGCATTTTTAGGGCATGCTTGTTTTTCTTATTTAATTGGAAGATAGTAACCAGTTTTCCCACTGGGCTTGATAATTATGTAATAATTGTGTGTGTGATTTGAAAAGGAACAGCCTTTTCTTTTTATTACGTCTCTGGCGGAGAAAAGATGTCAGTGTATTACAAATGTCTCTATAAACTTGTATAGAAAGACAAAAACCAGTCTTGTAAAAGGTACATCTATTGAATAATCTCTTAATGCAGAAAACCGTATGCCTTACATAGCCATCCAAATAATCTGTAGTGGATTGAATAAATTCTGTTAATAGAGCACACATGATGGAATGCGTGGAATTTGTTGTGTTCATGCATTAATTATGGAAATTGAGACTCGGGCTGGATCCAAACCTTGGATGTGGGCCACTGGTCAGCATCCGATGGGAACAGATGCTACTAACATGGACTCAAACCAGCCCCCTGAAAGTAAATGGCTCCATGTTCCAATGCTGCAACCTGCGCTGATGCATGTTGAAAGGTTTTTGACTGATATTGCCAGTAGCCACGGACTGCGTAACTCCTGGCTAGCCTACACCCAACTCTTCCTAGCGGGGGGAGGGGAGGGGCTGTTGGGGGAACAATGGCTGCCCTGTGCCAGGAATGTCTTTTCCCATCCAACTCTTTGGATTGCCAAGGGTTTTCATCCTTGGTGGGACGGTACAGTGTCACTAAGAAAGGTACTTCCAGGTAGCAAAGGGCCTAGAAGATTGTGGTGCATCCCAAGCTGGGATGCTCTGATATTCCACTGTAAAGGAGGAAGGAAGGCCTGGCAAGTTTTTACACTCTTATTGGCTTGAATGTTGAGAGTTGGTGGGGATGGAGGCAGACAAGCTTTGTTGTATCTGCCTAGAACCGTGAGTAGGAAAATGGAGACTATCGCACACTGTGCTGGCTGCTGGCTGAAACGAATGTGGACTCCAAATCATGTATGTGAAGGAGTGATCATGGCTCTCTGCACAAATCCATCTGACTGCCTGATCAAAGCCTCTTCTGAAATACAAAGGAGTTTTCTCCTCCCTTCAAAGACAGGTAATGAATACTCAACTTCGGGACTGTCTCTGTGACTGCAATAGGCTCCTTTTAAGGAAAAGCCCTTAGGAGGCAACCTATCCTATTTCTCTAGCAATGAAGTAGTTCTTTGAATCCTAGATGTCGGCTTAAATATCTGCAAGACAGAATCTCCCACGAAAGCTCATGTGATCAATAAATTTGTTAGTCTTTAAAAGTGCCACAGGACTCCTTGTTCCTTCTCAAGGGGAACTTGTAGAGCATCCTGTTGATTTTATTCCTGTTAAATTCTACAGAGTTTCTATTTAATGGTTTGCTCCATTGTAATAGTTCGCATTCTTACTGGTACCAGTAGACTGGTCCTTGTCCTCTCCTGCATTTACTTCCACCTCATTCCTAGTCCTGCATTGCCTGCCTCACTGTTCCTTCCTGTCACCACTGGCCTGTTGGTGCAAGAGCCTTCTCCTGGCATTGACAGCAATAAGCAGCTAGCCCCCCTGTAGGGTTACAGAATCCTCAGCAGCCTGCAGCTGCCACCTCACAATGAATAACAACTCTCAACCTGGGGTGTTGCCTTTGTGCAAAAGCTTTGGGGCTGCTGTACTGTCTACAGCGCCCCCTGCTGCTCTTCAGACTGTTACACCTCGGGAGCTTTGAGTAGAGTTGGCTCCCAGGCTTATAGACTAAGGGTATGTCTACACTTGGGGCTGGAGTGGGATTCCCAGCTTGAGAGGAAGTTGTACTGACTATCTCACCAATCTGTGTGCCCATCAGAGACCCTGCATCAGCACTGGGCTGGCTAGCTCCTCCCTGCCACCAAGGCTACATTGTATTTGTAACCAGCTAGAGTGGGAATGTCTCTGCAAGCTCAAGCTCCAAAGGGGTCGCTGTGTTAGTCTAGTTCAGTAAAACAAACCGAGTCCTGTGACGCTTTTAAGGACTAACAAATGTATTTATTGCCTGAGCTTTCATGGGAGAAAATTCCACTTCATCTTCAAGCATCTGGTGAAGTGGGATTTTCTGCAAGCTCAGAATCATGCCTACAATCTCAAGGGCAGATGTTGTAGCCCAACACTGGGTTCTGTCCTCTCTGCCAGGGATGACTGACGGACCAGTCAGTAATCAAATAAAGCTGGCTGCTCTTGGGTTGTTCTTAGCAGATGTAGGGTCCAACCTCAAGGGTTCAAAAATCAGAAGGCAAGCCCAGCCTTCTGCTTAATGTACCTCTACAGACACATTCTGGTTTTTCTCCACAGTGCAAGAAGCTAGGTGTGGGTGGGTGTGGGGTGGGGGGGAGGTGTTCTTTTTTCATTTTTAAAAAATGAATGCTGAGATTCTTATGTAATCACCTGGCTGCAGGAGCAGAGACTTCAAGAAAACCCACTAACTATTGCAGGCCTCGCACTCAAACTCCAACAGGTGACAGAGCCGATGCTGTCACTTTGCTGAGCAGTCAGGTATGGCAACCAGCGTCATCCCAGTTGCATGAAACAGTTGGAAATAAGAAGTCTGGGGAGGGGAAGGGATTGCAAACTGGAGGTGTTCACAGAAGGATCCTACTGAAAAGGTCTTAGCTCTGTGCAGATGCTCTGGCCCAATCCTGACTAAACCAAAGGGTGGAAAGGAAGAAATCTGCTGACAGTCAGGTGAGGGAAACTGATGCAAGCAGTTACCTCTTTAGTGCACCTGGCAAGAAAGCCTGTTCTCCCAACAGCTGTTCCACAGCTAGCTTGAAGTCATGTGGCATTTCCTCTGGATCTCTTCTTTCCCTTCTCTCTCTACCCTCAACTCCTTTTCTTCACTGACCTGGCAATTGGAGCCAGACCAAGTGAGGTTGGTTCACATGTGATTGTCTAGGGACAATTCCAAAGGGGTAGTCCTGTTAGTCTAGTTCAGCAAAGCAAACAAAGTCTTGTGGCACTTTTAAAGACTAACAAATTTATTTATCGCATGAGCTTTCATGGGAGAAAATCCCACTTCAAGCATCTGATGAAGTGGGATTTTCTCCCATGAAAGCTCATACAATAAATAACAGTCCTGTGGCACTTTTAAAGATGAACAGATTTATTTATCGCATGAGCTTTTGTGGGAGAAAATCCCCACTTCGTCAGATACTAAATTTCCCATCTTCAAAGCGTTTGACCAAGTTGGATTTTCTCACACGAAAGCTCATGCGATAAATAAATCTGTTAGTCTTTAAAAGTGCCACAGGACTCTGTTGTCTTTCTACAATAGACTAACACGGCTACCCCTTTGGAATTTTTCTTTCCAGAGAGTCATTTAATTCCTTTCACCTATTCCCAGACACAGTTGACATAGGCCCTTCTTTCACCTAGATGAAACAAACAAGGAGTCCTGTGGCACTTTTAAAGACTAAGATTTATTTATCGCATGAGCTTTCGTGTGAGAAAATCCAACTTGGTCAAACGCTTTGAAGATGGGAAATTTAGCATCTGACGAAGTGGGGATTTTCTCCCACAAAAGCTCATGCGATAAATAAATCTGTTCATCTTTAAAAGTGCCACAG
>ML685905.1:1865639-1943563 GCA_007922175.1 Pelusios castaneus
ACAGTGGCCAGTGCCAGGTGCCCGAGGGAGTGAACCCAACAGGCAATGATCAAGTGATCACTCTCCTGCCATCCGTCTCCATCCTCTGATAAGCAGAGGCTAGGGACACTATTCTTAACCCCTTTCTGGCTAATAGCCATTTATGGACTTAGCCCCCATGAACTTATCCAGTTCCCTTTTAAATATTGTTATAGTCCCAGCCTTCACAACCTCCTCAGGTAAGGAGTTCCACAAGTTGACTGTGCGTTGTGTGAAGAAGAACTTCCTTTTATTTGTTTTGAACCTGCTACCTATCAGTTTCATTTGGTGACCCCTGGTTCTTGTATTATGGGAGTATTTAAACAACTTTTCCTTGTCCACTTTTTCCACATCAGTCATAATTTTATATACTTCTATCATGTCCCCCCTCAGTCTCCTCTTTTCCAAGCTGAAGAGGCCCAGCCTTTTCAATCGTTCCTCATACGAGGCACTCTCCAAACCCCTAATCATTTTAGTTGCCCTTTTCTGACCTTTTCTAGTGCTAGAATATCTTTTTTGAGATGAGGAGACCACATCTGTACACAGTATTCGAGATGTGGGCGTACCATGGATTTATATAAGGGCAATAATACATTTGCAGTCTTATTTTCTATCCCCTTTTTAATGATCCCTAACATCCTGTTTGCTTTTTTGACCGCCTCCGCACACTGTACGGACATCTTCAGAGAACTATCCACAATGACTCCAAGATCTTTTTCTTGACTCGTAGCCAGATTAGCCCCCATCATATTATAGGTATAGTTGGGGTTATTTTTTCCAATGTGCATTACTTTACACTTATCCACATTAAATTTCATTTGCCATTTGGATGCCCAATCACTTAGTTTTGTGAGATCTTTTTGAAGTTCTTCACAATCTGCTTTGGTCTTGACTATCTTGAGTAGTTTAGTAGTTTAGAGTGAGGCTCTCCTCACAATGAACTACATCTCCCATGAGGCAACGCCAGGGAGGCTCGTAGAACTACAATTCCTATGAGCCTCTGCGTCCAGAAGATGGCTGAAGTATCTTTTCCATGAACCTTAGGCACCCAGCCTACATTTCCCAAGGTGCCATGCGCCACTGTGACTCACCGCCTACATTTCCCATAGTGCCGTGCGCCCCGAGACGCTGCAGAGACTACATTTCCCATTGTGCCGTGCGCCTTCCACGCTCCTCGGACTACATTTCCCGCTGCGCTCGGCGCTTTGCCTACGGCGGCCGCCGAGAGGATCTCGTGACGGCGCGGCCGGGCCGCGGAGCTGGTCGCCAAGATGGCGGACGAGGAGGGCGAAGGGCTGCAGGGCTCGGCGCCGGCTCCGCACCGCAACGGGGGGGGCGGGCTTGGTCCGGGGGGGCCCCGCGTCGTGCGCATCGTCAAGTCGGAGTCCGGCTACGGCTTCAACGTGCGGGGCCAAGTGAGCGAGGGCGGCCAGCTGCGGAGCATCAACGGCGAGCTGTACGCGCCGCTCCAGCATGTCAGCGCCGTGCTGGGCGGGGGGGCGGCCGACCGCGCCGGGGTGCGCAAGGGAGACCGCATCCTGGAGGTGTGAGTACGGGGGGGCTGGGCGGACAGAGAGCGGGGGGCGGGGCACCCCCAGTGATGGGGGGAGGGGATGGCTGGAGGCAACTCCCCCTGCCCCGAGTGATTTGGGGAGGGAGGCAACTCCACCCCTGCCCCGAGTAATTTGGGGAGGGGGGGATGGAGGGAGGCAACTCCCTTCCCGCCCCGAGTGATTTGGGGATGGAGGGAGGCAACTCCACCCCTTCCCTCCCCGCCCTGAGTGATTTGGGGAGGGGTAGCTCTTTTCTCCACCCAGAGTGACAGCATATTGGGGGTGTGAGTACTCGGGGGTGGGAGGGGGGTAGGCTCATGCAGGGAGAAGGGGGAGCACCTCTGAGAGAGCTGGGCTCTGGAGGAAGCTGAGGGGGAGGGGCTCTCTCAGAGAGGACCCTGAGGAGAGCCCCTGGAGGAGAACCAACCTCAGTGGATGTGTGTTGAAGGGTGGGAGTTAGATACTGGATTTGGGACTATGAGGGACCTTGTGGATGAGGATCCCCCCTCAAAACCTTGGGGGAACTAGTCCTTGGCAGCGGAGGGTGCCATCATTGGGAGAGGGATTAAAGAGGGTTCTTTTGGAGTGGAAGTTATGCCCAGAGATCTCAGGGCCCATAGGCTGGGGTGCACAAGTGGGGAGCATGATGTTACTACCTGATGGCAGATGGGGAGGGAAACTCCTCTGTGGGAGTCCAGTAGGGGAAGGGATCACCTTGGGTGTGCTTGGAGGTGTGAGTGGGGAGAGGAGAATACGGGCCCTGGGGGAGAGCAGAAGGGGTCAGAGAAACTTCTGTGGGAGAGGGAATGGTGGTGTGCAAAGAAGTCAGCATGCACCCTGGAGGGCTGTAGGGAGAAGGCTAATACCTTCCTTTGGGAATGGGAACATCCTTAACGGGGACCACAGAGAGATTTGCAAGGAGGGGAGATGACCCTGTCCACATAGGGGGATCCCACCCCTCTGGGACTGGAGGGGACTTAAGATAAGGGGGATTGCAGCCCCTGGCAGAGAGGACACCCCCGCCTGGCCAAGTGCACATTCCCTGGGGAGAAAGGAAATCCCTCTTTGGAAAGAAATGAGGACATTCCCTCCATGTGTACATTTTCAGAAGTGGATTTCAATCCCCCCCTAACCCTTATGTGGACCAGGCTAATGAGTGCAGAAGGAGCCATGTCCTGGAGTTGGAACTGTTTTTATTTTTCATTTCACATCACTTGGACAGTAGTACTGGACTGTCATTGGTTTCTGGTCACTGGCACTGGTCCTGTGCAGTGAGGTATTTAAATCTTTCATGGGAAATGTTAAATATAAGCCCCAACAAAATCTCTGAATAGAAACATTTTTATTTTTATTATATTGAATCTGATCTTTTTTTTGGAGGGGGTGGAGCGCGCATAACTTAAAATTTCAGTCTAAAGTACTTGGCCATTTCTCCAGTATTACTTGAGCCTCTGTAGTTTGTCCTTGACCTGTTGAGATTTTGAACTGAATTTCCCCCATCACAATGCAGTTCTTCAGATTGGTTCTGTGGTACCACTGGCTGTTTGTGAAATTTTCCCTAATTGTGTTCAGTTGTCAGATAAATTAAAGAGATGTAAAGATTGATATGTCTGCAAAGTCTGTTAACTTGAAATGCTTATTAATTATAAGTATTTCATAGTGGTAAAAATGCCTTTGTTTCCAGCCTTGATGGATTTAAGTGTGAAGGAGGGAGATGTTTGCGTTTTGCCCCACTGGATGGGAAATGTTTTTACAGGCTGTCGGTTACATGGGTGTTCAGAATCTGTAGTGGGAGAACCGTGCGTTCATAACAGGCGTTCTGCTGTGTGACCCGAATATTTGTGCTTTGACTTTCCTAGGCAGAGAACATACTCACTGAGTGAATTTTGCAGCCAGAGGGTGTGTTTAGAGAACAGCATTTATTGACTGAAGGAATATTTGTATTCATTACAGAATGCTGAGTCTAAAATCCTCCACCTTGTGCTCCCTGTGGAAATCACTAAAGAGACCTGAGTGTTTAAAATTATTAAAATAGGTTTCAAGGCTATGGGCTGGGTTTGAAGTTTAACCTCTGGGAGCCAAAGGTTTGCTCTTTGACAAGTTTACTTGAGGGCAGATCCTCGGTGGATGTAAATTGTCCAGCAGAGCCGTGGTACTTTGCGACAGCTCACTGTCTGGGCTCTGATTTCTTTCATGTGGCAACATGTGGTTTGGTGGTGAAGAAGAGGCTTGCGAATCAGGACTTCTGATGAGCTCAGTGGTTAAAGTAAGAGGGAACGCACCGGAACGCAGTTCCGGGGCCCACAAATTTGAGGAGCCAGAGTTCCGGGGCCCCTAAAAATAGAAAAATCCAGCGGAGTGCATGTTCTGCCCTGCCCTGGTTGCTGGCAGGTCCTACACCCTATCATTGTTAATCGCAATACTTATTGTGTTATGCAGTATTTGCTAGTGTGTGACAATAATTGCTATAGACATAAACGACATATAAAATTATAAATATTTTTATGGAGCGATCACCGATGTAAGTAGTACTGAGAAGTAGTTGCAAATGCCTACTTGGGCTGGGGCCCACACATGCATGAAGGGGGCCCAGACAATACGGGAAGGGGGCCCGGAGATTAGGAGGGTTTCGGGGCCAGTCAAATTATACTTTAACCACTGGTGAGCTCTGCTCCAGCTCTTTAAGGGACTTGTAATCTAATGGCCAGAGCAGGAGACAGGAGTCCTGGGTTCGAGTCCCATCTATTGGAGGGAGTATAGACTAGTAGGCCAAACAGAGAACTGGGACTTGGGACTCCTGCTGCTGGTTCTGCCACGGACATACTGTTTGATCTTGGGACAAATCACTTGAATCTTTCCCGGTGGCTCTGTTGTAGCACTTGTGAAATGGGGTGCTATAAGGAGCTCCAGCCTGAGGACGCAAATATCACATCTTACTTTTGTTTACTTAGGGGCATAAACTGGCACCCCAAAAAATGAATTGTTCCTGATTGCTCCATCCTGACAAAATACAGAGGACCCTATGGTGCCTCATACTTAGCGGAGTTATTGCCAGATCTACTAATCCAACCCCTGGAAGTAATTCTAGTATTGCAGTGAGTTGGAGGAGAAACAATAACACTGGCTCCAGAAATAGCATTGATTTCCCTTCCTCTCCACAGAAGCACCGGAATGTGGTGGCTGAGGGTGGGGTTTCCTGGGTGGCCCAGATTTGCACCAGGTGTGCCATTTGCTGTTTTGGGGGCACACTGAACCCAAAGCTTTCCAGTATGTTGACTCTGAAGAAGTCATTCATTCCATTATGGTGTAACCTGCTCTGAAGGAGTAAAGTTAATTTCCGAAGAGGATCTTCTGATGCTGCTGAGATAGCACTGGTAGAGATGGACTGGTTTTCAAACTTGAGTCTCTAAGCAAACTCTTAGTTAAACCTAGGGCCTGTGGAGTGCCATTTAAAATGCGTGTGTGCAGGGGAGGGGAATAAATTTGTACTCCCATCAGCCTGACTTCCCTGTTCATGGACCTCTGCACCCACTGTCTCCAAATTTGAGGGAGTGACATTGTGTGCAGGGCTGCAGTACCACATAGGGTTGGCCCAGCTAGAAAGTGGTTAGATTATGTCCAAGCAGAACCCTGCCCCCCGGCTCTTTGGCCTATGATTAAATAATTAAATAAGGAGCCTGAGACTGCATAGGAATTCTTGAGTGCAGACCATTCCTGAAAATCAGGCCATGTATTTGATGCCTAAATGTGTGTGCCCATGTTTGCAAACACTTATGTTTCACATCTTAATGACAAAGAAGTCGGTCCAGTAAAGGATATTGCCTCAGTCGCCTTCTCTCTAATATCCTGAGCCTGATACGGCATACATGGCCTTGATTAATCATAACAGACAAGGAATCCTGTGGCACTTATAAAGACTAACAAATTTATTTATTGCCTGAGCTTTTCATGGGAGAAAATCCCACTTCAACAGATGCTTTTTCTCCCACAAAAGCTCATGCGATAAATAAATGTTTTAGTCTTTATAAGTGCCACAGGACTCCTTGTTTGTTTTGCTGAACTAGACCAGGGATCGGCAGCCTTTGCCAACCCTTTGTGCCGGCCCCTGCTCCTCGACCCTTGGCTGGTGCCGACGTCCCACTCGTGGAAAGAAGCCCCCTGGAGTGGCTCCTCTCGGCAGCGTGCCTGGGGACCCCTATCCCCAGGCACGTCATGGAAAGAAGTTGTCTGGAGTCGCTCCTTTTGGCAGCGGCACACCACAGAGAGGAGCCGCTCTGGGCGGCTTCTTTACATGGTATCCTGGGGCATGGACATGGCAGGGACCTCCGCACTGCAGCCACCCCTGGAAGAAGCCACTTGGAGTGTCTTTTGGTGGCAGGAGTGGCAATTTCTGTGGTGTTGCAGAGGGTGCCGAGTGCCACTCCAAATGGGCTTGTGTGCCCCTGCTGGTACGCGTGCCTGGGGTTGCCTACCCCTGAACTAGACTAACACGCCTACCCCTTTGGAACACGATTAATCATTTAACTTTTTTGTGCCCTAGCGTATCTGTCTGTAAAATGAACATAAAATGTTAGAGTGGGTACCATTAAAACCAGGGCATCTAGCACATGGGGTTGTTAACTTGCTGTAGTATTCCTCATTCAAAGAATAGGGAATTCCGTAGTAAAGAGAAATACTGGAGTGTGATATTCATCCTTCCTTAAGATTGTAACTTTTGTGGGGGGTAGGGACAGTCTTTTGGTTCAGTATTTGTAGAGCACCTAATGCAACTGGCTTTTAAGTGTTACAACATTAAAACAATATTTTGCATGACATCTCTGTGAGGTTGTGAGGGTTAACATCTGTAAACTGCTTTGTGATTTGTAGGTATGCTTCATGGATGCCTAAGATGTTTCTCAAGAGTGTCTAATTGTGTTTTGTATACTTGTTATAAAGCGCTTAACTGCAAGACAGCCTGATCTTAATCTCCCCCAGGTAACTTCTAACTCAAAAGCTTGGTTTTGAAGGCTGACATTGTAGTATAATGACTATGAAATGCTTATCTAATCTTCTTAGCATGTTGTCTGTTTGTGGGATTTGAGGGCACCGAAGGCAGACAAAGAAAGCAAATTTAGTTCCTTGATTATCACCTTAAATGACAGTCATAACTAATCTTTTAAAAAAAGTGCCTCATAGATGTGCAAATCATTGGTTACAGGAAAGCTTGCTTCAGATGATCTAATTCTAATAGATGTAGAAGGGGTCAAGTTTTAAGTATTGGTGAACCACGTGCTGAAGAATTACTGGGTGGTTAAGTCACTGGCCAAAGCTCAGTTCACAGACAGGAAGCAATTGGGTTACCATAGCCAACAACTGGTCCCTCTTGTCTCTAGTTGTGGCTGGTGCCGGCTCTTTCAAAGGAAAATGCAAAAATAATTTGAACTGGGCAATTTATGGAATAATCTGCCCATAGGAAAATTTTCCAGTCCCTTTGGAGATTGGTTTATGCCCTGGCACACAGGGGTTAAGAATCATTTAATCTTTCTCAGTTCCCTATCTGTAAAATGGGAATAATGCTTTCCTGCCTCATAGGGTGTTGTATGGTTGAAGCTGTTAATGTTGGATGTGCTCAGGTACTATAGTAATATGGATCTTTGATTCCTGGTGGTAGATATGCTGATGAGACGATGGATGGGAAGGCTTCTGAGTTATTACAGAGAATTCTTCCTTTGGTGTCGGATGGATGAATCTTACCCATATACTCAGGGTTCAACTGATCACCATATTGGGGTTGGGAAGGAATTTCTCTGGCGCAGATTGGCCTGGGCTGGGAGGCTTTTCATCTTCCTTTGTAGTGTGGGACAGTGGTTCTCAACTTTTTGTGGGTCGTGACACACTTAGTGGCATATGGCAACCCTACAGGACACACCAGTTTACCCCCCCGCCCCCCCGTCAAATCCAGCCATCTCCCTGGCTGTCTGTGACACACTTAATGCTGTGTGGTGACACAGTAATGTGTCCCGACACAGTGGTTGAGAACCGCTGGCATGGGGCATCATTCACTTGCTGGTGGATTCTCTGTACTTTAAAGTCCATAAATCATGTTTTGAGGACTTTAATAACTCACTCACACGTTAGAGGTTTATTCCAGGAGTGGGTGGGTGAGGTTCTGCATTGTGCAGGCGGTCAGACTAGATGATAATATTGGTCCCTTCTGACCTTAGAGACTGTGTTTGTACGAGCATCTAGATAAGAGAAAATATTTGGAGTGTTCTGCTAATTGACTTTTCCAGTAGTGCCTCTGGCATGCCAACAGCCATTTAAATTGTTCATAATAGGTGAGAAATTATAGTTGTCTGCAGGTTATTTAAAGACCTAGAGTAATACACCGGGGATAGTACCAACACCCTCTGGGCTTGGCTGGACTTATACACGTGGGTGCACTTGCGTTTTCTCACTGCTGTCACAAAAAGACTAGCTCCTTCTTGTTCAGATAAGACCTCTTATCTCTTTGCTCTGAAATCTAACTTTGTGTGTGGACTTGAGGCACAGAAAGCTGACTCTGCTTAGGAAAAGTACAGACGCTGTCTCTAGAAAAACAAGGAGGCAGCTGTGTGTGTGCTGCTTTTTCAGAGTTCTACTGCTGGTCCATGGGGCAGATTGCCAGGAAATCACCTTCTGAAATGGTCAGCAGGCTGTGCTAGGCAGAACTCTCTGAGTTTTCTGAACCCTTCAGGGCTCTGCTTTAGTGTTCAGTACTGGGGTAGGGAGTGTTTATAGCTCACCATATTCTTTCATTAGCATTCCCTGAGTAAACCTCACTTTTTCCTTGAAATTTTGCACTTCGGTCTTGGAAACTTTAAAAAAAAAAATCTTCCTGTAATTTTAGCTGATGAGAAGTTGAAGGGCATACCAGTGTGTTACGCTGGTACAGTTACAGTGCTCAGTTCCAGAACTGTGAATGGATAAAATGAAGAGGAGGATTGTAGTGTGGTTTTGTGTTTTAACAGGAGATTGATTCACCATTTTCCTCTGTGTGGTTGCGGTTAGTCCTGTATTGTTTGAAAGACTCCTCCACTTGTGAGTCTGTATGCATAACTACTTGCACAGTGCATTATGTCTGATTTACTCTTTTTGTTTCCTGTAAGGATACAAAATCAAAATCCCTCTTGACACCAGCTTGATTGACTTTCTTCCTCCATAATTCACTGTTATTATATTGCAGTGACAGTTTGTTTTTGTCTTTCTAGTTGTGTTTATAAATCCACTCAAATGAAGGGTTCCTCTGTTATGGGCTTTTCATCAAGTGTACAATTTTAAAGCTCTTGTATTTATCCATCTCTGCTGACAGAAAATTTCCATAGTATATCTAAACAAAGTCCATATGTATAACTAATAACACTTGACACTATTGAAGCTAAAATAGCTTAAAGCTGCTTTTCACCACTTACACAGAATTTTGCATTTCCTTCAGGTTGGAAAAATTAAACTATAGGTTGGTCAGTTTCCCTTGGGTTTAGTCAGTTTCACCATCTTGTTCTGGTATATTAGGACAGTGCTGTTGGGGCTTCCAACACTGAAAGAAGGTTTTATTGAAATCATAAGAGCTCTTGAAATAACATTTTTCAACCTTAGTATGAAATGCTTGTTTATTTAGAAAGCCTAACTGAAGGCTGAAAGCTTATTGTATCCTCTTAAAGCTAGCAGTATTCCAGTACTTTGCTCCTTAAGGCCTTGGATTAAACAGTATTAATAAATGAAGAAGCGGGTGAGATGTGTGTCTCTAGGTACTTGTATGTTGCCACAGGGTCTGGGCCAGGATGGACAAAATTGGCTCACAGCTAGGCGCCAGCAATTTTACTTTTGGTTGCCGAAGGAGCTCCTCCATTATATTTCTGTGGTGCAGCTAGGCAACAGGCTACTAAAATTGGTCACCAAGGTGACCAGAAACATTGATTTGTCAAGGCCTGGTCTGGGCTATGCCCCATCCTGTAAATAGGCTCATGGGAGTGACTAGGATCCACAGGGACAAATCTGTGACCTCCGGGACTGGGTCTCTGGTCCCAGTGTTCTTTGTCTCTCTCTGTGGCTCCCTGGAATCGTTCTAGCCAAGCCAGAGTCTTGCAGAAGGCTTCTACTGAGCCCCTTCAGAGCTCCATGCTCTCAAAAACTATTTACAGTGACACAGGCAGCTTTTTGAAGAATAAGGGAACCATTAATGAGTCACCTGGCTAGAGAATTTGAGCAGCCTTGGGTTAACACAGGTCTCGACAAATGTATGTTTCTGGTCGCCATGGCGACCAGTTTTAGTAGTCTGTCGCCTAACTCCACTGCGGAAATGTAATGGCAGAGCACCTTCTGGCAACCAAAAGTAAAATTGCTGGCGCCTAGCTGTGTGCCAATTTTATCCACCCCTGAAGAGGCTTTAGTTACACTTCAGTCCGCCTTGGTGAAATCAGTGCCCTGATGAACCAGCCAAGCTGTGATGGACCCTAGCTTTCTTCTAGTGATATCCATCAATATTTGGGGAGTTGTGGTGGAACTGAAAGTGGCAATGAGATGGAGTGCTATCAGAAAGATGAGCACCAGGATGCTTGAAGTTGTGTTCTCCAGTTTGTACTTTCTTTGCAGTTCTTCTGAGAACAAAATTTGTAGTTTCTGACCAAGTGAACAGAGGCATTGAGCCTAGGACTTTATCTACACTTCAGCTGCTTTGCTGGTGTATCACCACAGCCATCTAGGGTAGATACGGCTTATGCTGACAGAAGGGGTTTTTCTATCGTCATAGTAATGTTCATGCCGACAGAGACGCTCCTGTCAGCATAGATGTCTCTACGCTGCAGATTTTGCCGACACAGCTGAGTCAGCTAGGGAGTGTGGTTTATTTCACACTCTGACCCCTAGGCTAGGCTGACAAATGCTGTACTGTGGACCTAGACTAAATGATACTCTTTCCTTATTGGTGCGATTCTTTGTTTGCTTGTATGAGCTGAAAAAGTAATTGCTGTTGAGTTTCCAGAATTGATATCAATCTTGATTTCTGAAGTGTCCAAAAATATTTCCCCCTTTAATAAGATAGTTTTTCCTTTACTGAGTCAGTACTTACTCGTTTTATAACCATATTTGTTTTCAAAGCCTTTTGAAATGTTACACAAAAGAAGCTGTGCTATGTTCCTCATAACCTTGTTTGCATTAAGTTAAAAAGTTTTTTTTATTGCTTTCGGAAGAATGGTAACCATATTATATGGTAGTGCTGAGCCTGTTAATACGCACAGAGCTATTAAAACTTTCTTAAAATGGCACGAGAAGCTGGTGTAAAAACAATTACAAAATGATCCAGGTCCTTTTCTCCATGTGAGGAAGATACCAGCAGTGGGTAAAGTCCATGGATTCGAACTTGCTTATGCTGTCTCTACCTAATGAGTTTTTCTCTCATTAGAAGAATGTTAAAACTAGGACCTGATTTTTCAGCTGTGAAAGAGGAAGGTCAGCCTACAGAGTTCTTCCTTTTGTTAAGAGCATACAAGTGGTTCCCTTTGTTAGGAGCGTACTAGAGATGGGAAATACTGATTATTAGGTTCTAATTGAGCCACCCTGGCAGAATTATGTTCTACTGCTTGTTCTCCAGGGCTCTATCCAGGGATGCCCCAAACAGGTGGGAGATCCTAGAAGCGGTCCTGCGTGGATTGCCTTCCCTCCCCTTGCGACTCCCGGCATTCCAGAGGTGAAGCTGCAGCCATCTGTTCTTTCCAGCCAGGGCAGCCTCTCACTATGGCTTCGTGCTTCGGAAACTTCATTCCCAGAGCTTTTGGGTGCTTGTCTCATTGCTAGTTCGTTAGTGTAATTCCACCAGTCTGCTGCATCACCAGCGCACCTCACGGAGCGAACGTGTACAAGGTAGAGCCTTATGTTAAAAGAGGGCTAAGGACTCTTCATTCTAAGTACCTCGTTCTGCTGATGTCTGGCACTCTTGGCCCCCGTGGCATTGAACTTGACCGACCCTGTCAGTCGGAGCTACAGTGGGAAAGCATTTTCATCACTGCTGGAGGGGAGCTGCCACTGATCATTTCCCTAATGAGACCTAAGGAAAGAATGGTGATTGTGAGGGGAAGATCCCGGGGCATTTGTCATGGCATCGAGAGTCCCCGTAGGCGTGGGGGTGGATGAGAAGGCTCTTTCTACTTGGGATTAAATTATTCACTGCTAAATGTTGAGGTGCTTGAAGGTGACACCAAGTTTGTAGTCCTCAGACTATTCTTTGGCCTTCTGTAATTGCTTCTTTTTAAAGCTTTCAACCAACAACTTTGCAAACCTTCATTGATCCCCCCCCCCCTCCCCCCCCGTGAAGAGGTCTGTATGATCCATTCATACAAAGGAGGAAATTGGGTACAGAGGGGAAGTGCCTTTCTCATAATCTCACAGTCCCAGAGCTGGGAATAGAACCACCCTGGCATCCAGACGGCTAGTGCTTTGATGTATCAGTTGAAAAAATGTGGCCAATTTTGTCCATTGTGCTCTAGGGCTGACAGATACCTGGCGAAGGGCACCCTATGGACTGTACGTGGCTTGCTGGTGTCCCCCAGCAGGCTAGTTTTTCTCAGCGCGATAAAAGGGAACTTGTGCGGTTCTCAGTGCTGTAATTCCTTGCCATGGCAGATTATTTTGGTGCTTCAGCATGTTCGAGGACAAGTAGTTCTCCTTTGGGATGAGGCAAGTCTGTGGCAGGATGAGGGGAGCTTTCTGAAAATGACAGAATGTCCAGACAAGGGTGGAAGTGTTTAAAAAAACCACAAAACCCTCATGTCCAATTGTCTTAGGAATCAGAGGGTTTAAACTTTGTAAAACCAAACAGTTCTATCACTGAGTAAACAGTACAGTTTGGCTATGCTGATCTCCCCTTTCTAGAAGCTTTTGATTTGTCTGTCATGTGATCAGGGATCTTAGACAGCTGTTTGCTACAGGAAAACATGGAATCTGCATTTTCACCGAGAATCTTTAGGTTTTTACATTTGGTGAAGAAAGAAAAACATATACAGTAGAATCCTGTTTATCCAAGCCTCTGTTGTCTGGCTGTGTGTATTAACCAGAGCGCTGGCTGCCCGGAGCCGTAGCTGTCGGCCCCGAGTGGTTGGGGTGACAGCCTGAGCCCCACTGCTATTGGCCCTAGGTGGCTGATGGTTCAGTTAATGTGGAGAGCCCGATAATGGAGGTGTGGATAAACGGGTGCTCCTGCAGGCCTCAACAAATGTGCTGCACACCTAGGGGCTAGCCCCAAAACTGGGGCAACTTGGTGGGTGGCATGTTAGAGGCCCCCTTTGCTGCCGAAATGCTGCTGCCACCACAGACACTGGCAGTGTGATGGTCTGTGGTGCAGAAGCCCTACTGCAGCTGAAAAAAAGCCACACACTGCTGAAGGCACCCGTGGGGGGGGGGAGATGGGAGAGGGTCACGGGACATTCCACCCCCTGTAGTATCATGCTGCAGCTAGATGCCAGGGTACAATTCCTGGGTGCCATGGCGACCTGGCGCCCGGGTTTTGTTGAGCCTCAAGCTGTGCTACTGTATATCAGTAAAACATTGGGTTCAACCGATACGTGTATATATTGTGGCTAGGGAAACTAAAATTCAGCCTTTCATTTTAATCATGGAAAAATGCAGAGTTTCTTTTTTTTTTACTGGAGACCTCTGTTTTTCTCGAATCGCAGAAAACCGGGCTCCATGCATATGATTTCCCGTTTCCGTTCTTCTTTGGTTTGGAGCCGATTACTCCTGGCTGAGTTGCTATGGTGACTTTATTGCAAAGGTGGTAGTCTTCTGGCCCCTGTGATATTACACTGTTCCCTTGCTATTGCAGAGCTGCAGGCTGGTGCAGTAGAGCGGAAGCGGGACGGCCATTGAAATCGTGTCTTGGCTTCTAAAGAAAAGCCTGTTGGGTTAACGCTTGAAGTGACTGGATGGTGGGGGGCTTCCCAAATGGTTACCCTTGTGGGAATGAAATAATACGTTGCAATGGTTGGAGAGAAGACTAGGACTCATGACTCCTGGGTTCTCTTCCCAGCTTTGGGAGGAAGTGCAGCTATAGAAAGGGACTGAGGATGTATGGATCCAGTTGCTCAAGGAAGCGCCATTCTCAGATCAACCTTGGAGCAGGCATGGTTCAGCGAGTGCTAGAAATTGCGAGCAAGGAGAGGAGAGTAGCTGATTATGTTTCTCATTGGCATGACCTCAAGCCTCTGGCAGGAGAGAGAGAGAGAGAGGGATAGGGCCAGTGACTGGGAATGAGTATTAAGCTTTTTCTTCTTGGGTCCTCTCCAGCGCAGATTGGGAGTGACTAAAAATTGTTTCTATCTTGTAGCTGTGTGAAATTAATGTGCTGGATCTCAGTACAGTTCCTGTTGTACAATGTTCATAGGACCAACAGCACCACGACAAGTGACAATCCGTGGCAGTCTGTCTGGGAAGCCCAGGATTGAATGGGCCGTGGTAACTGAATTCTCTCCCCTCATCCCAATCCCCCCCGCCCATAATCACACAATTCGGGATTGAAGCACACAGGCAGCAGTCTATAAAGCTGTCTTTTGCCACACCATTTATCAACACTGGCTTCACGCTGAAGAAAACGGTTCTTGGGTAGCATAGCTGTCTCCTGAAATTAGCGTCCTGAGGTTTCACAGACCCAGTGTCAATCTGTACAAATGGGGATGGTCTTCCATTCATATGCTTCAAGTTCATCGTGCATGGAACAAACAAGTGTGTCCGTTTTAACGTGGCACTAAATGTCGGTGACGGACAGCTTGGTTCAGTTGACGGTTGTGGCTGCGTTGTGCTAGCCATATGCACTCTAACCTTGTGGTGGGAGGTGATCAGTGGTGGGGGACTGAAGGAGAGGGCTCAGATAGCTATTTTAGGTACTTACCTCTCCTCCGTTGCTGGAGGATCACAGTGCCTCCCATTCTTTAATATATTTATCCACCCAACAAACCCCAAAAGGAAGAACCGTCAGTTATCCTCATTTTATAGTTGGGGAGCTGAGTCATAGTGAGATTAAGAGCTAGTCTGCATTAAAAGTGCTCCAGCCCTCTCCCGTTAACCACCTCCACGAGAGTCGGTAGCTATGTCGGCGGGTGAAGCCCTCTCACCAGGGTGGTGCTGTCCATACCAGCACTTTGGGTACTCCAACCTTCCTCTGATGCTCAAAGCTTCCACTGTTCTGCAGAGTCCTCTTGCCCCAGCAGAACCTGAAGGCAATGTGTGTGGGAAAGAATCGCTTTCTTCTTCTAAAATGATATAGAAACCCTGGCTGCATAGAGCTTTGAACAGAATTTTAACAACTTTGTTTAACACCTTGGTTTAGACTGAGGGTGACTGGAATCTGCCTGAGACAGATTGATCCTGTCTCTTTCTGAGTACACTCTTGAGCACAGTTTTTAAGGCTTGGTTGAGAACCGTAGGTTTGATTTGTAAGTTTAGACAGTCTTTTCAGGGAAGTTCCCATCAGTAAAAGGTAATTGATATTAAGCAGTAAGAGATGCCTTTTTTGATATTGGTGTTAGGGAGAATTTGTAAGGAGAGGAAGCTACATATGGTGGTTGCGTTTAAAGCAGGTTTGGATAATTCTGTGAGTGCTTTTTGAGGCTTTTCCCACATTACAATGACGAGAATCCAATCTCATGCTTAAGGAGGGTGATACAGAATTGCCCGAGGAGAGAGTTTAAGAATTCTCTTCCTCTGCTTATGTGGGCAACATTTCATAACTCAGTGAACACAGCTTTTCTTTTGTATTCCTCCAAAGCATCAGGTGTTGGTCATGGCCAGAGTCCCAGGAGATGGGACATGATGGGCAATTAACCTAATATCATATAGCAGTTCCTCTGTGGCGAGAAAACAAATCCAGGTCTGGTTTTGGTCCCTGAGTTTAGTTGTATTGGAACTAGCGACCCCAAGATTAAAGGAGTTTTTATCCCAGAGCTAATTCCTTGTTCCTGGCCTTGTCTACACTGAAATTGCTGCATTGATTGATGCAGTGGGATCGGTTGAGTGGAGACCCACTCATTTGATCCCGGAAGTGCTCTCCGTTTGACGCAGTAACTCCACCCCCCCAAAAAAAGAGAGATGCTGTGTCGAATGGAGAGCATTTCCCATCGGTGCAGCCCAGTGAAGATGCCATGTTAACAGAGGGCAAGTCAGTCAATGGGAGATATGCATTCTAAAGTAGGTAGACTGCGTATCTCCCCTCCACCCAACATGGCAATGTAAACGAGACCTAGGTGTGTGCTTTTGAGCAGGCTGCGTAGTTCAGGAAGAGAAGATGGGCTGGTCCCCTTTGGAGCCAGTTCCAGTGCATCTGGGCTGCTACACATGAGACGCACCTGAGACTGTTCCTGTTTATACAATTGGATGTTTGATACCAAACCCTGACAGAGGCTAGGCTGATGACAACATTTATGGAGGATCACTGCTAAATTTAGTTCTTATCTAGAGACCCCCTCCCCTCCAACCCCACCCCAGACTGGAAGAGAAAACAAAACAGCTATGTTTGAGTGGATTTGACATGATTGCAAAACAAATGTCTTTTAAAAACTGGTAACCAGGTGTGGTCTGTTATCTCTTGGGACAGAATTTAGGAAGGCTTACACGCCCAGTGGCTGTTAGAGAGAACAGAAACATCTATCATTTTTAGGAACCTCTTAGTGTTAAGAGCATCCAGCCTTCAGTTTTTTTACATTGGGCTTTTCTCCTCACTTCCTTAAATATTTGCTGCAATATTTCGCCTGTTAGTTATGGGGATAAATACAGAAGCCCATTTGATGAAATGGCCAGCGTTGTCTAGAAGGTCAACAAGGTAATCATAGTGGTCCTTTCAGGCCAGAAGATCGGGTAAACCTGTTTTCTATTTTGTGGGGTTGACTTTCCCTGCCTGATTGGAACAATGCACATTATTCACTACAAAGGTGTGCTTACCTACTCTTGGACCTCCTTGGATTTTTGCTTTAAGTTGAAAGCGACATCTTTCAGGGGCGTGAGCTGTTTGGGAAGATGAAAAATAGTATTTCTTACATTTAAAGCCTGTTTTGAAAATCACAGGGATCAGATTAAGATTAAAAAGAAAGCATTAACCCTAAAACAGTATCACAAACCGATCACTGATAAAATCAAATTGGCTTTTCACTGTCAATGTCTCTTTCACTTTTTGGGCTTCACATAGGTGGGAGAGTAAATTTAAACTGGGCAGTAGAGCTGAGTGACTAGTTAATTTTTCAGTTCGGGAGCCAAACTGATTTTTTTTTTCCTTTTGTTTCTTGCACCAATATGAAAAAAATTAAAACATCATTTCAGTCCGAAACAATGTTTTTGTGCTTTTGTTTTCTGTGTCGTGTGGGAGGGTCGAGGATCCCCTTTTCTTTTGTGTTTTAGAAAGAAATGTAGTGACATTTTTAAATGAAATACAACTTTTCATTTAAAAAAGGTTCAACTTTTATCTTTTTAAAAAATAAATAACATTCCAGCTGACTGTATTAGCCAAAGTTGACCTGAATTGGTGAATAGTTTTGTCTGCCCTGAAAAATGGAGTCTTTGGCAAATTTACTATTCGCTGAGAAAATTTCATCCACCTCTACTGATTGGTTCTGTTCCATTCTCTTGCCTTGGCACATGACAAGGTAATATTTGGCTTTCCAGCACAGCAATGGAAGGCTTAAATTGCAGAGCCGATTTTTTTATTTCCTGTGCCATAAAATGGAAATCAGTTCCATTCATCAGGAGGGTTCTCAACCTTCCTCTTTATTTTATTTGTTCGCAAAACCTCCGTTCGGGAGCCAAATAGATATTGGCTCAAATTTAGGACTGGTGGAAGTCACTGAAGGAAGATTGGGTGTCAGATTGCAACTAACAGTGTTATAAAGGGAGCAAATAAGAGCCGCACTGTTTTTACACTTCTTTGTGCTGCTCCTGTCTTGGTTTTGAGGCTCTTTAGGCATATAAGCCTTGCTTACGGCCTTATCTTTCTCTTTTCAGGAATGGCGTGAACGTAGAAGGGGCAACGCACAAGCAGGTGGTGGACCTGATTCGAGCAGGAGAGAAGGAGCTAATACTGACTGTGTTGTCTGTTCCCCCCCATGAGGCTGAGAACCTCGACCCTGCCGATGATTCTTTGGGGCAGTCATTCTATGACTACACGGAGAAGCAAGCTGTGCCCATCTCCATCCCCACGTACAAACACGTGGAGCAGAATGGCGAGAAGTTTGTGGTTAGTATTGGTGTGGTCCTGCCTTGTAGAGTCCAGAATTGCTTTGTTTTCCTGCCAATCAGGTCCTAATCATCAAAGTTCCCAGAGAGGCATGGTTTTTGATCTGATCGTCTCCTACAACTCCAAAGAGGGTGTGGTATTGACCAGATCTTGGCACTCCATCTCTCATTGTTTCCTTTTGTTTTGGTGCGTGATTGACAGTCCCGTGTATGAAGGCCTCCGATACACAGAGCAGCAGTAAAGTGTTCCTCTGTATATGTTCTCCCTTTGCCCCCAACTCATCAGAACAGAGGAACCTGCTCAAGGCCTGAGATGACCTTGGCCTCTATGGTCTGTTCAGTTCCTTGGCCTCTGCAGGGTCTGCCAGCCAGTGCCCATTACGATGGTGGCCTTTTGATGCCAGCCAGTTCCTATTAGGAGCAGAACTGGGACCAGCTCATCCAAGACTCTGAGATATATTACTTGTACTGGCCCCATACTTACCCTTTCTGAACTGGGTCATCTGTCATTTTCCAAATGGTTCCTACAAGGGGGGGTTATTCCGAGCAATGGGCCCCATGTGGTGATCTTGGCAAATGGCCTTTGGTTACTACTTTCTGTTTGGTGCCATCCGTTGGTGAGTGTGTGTGTGTTGATACCCAAGAAAAACTCCTCCTTTTCTCCTCCTTGCATGTCTGCAGCTCAGCCTGCTTCCCCAGCAGCAGAGTGAAACTGGAGCGACTGTGTTGGCATCACTCTACTGCCTTTCCTGAGAATGTGCTGGATGTATGAGTGATCCTTGGCCACTGTTCAGGGATGGGGCCAAAGGTTTCACATATAGGCATTAAGATGATCTGATTTCCACGCTTGCTGATCATCTGCAGCTCCCACTTAATTCAGTGGGAGCTGTGTGCATGTTTGCACTCCTGATACTCAGGCTGTGAGTAACTGAGTGTGAGTGTGTTTTTCCCTTTCTGTCCCAGTAAGAGAGCTGGCACTCATTCTTTCAAACAACGTGGTCTGTCTCGTAACTGACGAAGTGGGTTGGAGCCCACATTTAAGGTGCCACGGGACTCTCATCTCATAACTGCTGCCTGAGCATCTGCATCCTCTGAAGCTTGCGATGGACTCTGGCTTATCACGGAGTTGTGCCTGCAGCTTGGAATGAAATGCCTTAACTATTTTGCATGTTTCCAGTCTGGTTCCCTTCTCCCAGAACTGCAAAAACCTAATTTGATTGGTGGCTGATAGGGACCCGTTTTCCCCCCATTATTTAATTTGCAGGGGGTATCTAATGGCTACAGATCACAGAATGAACTTTTATTTTTCTCTGTGGCAGTTAAAACTTGACTTACTGATTGTTGTTGGTTTGGGAAAAATCTGTTAGTCACACTTCTTCACAAAGACTGACTGACTGTTGGCTGTTGCATGTGTTTACATCTAGTTTGTCTTGCTGGCATTTGGTACGCTTCGAACTGAGAACGTACCACTCACTCTGAAAGCAGATTTGGGGCTTATTCACAACAAATCCAAAGAGCAGTAAGAACTTGGGGAGGGGGTGGAATTGGCTTCAGATTGCTCATAGTCAGAACAGCGATGATGTAAAAGTGGCACCATCTTACCAGATCAGCTCCCCCTGTGTCTGTCATGTTCATACACATAACTAACCCAGATGTTCATTCCTGTTAGCACTTCAGAGCCTATGTAGCTTTGCTAGTGCACATCTGTCCTCACCTGTAGCATCTCCACCTTTTCCCACTCTGCCCCCCACAACTTTGCCAGTGTGCGTCTATACTTGCCTACAGCACCCCTGCAATTCTAGTAATACACCCACAAGCTTTGCCTGTTTACCCCTGCAACCGTCACCCCAATCTTAGTCTGTGGCATCCATGCTTTTGCAGCTCTGGTATCCCTACAAGCTGTGCTCATGGGCTTCAGTCCTTGTCTGCAGTCTCGTCTGCCAGTCCAATCCAAGGCTGCTTTTGAACATTTTTCTGATTGCTGCCCAGTTGCGTGAGGGACTCGATTCTTTCATGGTGCAAGATCAAACTTGTTCCCAGTTTCCAGCCACCATGTCAGGTCACATGTAAGAGCTTGGTCACTCCACACCCTGTAGCAGAAGCCCGAGATAATAGTAATTTTAACATGAGCAAACGGAGATGTGAATGTTCCTGGTTACTGCATACGTAGCATTCACTTAGAGCATGGATCAGAGGGCTCCAGCCTGTCTGAATTAGAAGTGAGGCGTATGTTACAAGTAGAGTAATGGCTCAGAAGCAGCACAGAGAGAGACCTAGAACTGTTAACTGCATTAAGCAGATTTACACAGACGATCACGTCTGAGTGGTTTACAAAGTGAAATTGTGCCTGTTCCAGTGATATAAAAACAAGGAGTTGTGTGGCTCTTTTAAAGACTAACAGATTTATTAATTTAATTATGTATAGTTTATAATTAATTTAATAGTCTTTAAAAGTACCACAGAACTCCTCGTTTTGCTGAAATAGACTAACATGGCTACCTTGCTGGAACCAGTGATATAAATTGACCAGTCCTCATCTAGGCCATTTTACTCGGCTCCTTTGGTTGTGTTTATATTCCCGGAGTACTTCTTGCATTCCGTAGCCCTCCAGCATCCTTAGCCATAGTTGTGATTTGTGTCGCGAACCATCGCTTTGAAAACATACCCGTTAGGCTTGAACCACAAGAGAAGAATCTGCAAAGAATTTTAAAGCAAAAAATGAAGGAATTCCATCCAAGCCTTTGGCTTTTCCAAAGTTACTGTCAGAGACGGAAGCCAACATTCTTCCCCCTCAAATAGGCATTTATTGTCAAGAGGACAGTTACCAGTTGCTGGCTCTGGGAGTTTAGCCCATAGATGGATGTTGAAGTGAAAATTTGCAGAGCATTAATTTCCAGTACTTCAACACAGACACATCTATGGTCCTTTAAGAGCTGGTTATTAATACATTGCCTGGGGTGGGAGAGAAATGGTGTAAAAATCAGACTGGCCAATCACTGCCCAGATTGTAGCTTGCTTTCTGTATTTTATCACCTTACTCAGAACCTTCCCTACACCTGCCTAGTGGTTAGAGAGCTGGGCCCACAGACCACCAGCCATGGTGGAGGGCCTGATCAGTGCTGGGAGTACCTGTCTGGTACTGGGCAGGGAGCAGGGGCCTGTAACCAGCCAGCCTTGGGACTGGGGCAGGCCAGAACTGGGGGAGGCCTGACTGGTGCTAGGGGTCCTGGAGTCCACAGACTGGCCAGCAGTGGGAGAGAGGCAGTGCTCTGGCCTGGTCAACCAGCCTGCCCCACGTGTGATGTGGTGTTCAGCTGGTGGGCACCTGATTTTTGAGGGTCTCATGGGGGCGGGGTCCCCTTGAGCCCATTGCCTGGGGCTGCAGCCCCTAAAGCCCCATGGTTAATCCGGCCCTGGTTGGATGGAGGGACATGTAAGCAAGGCAGTCATCCACTGGTGAAGGGGTTTTTTAAGTTAACTCAGCTGGTTTTTAAAATTGTTCTGCCCGGATGGAAAGCATGGCTTAAACAGAGCAGTCCCATCTGTGTGCGTCGCAGTTACGGTTCAGAGCGTAAGGAACTGACAGATAGATGACAAATTGGTTCCTGGCTGGCTGCTTTTTCCCTTGTGGCATAGAAAATGGAGGCATTTTCCCATGGAGAACATGACACAGAGTTACTGTTCCAGGAACCCGGCAGACACACAGAAGCGTGTGTGTTTCTGGCGAGGCAAGGGATAGAACTTGGTTCATCACCAAGAAGCAGAATCTTGTGTGAGGCTTGTAATGTAGGACGCATATAACATGCTTTTACGTGGACCATATTTGATCCTCGTGGAAACAAAGGATTCAGGGCAACAATCAAACAGTGCGAAGAGCAAGTGTACAAGCTTCCGATATCACAGTCCTGTCCTGTAGCACCCTGTCCTGTTCCAGTTCGGGTCCCCACGCCCACACCAGGCAGGCAAAGGTGATAGACACATGAGTCTTAGTGTAAAGAGAAGAAATCTTGATACGGCTGAAGCAGCTGTATCAAGGCTCTGGGAAGCCTGTAATCAGTCTGGAATGAAATGCAATCTTAAAAGGACTAGACATGCTCAATATATGTTCTCAGCTGGACAGAGAACAGCTATTACTGGCTTTACCTCCTTGCTGTCCCCCTCCTGGGCACTTCCAGCATCCTGGGGTTTATTTTTTCTTTTTTAAGGTCAGAGCCATTGGTCAGCTATTCATATGGCTAATGCTGAGAACAAATGGATCGATTGGGATTCTGAGACCACACGCTCTGTAGATCTTGGAAGCAAAGTAGAACTCAGAATTTCCCTGAGCAGTTGAAGGTCCTTTTGAAATCCTCTGCTTCTCTGACATGCCAGTGCCTTCAGGCTTGGAAATGGCGTAGGGAGTTGATGTCTAACTTGGGAGAAGTGATTGGTGTTGCACCGATTTCTTTCGCACATCAACAAAAGGTGTAAGCGCGTGAAGCTAATTAAAGCAAGATCCCATTGTTTGGTGCCTTTTTATCACTGTGGGTGCATTAGTAATGCCTAGACGTCTGCAAAACTGATGGTGTGGTTTCAGTTCTTTTTGCTCCATGGGTGGCGACGCTGAATCCCTCACTGATCTCTGGACCCCTTAGCAGTATTCTTTGTAAAAGACTAATTGATCTTAAAAATTGGGGGCTGGCTGATAGTTGTACATGCATTAGATCTTTGACAGATGTCCTGATGTGTTGGCTGTACCCTCTTCGCCCTAGAGAGTATTCCGTTCCTTTTTTATGTCAAATTTTCATCAGGATACAGTGGCCAAATCACATTTCCCAAATGATCTTGGGATGAAATCAGAGGGGTGTGTGCTGCATGTTTCCAAAAGATTTGACCCCCTCTCGCCTGCCCTGTCATCTCTTGCACATTTGGTAGTGCCTGACAGTAGAGGGAAGCTCTATTCGGTCATAGAGGCTAAGTCTGGCCTTTGATTGGAGGTGGTCTTTGTATCCTGGAAGAATGTTTGTGTTTTAACTAAGGCCACTTGTATTCTGAATCTAAATGTTACATAAAGGCCCTGGGTTTCTGTGGTACTCTGATGCTGAGTTTGGCAGCAGACTGGAAATGCAGCCATAGATTTAAGTATATTGTGTGTGTGCGCATACACATACACCTGGTTGGGGGCAGGGGTGGGGGTGGAAGCTGTTGGCTATGGAAGAAACTGATCCAGTCAGTACAATATTTCTTGACGTTCAGTTTATGATACCTTCAAGCTTTCTTCATTGTAGAAGTTGTCGGGGTGGAAGCTGGATGCTGTGGTATCAGGGTAGGGCACAAATGGGATGCTGGGAAGAGAAGACTGGGTGCATTTGTCTTTTTTTGTAGGTGAAGGGCAGCTTGAAACTCCAGCCAAATTTTTTTCTGAGGTGAGCTGTTTTGTTGCTTCCACCCCAGTCTATTATTGTCAGATACTGATGCTTAGAATCATTAGTTGGTGCAGTTCTCTGGTCAAACAATCGACCGTGACATAGTGAACTCTTTAAAGAGCTGGCAATTTTCTAACCTCTCATGAAGCTTCGAAGTCAACGCCCCGTTGATGACTGAGGCTGTTCACATCTCTGAGCTAGTTTCAGGCTGTCTGCAGACTCAAGATTGCAGCACCGTATCGGTTTACATTTGGAAAGCTTTTCCTAGACGACTTTCTTGTCCTTCTCTTCCCTCTGCATCCTGCTAGGTTTACAATGTTTACATGGCAGGCAGGCAGCTGTGTTCGAAGCGGTACCGGGAGTTTGCCATCCTGCACCAGAATCTGAAGCGGGAGTTTGCCAATTTCACATTTCCACGCCTGCCGGGGAAATGGCCCTTCTCTTTATCAGAGCAGCAATTGGACGCCAGGCGTAGAGGGCTTGAGGAGTATCTGGAGAAAGGTAAGCAGCCAGCTAAACCAGAAACATGAGTCCAGTGCTACACTGAAGCTCTCGCCTTCCCCAAGATACAGTCTGCCAGGGACGGCAGTAAAACCCACCTGCAAGGGAAAAAGGCCCCTTTAAAACCAGGCTCAATTTTCCAAGGGAAACACTGCAAGAAAAATCAGACTTCACTTGACTTAATGGTGCATGGGTTATTGGCTTGCAGAGCACTTGCAGCAAATGGATAGTTTGTTTTTGATGCAAGGTGGGCCATTATTTATGGCGTCGTATCACTTGCCAGTGAGCACAAAGGTGCCAGGTAGAATGGGAGTATGAAGGCGGCAAGGGAAACTTCATGTGGTGGAGCGTGGCTTGCATCTCTATTTAAGCTTCTGTCACTTAGTGCCTGGAGTCTTCTGTGCTTTCAGTTGCTTATGCTGCCTGGGTAGTAACGCTACCTCTGAATCCCCTCCCTTATCTGTGGCCCTCGTAAGCGTACTTAATAAAAAACCAGGCCTCGGGTGCTGATTAAAAGGGGAGCAGGAAGGAATTTTCACCCCGTATTATAGCTCAGTACTTCACTTGCCTTGAACCAGCAGGGACTGGCTATCACTGGCTGAGATGGACCGTGTGTGCATGCATGCAAGGTGTGCACAAGTGCTTGTGTCGGGTGCCAGCCTGACAACCTGCGGATTCTCTGAGTAGAAACAGCACAGCAAGCTTCTCCCACGGATGGCCAGTATTTCAGCCCTGTCTTCCAAGGCCCAGTGGGTCCTTGGCCTCCCTCTGAAGTCTTGCAGGAAAGGAATAGATCAACAGTATCTGTTAGCATTAGGGACCCTGTCCTTGTGGGGTCTGGGCAGAGGTACCACACCATTTCACACAGGCCACCTAACAGTGATTGAATGTTTACCCCCCCACTCCCCCCCCAGCCTCCATTCAGGCCAACCTCCAAGGGTGGAAGGCTCTTGTGCCTGTTTCCAGGTGTGATCCCGATATACAATGTTCTCTTTCTCCTGCAGTATGTTCCATACGAGTCATTGGGGAGAGCGACATCATGCAGGAGTTCTTATCGGAATCGGATGAGGTAGGTGGGCATGTTCTAATCTAAGCTATGCCGATGTGCCAGTCTGATCTTGCTTTTCTTAAGGCTTTCTCTTTCACAACTATTACCTTCACACCATTGGTTGTAAGAAACGAAACCCTTCGGCAGAGTGTGGCCAAAGAGAGCAGGTACATTGCTTGACTGTCTGTTTTTGCCTGGTTGCACGAAGAAAATCGTAGCAAGTGACAGCTTGATGTATTTGTGACCCCAGAAAGCTACATGATTGGCCTCTAGGTAGCATCATAATGGGGGCAAAAGACTTGTCAGAGGTGTCCTATTATATCCGTCTGCTGTTGAAACAGCTGCCCCAGGGGACCGTGTCTCCATCTCTGCAGGGAATAACAGCTCTGATGTCCTTCTTGTCGGTTCCTAAAGGTCAGAGCTCTACAAACCAGGAACAAAACTTTCTCAGTAGTGAGCCCTGGCCTTCTGCACCGTGTCCCCTTGCCAAGCTATAGAGCCTGATATGAGAGCCATTCAGTTTGTTAGTTGCCGGCGGCTTGTGTTAATGTTGCAACTTTCAGCTCTGCTAGTTTCTTCGTTACCCCTGGTAGCTGGAGTAGCTTTGTATTTGCATATTCATATTTCCTGCTGCAGCTTTTGGAAGCCAAAGTAATCGGTGTTATAAACATTAATACTTTTATTTCTTGGAATAATTTAGTTCTACTACAAGGCAGCAATCACGTGAGTTGCTATTTGTTCACTAGCTGTTGCTTTTTCCCCAAACTTCTTGTGGAATGTGGAGCCAAGAGCTTTTCTTCCTTCACTGGCAAACTTAGAATGCATTGATTCAGGCAAGTGGAAAATCCTACCCAATCTTGACTTGAAATGGTTCGCTTAAGTTCCTGTCTTGTGAAACAGCTGGATTCACGTCTTTCTTTTTCCAAAAGTTGCCTCTGTTGCAATCAGAAATCAGTTTCTGAGGCTTGTAAAAATGATGCACATTGAAATGTGTCTGTCCTGAAAAGTGACTGTTTAAAATGACCCCTTCCTATTCAGCCAATCTGTATTTATCCATAGTGATGCTTGAAGCCTTTGACTACAGTGAGTCCCATGGCTTTGTGTGTGAGAACTGGGGTCTATTCTGTCTCCTTCAGCCTCAGCAGAACGATTAACTAAGTTCTGTTTGTAGGACCATATTTTCTCTCCAGTTACATCAATGCACACAGGCCAGGGTTGGTCTTCAAAGCCCATAGAGTGGGACAATGATGGTCCTGTGGTTAGATCTCTAGCCTGAGGCTTGGGCGATGCTGGTTCAATTCTCTGCACCACAAGAGACTTCCTGTATGGGAACTTGAGCGAATCCCTTAATTGCTCTGGGCCTCTGTTTTCCCTCTGTATAATGGTTTTGATGCCTCTGCTCTGCCTCCCAGGAGTGTTATGAGGGTAATCCGGTACTGCTTGTGTGTGGCTCGCGTACTATGGTAACAGGGGTCAGATAAAATAGATACCAATGGTGATAGGTAAACCAGAAAGAGCCTGTTTTAATTTTCACATCCACTGGCTATTGGAAAAATAAATCTTGTAAACTTAGCAAAATAATTTGAATTCATGGAATGCATTTGGGCAATGCTGTTTCTAGATCGCTTCTCTGGGTGTAAAAGAACTCCTCTTTAGGACTGTCGTCTCTCCTGCAATATCCAGGGCCATTGATTCCTGGTTGTGTGCTCAGTGGTACGCCGAGGGAGAAAGGCTATGCTGGATTACATGTTCTTTTCCCTTTTCCAGAATTACAATGGTGTGTCAGATGTGGAACTAAGAGTAGCACTACCGGATACAACAACCGTGACAGTCAGGGTCAAAAAGAACAGCACTACAGATCAGGTGTATCAGGTAAGGCGCATAGTAGCCCAAAGCTTTCTACTTATCTGAAATAGATCAATGAGGCTCCAAACTGAAGCAAGGGTCTTTGTGCACTCTCCTATTGCTGTTCTCCGTGGTGGAGGGCTTCCAGTCGAAACTGTTCCTGCAGGAGCACAACAGAGAAGTGACAAGTTCCAAAGCGGTTGTATTGACAGTCTAGTTCAGTAAAACAAACAAGGAGTCCTGTGGCACTTTTAAAGGCTAACAGATTTATTTATCGCATGAGGTTTCGTAGGAGAAAATCCCACTTTGTCAGATGCTTCAAAGTGGGATTTCCTGCCATGAAAGCTCATGCGATAAATAAATGTTAGTCTTTAAAAGTGCCACAGGACTCCTTGTTTGTTTAACAGAGAAGTGAGTGCTGGAGAAATCCCACCTTGCAGCTCGGCAAAATGGCGTTTTCTTTGGCAGTTTCGCCTGCAAGGGCAGAGTCATCTCTTTGTTAATTTTCACTGATAATATCTTAAATCTGGAGCGGGATTTCTCTAATTACTAGACAAATTCTGTTTTGTGGTTGCAGAAAGGGAACCGTCTGCAGGCAATGTGAGCTGGCAAACCCAGCGTATGATATGTTGCATTTGTTCCTGGCATCTTGTCTTAATGTTGCATCTTGCACCATTGTTGGTTTCTACGTTACCTCTGGTAGCTGGAGTATGTTTATATATGCATGTCGCTCATAAGTTTACAAATTTTTTTTCAGGATCATATATGATTCTGGCTGCAGCTGTCTAGCAGGGCAGTGATGTGTCTTAATAGTAGCTGTCCGTTTTGGGGAAATCTTGAGCATGGGGTTAGTACTTAGCTAGCTTGTACAGTTAGACTAGTAGATTTAAAGTCTGAGGAGCTCCTGATCTCTCTCAATTCCCCTCGAAGTCCCTGTAACGTCCCACTCCATCGTGATGTTAACTGGTTTACTGCTTTGCGAGTATGCCTAGAAGGTGGAGCCGCCGCCCAGGGATCCATTTAAAGTAGGTTAACAAAATGCAGCCAGTACTGTCTTAACCTAGGATGGAAGCTCATAGAGAATTAATGGGGGAGACAGATTCAGAAGGAAACCTCAACAAAAGAAAGTATTGCTGTAAGTAACGGAGCCAAAGATTTGCATGATAGCGAAATCTCAGGTGTTTGAGATTTAGGCAGTGAAAATCTGTGCTTGTCTTTGTATATGAATGCATTCAGGACACAGTCTCTCGAATTGCATGCTTGTGTCAAGGTCCTACCTAAGGTTCTGCCCTCTTATCAGCATGCAGGGCTGAAGTACTCCTGGGAAATGTGCTAGGGGAAGCGGGGGAGGGTGTCTGGGCCTTGTGTATTAGGAACTGAAACTCGATGCATCGGAAGAAAAGCTGACCTAATTGTCAGTGCTTGAAATCTGGAGCAGTTTACAGAAAGAAAGAGAGCGAGAGACTGAACCCTAGTTACATCAAAAGTGTGATTGAACAAGAACAGTGCTAAAGCGTCTCTCGGTGACTAATACGCGGGATCGGTGACTTGGAAATAACCTGTGTGAACCGGCCGTGTTCCCGAAGAAGGTCCCGTGAGTACTGACCACTATTTTGCTGACACTCTTTTTCCTTTTGGTTACACTTTAGGCTGTGGCTGCTAAAGTAGGAATGGATAGCACTACAGCAAACTACTTTGCCTTGTTTGAAGTGATCAACCACTCCTTTGGTAAGTCTCTTAAACCTCTCCGCCCAACCAACCAAGCACAGGTTCAGCAGCGGAGCCTGCTGACATTCTCATTTAGCTCTTACCTGCTCGCAAAATCTGGAGCCCCAGGGGAAATCTGCCAGGCGCTGGAGACTCTACTAATGAGGAGACCTCCACGTTTGATAGATTTTGCTTCTGCTAATGCTTGACTTTTCCTCTCTTTTTAAACAGTTCAAGGAGTCCCAGCTGTGAGAAACTAAAAGATGCTTTAGTTTTAAGGACTCCACTGTGCTTAAGATGCTTTTTGTATTGCCTGGGAGGATGAAGAGCCGAGATCTCTGATGGTATTTGAGCCTCGGTTGTGGGAATCTCGGCAGGTATAGATTATCACACCATCCCTGCCAGCTAAAGATAAATAAAGCAGTTTCTGCTTTTACTTGTGACTCTTCAGATCTGAGGCATTAGTGCTTTTGCTTCGCACTGAGTTTGCTGAAGCAGCGGGAAGTCAGTAACGTAGAGCTCACCCCACATGTGAATGTTAGATTTTATGGGATAGGCTGTGAGCCAGGAGGTCCTGATTCCTAGCCCTGTTCCCACAATCTGTAGGTTAACGATTTTGTTATACAACTGCAGGTGTGCTCTAAAATCCTTTTGGCTTTCATGTTACATTGCTAATTGTGCAATATAGTCTGGGTTTGTACAAACTGTTCCTGCCGGCTTTTGCTTTTTTGCTTTGGAAGATGTCTGGCTTGGATCGCAGAGGCTTGCCTTTTTAAAATTTATTTATTTTAAGTAAAGAACTTCTAAAATATCCCTCTGACAAAGCAGACTAGATAGTCATGCAGGTCTTGATCTTAGATCATCAAAGCTTAGTGATTCATTCCTGTGTCCAGTGAAGTTGCCTCAGTTACAAAATGATCACTCGAAGCCGCTGCTTTGACAGTTGTTTTACCAGAGATATCTGGTGCTGAGGTGACAGGGCAGGCTCCCAGGACGCTGGCAGATCTCTGTGTGGGGAGCCTGGAATAGAAGAACGTGGTGTGGGACAGGATTGGAGTGTGTAGGGAGCCCAGGCAGGAATTTCGAGTGCTGGAAGTCAGAATTGTGGTGTATTGGCTGAGCTTCACGTGGGAAATTTTCACACTGCCTGATTCTAACCAGTGCTATTTAAGAGGTTACCAAAATTGTTGGTGATTTTTTACAAGCGCCGTGCTTCTCACACTATTAAAAAGTACACACTCTAGTTAACCTTTCTGGCTGGTATGTCATTAAAACTCGCTCTGAATACCCACAGCTCTACATATACTGTACACACCCCTGCGTACAACTGAACAGACGCTGGTAGTGTGGTGACAATGTATTTACCTGAATGTGGAGCGGAAAGGTCACGTGGGTGGGTCATGTTGGTTCCCACTTCTGTTTTTCTCCCTTGCTGTTTCAATAGAGTAAACTCACAACAAAGGCACTCTGTCTTTTGCACCAGACATCCAGAACTGATACACACTGGCCTGAAGGCAATTCCTTCGTCATTGACCGCTGCACAAGTCTTTGTTCCGGTTCTGATGGCAGGCTGCCTAGATAGTGTGAGAGATCCTCCTGTCGCTTGGGAGACTCGGAAAGCCACTTTACAGGGTGTGCACAGATGTATTGTGCTGTTCTGAATCGTTTGACAACAGACCGTGAGAATCATGGCCCTGTTAGGTTCCATTTTTGTCCATTCCCCAAGGTCAAAGCAAGACTATTCCCTGCCTTGTTTTCTCCAGTGGCTTAAATGCCCCAGTGCTCAGGCCATGGACCCAAAATCTGTGGCCTGTGCAGGATACAGCCCGTTAACTCCTCAGAAGAGTAAAAGCAACTGACTTCAGCTGAAGTCTTGCACAACGCAGCTGCTTTCCACACACTCTTGAGGTACAGGGGCTGGGGAGCAGGGTTCCCCAGACAGCAGGTCAGGTGTTTGAGGAGTGGATTCTTGTTTGAAACAAGTTCCTAGCGGCTGTGGTGCCTGTGTTGACCTGTAACTGCAAATAACCAGCCTACTAAAGCTCTGACATTGGGGAGGCAGGTGTTGGAAAAAGTCTGATGGGGGAAAGGTCTTGGAAAAAGCAGAGCTGGGGTCTTGATCCCGTTCACTTGGCTCTGCATTGTTGTAGCTGAGGCATGTAACTTCCTTGGTGATCAGTGATTCATTTGTGTTGTGGTAGTGCCTAGGAGCCCCTGGTGCTAGGAACCCATTTGCTAGGCATTGTAGAGAGATGGAACAAAATGATGGTCCTTGTCCCAAAGAGCTCATCCCACTCTTCCTATACATCTTGCAGTGCGTAAACTGGCGCCCAATGAATTCCCGCACAAGCTCTACGTACAGAACTACACTTCGGCAGTGCCAGGCACGTGTCTGACTATCAGGAAATGGCTCTTCACCACAGAAGAGGAAGCTCTCCTGAACGACAATGACCTCGCAGTTACCTACTTCTTCCATCAGGTAGGTGCATGTGAATTCCTCGTCTCGAAATGCTGGACCAGCTTTATCAGAAGCCACTTAAACCAGCTCTCACTGGTGTGGCCGTACGTAAGTGTCGAATGCCGTGGCTCTTCAGACCTCCACAACATTGAACACCTCATCATCATGAAGCACTTGGGGCTGGGAAGGCCGTGTCCTCTGTGCATCTCTGCTGTGGAAGAAATAGAAGTGGGTGGGGGAGTGATTTTGCCCAATGACTCTGTGACAGAGTCGCAGACAGAAGACGGGGCCTTGCTGCTATTCATTACTGGCTCAGGCCCTCAGAGCAAACAGAAGAGCTCAGGAGTCCAGCTCCCTGTCTTGTATTCTAGACACTAGATTTGCTAGGACTCCTGGGTTCTCAACTCTGTTGGCAAGTCACTTCACCTGTTTTCCTTCATTTCCTCCTCTGAGCTGGGCATTGAATACATATTTGTAAAGCACACAGCAATCCTAGAGAAATGCCAGGTAAAAGTACAGCATTTCAGACCAGTGATGAGATCCCTTGGCTGTCTCTTGAAGATTCAGCCCTGTTCTGTTTCCTTCCCCCGTTCAGGCCGTAGATGATGTGAAGAAAGGTTGCATCAAAGCCGAGGAAAAGTCCTACCAGTTACAGAAGCTGTCGGAGCAGAGAAAGATGGTCATGGTAAGTTGGTTGTTCTGTTGTAACTTGGAAATAGCTCTTTCCTCTGACAAACGAAGCCTGGTGCATTGTCCCTGCAGTGTGCCATTCCAGTCTGCACTGCCGCTATAAAATACAACTTACGGCAAGCTGTGTTTGGAAAAGGGAAACATCAAGAGCGCTGGGGGTGTGCTTTGACTTGCATTGGTTGAATGCACAAGGGAATGCCCGCCACAGTACCACAGTGAGACACTTGCAAAGCATTTGGTGAGTGAGTTTGTATGCGGCTTATGTCCATGTGCCAGATCTTGCGTTGTATCGAGTCAAACTCCCTTACTTTTGTGCTGTGCACCTCTGGAGCAGGGCTCAGTTCTTGTTTCAAAACCATGGAGCAGGTAAATCTACGGCACTTGAAGACTTATCACTCGCTCCGTTGGGTTCCTTTCATGGTTGCTCTTTGCCTGTTTCGTGTTTCCACCCTGATTTGTTCTAAGAACAGGAACTGTCAGACCGGGGTGCATCTCATTCCGCATCCACTCTCTCTGTGGCCGGTGCCAGATGTTTCAGGGGAAGTTACAAAGCATAGCTAGTGCTTGTGTGGTGCTAGTGTGACTTTACTTATACATCTCTGGCTTCTGTGTGCACCAGCGAGGAGGCTGTGCCCAAGCAAACTGGCTGTTATCCTGGCTCGCACATCACCAAAACCATGAACTGAGCTCCAGTCCCGGGCTCTCTCTCACTGCTGGGGCTGTCAAGGGCGGAAAACGTAGTGTGGCGGTCACAAAAGTCACTGGACTTGTAAATGGAACAGCTTACTGAATTGCTCTGGGGTCACTGAGGCTGAATAAACGTGGGTCTCCGGATGTTCTTTATAACTCTGCGCTCTGTCCTATCAGGTTTTTATGTCCCTGGCCAACTTTTGGTGGATGCTCACAGCGTCTAGCATGATTCCCTTCTGTTGATTGGTGGTCCCTGATGCCAAGCACCTCTCAGTTTGCAATCCTCCCCGCAGTTGGTCTTCACCAGCAATTCCGGTGCCTCTACTAATGGGAGCCCCGTTGGTCTTCTTTCACTAACAGCTGTCACTGGTCATTGCTCTCAACTTGAAATGCTTCTGCATGGACCTTGAACTGGGCACCTGAGATGCTGTGGGTGTTCAGCCAGTAGCCTGCATTCTAATAACTCCCTAATCCATTTATTTATTTACCCTGGTGAATATTAAATATCCCCCTCCCCCTGCCTGCTTCACCATCTGAGCCCTGGTGGGACATTCCCCTAAGCCAGGCCTCAACAAGTGTCCCGCAGGCCTAGGCAGTAGCTCCAAAACTGGGGTGCCTAGGTGTGCAGCACATTAAAGGGTCCCCCACTGCCGAAAAGCTGCCGCCACTTTCAATTCCCAGGCACCATGGTGACCTGGCTCCTGGGTTTTGTCGGGCCCTGTCATTAGCATAGAAATGTGCTGTTTCACACTGGCTTTTGTATTACTACAAATATCATAGAGGGCCATTGTCATGGTATTGTAATTAGAACACTATCTGTGCTAATTAATGACTATTCGTATTACAATAGAGTCTATAGGTCCCAGTTGCAATTGGATCCCTATTGTGTTAGGAGCTGAACAAACTCACTGGAAAACATGGCTGTTATCTCTAAAACTTACAGTCTAAATATAAACCACTTCACAGTCTAAAATTAGGGGGCAACATTAAGGTTCATATTTGGAGCACAGGATTCCTGAGTTCTTTTCCTGGCTCTGGCACTGACTCTGTCTGTGGCCTTGGTGAAGTCACTTGGAACTTTTAGTTTTCCCAGTCTGTAAAATGAGGATGTCGACTTACACTACGACCTAGAAAAAATTTTGGCATGCTGGCCGCACCCCAGTGAATACAGCGTATGTAGGCTTATACAGTTCCCTGAACAAAATAACAGATGAGTAAAAGCCCTTTTTTTTTTCTAGTATAGCTGCATATGCCGCAGGACTTTTGCAAGCATAAATAATTACACCTCTAACTAGTGGTTTTTATACTGCAGAGGTTTTAAGGGTAGATCTGACCGTAATGTGGTGCCATGTTTACAACGGGCTCTGAAGTTCAAAAGTGCTAGGTGATATTTCATGTGTAATTGATGCTCTGAAATCTAATTGATTTACTCCTTGCATCTTCCTGAACTTTCATTGAAATTCTGTAAGCCAGTCTCCCATCCTGTCTGCACTCAAACAAGGAGTCTTGTGGCATTTTTAAAGACTAACAGTTTGTTTATTGCATAATAATAAAATGTGATAGATAAATTGGTTAGACATTAAAAGTGCCACAGGACTCCTTTTTTTATTTTGCTGAACCTATCTAACACGGCTACCCCTTTGGAACTTGTCTTTAGTTATGTGATTTTGAACCAATAACTAGGAGATTCAGCATCGTCTGAAAATCCAGACTGACAATTTTGCCTTAGTTCGCCCTGTTGTAACTTTCTCCTCCCTCCCATTCTAGGCCTCAAGTCCCTGGTTTCAGTTTAGAGTTTGGTCCAGGCCTTCAGCAACACAGTAGAACCTCAGAATTACGAACAGACCAGTCAACCACACACCTTATTTGGAACCGGAAATATGCAGTTAGGCAACAGTAGGGACCCCCAAAATGCCCCCAAAACACCAAATGCAGTGAAATACCTTGTAGCTGTAAACTACTAAAACTATAAAGGGAAAGTGGCATTATTCTTCCACATAGTAACGGTTCAAAGTGGTATTCAGAAAGTGTTCTGAAGGAACAGCCATAACATTTTTAGTGTGTTCATAATTCTGACATTCTACAGTACTTGCACACAGTATGTTGGTTTTAAGCTCTAGCTGAGTCTAGTCCAATGGTTCCCAATCTTTTTGGTTCGAGGGCCACAGATATAATTTTTGCAACCCTAAAGAGCCACCAATCTCCACCAGCAATCCCCCACAGCAGCCAGACAGCGAGTACCTCCTCACTGACCTCTCATCTCCCTGGCTGCAACAGGGAAACTGAACATGACTTGTAGCCCTGTGCACTCCACCTGCGTCCCTAGGCAGTGGTTCCCTTCTGCAGTCACTGGGATGTGTAGAAGCAAAACTTGATTATATAGAGTTAAGTTGTATTTTCTTTAGCTGATGGAAGCTCAGTGCTCCACTCCCTCTGGCGCCAGCCGGGACCCCAGAGTGTTTTGTTCTCTGCTGGAGTAGGGGAGTGTTGATCTGCACCAAGGAGCCTGCACTGGTTTTAGCCACGTGGAAACGCTCTCTACTTGGGTTCTCAGGCAGTAGCTTCCTTCTGCAATCAATAGGAGGGAAGCCGTGGGCCACTTTGAAAGCCTTCGAGATCACTTTTTGGCCCTGGGCCACAGGCTGGGAACCGCTGCGCTAATCAGCCCTGAGTGATGACAGAGCCAGTTAAAATTCGGCAAGGGATTTTTGGGAATAGGACAGTGTAAGCAGGAATGCCTCTTCTAGGACAATATGAAGATAGTTTCAATGAGATTCACATGCCGAGTCCCCTCAGACTGAGGGCGTGATCATTTGTGGCTGTTGTTAAATTTCCCTAGGATTTCCAGGGCGCTGAGCTGAGCTGTGATAGGTAGTGAGTGCAGCTGAGCCAACTTTTTTATAAAGTACTTGTGGAATTAGCTGGCGCTGAAGGTTGCAGGAACTCAGCCCGTGCAAACCTCAGTTAAATTTCAGGCAATGGACTGAATGTGGTGCCATGCATATGGTGAGTGGCACAGGGACCTAATGGGAACGGTCCGTTAAGAGCGGGGTTGTCTCTCCCAGCCAGAATTGCAGTGAGGGGCTGCTGGGCACAAGGGGGATTGCAGAGGGTGGCGGGATTGCTGCCTTGTATTTGTTAAACGAGCCAACATGTCACTTTCTCACTTTTCTTCAGTATTTAAACATGCTGCGGACATGCGAGGGTTACAATGAGATCATCTTCCCCCACTGTTCCTGTGACTCCCGACGAAAGGGTCACGTGATCACAGCCATCAGCATCAAGCACTTTAAACTCCACGCCTGCACAGAGGAGGGTCAGCTAGAGGTAAATGACTCCAGGGCCTGGCTGCAGGGCAGGGCTTCCACTGCTTACCTGGGTCTGAAAAAGTTCAGGCTGCTGCAGGAAGAGGCAGAATATTGGCTCTCCATTCTTTGGGGGCTGCAGTTGCTGGAAGAGTAAAATTGAGAACACGAAGAGGTGACTTTTTACACAGGGTAGCATAAATATACTAGGGTGTGATTCCAGGGGCGGCTGCTTTATGGGATTCCCATAGCAAGCTTAGCGGCATTAGCAGAACCCGTGTCCCCACTTCTCTCTGCCTGCCGTTCTGTAGCATCCCTTGTTCTTCCATCTCTCCCTCCACATTCAGATCTGCTCTGTAGCATTTCAGGAACTACCTTGCCTCCTGACTCGGCTTTAAATCCTTGGAAGAGACCCTCCCCATTGAGCATGGCCCACTTTGGACCCTGATTTCTTTCTGTGTAGAACCAGGTCATAGCCTTTGAGTGGGATGAGATGCAGCGGTGGGACACAGACGAAGAGGGGATGGCGTTCTGTTTTGAGTATGCACGAGGAGAGAAGAAACCTCGATGGGTTAAAATCTTCACTCCATATGTAAGTGACCTTGTTAACTGCAAGTGCGCTGAGGGGAGGGGCAGGTCCAGGTTTTGGAAACCGGTATAAAACTCTCATTGCTCTGCGCTCATGGTGGGAGAGATGATGTGACTCCAACTTTTCCTTGTGCTGCGCAACCAGACAGCCACTAGGAGGAGCCGGAGGTACAGCAAGTTCTTGCTGGGGAGACCTGGTGCCTGTGCGGTCTCCGGCTGTCTCCGAAGCCGGGTGTGCTCTTCTGACTCCTGCCTTGCTCTCTAATGGACGGCTGTCAGCTCGGAGCTGCGCCGCGCTTTTGCTACTGCACATTATGTCAACCTGAGAGGCGGCTGCTTTATCTTTGCAGTTCAACTACATGCACGAGTGCTTCGAGCGGGTGTTCTGTGAGCTCAAGTGGAGGAAGGAGGTAAGAACCTTTCACTGCACAGAAATTGCTTAATACCTTGGTAAGGTGACCGTAACACTTCCCTGGCAGGCTTTCACACTGGTTCGCAATGTCTGCTTACTGCTTAAACGGGGAAGGGGAGTGTTGCTCATTCCAACGGGCTGCTAGCGGGGAGTCCCGGGTTCTGTGTCTCGCTCTGACTCGCACCTCGGTTTTATGGGCAGCTGTTGGAGGGCAGTGTCGGGGAGTGATTAAAACGGGGCTGGGTGGCAGGAGTCCTGGGGCCCGACCGTCTCGGGCAGCGTAACTCCTTTTGAAGAGGTGGTGCTGTGCGTGCGTGGCGGATGGCATAATCAAACCGCCGGCTCTGCAAGTGACTGGCTGGGAGACCGTGGCGAACTCACTTCCTTCCCTTAGTCTCCTGATCCGTTAAAAGGAGAGAGCAAAATCCTCTTCTCCAGGAAGAGTTCTGAGGACTGCTGAATTGCTCACAAAGTGCTTTGAGATCCCACAGCAGAAGACTCTGTAGAAGTGCAGTGCATCTTTTTGAATCATGCCCGGAACCCCAGCCCCGGTTGCCTGCCCAGAATCTGATGGTGAATCATGATGTCCTCTTGGTAAATGATTCAGTTTTTACGTGCGTCTCTGGCTAGTGCCGAGTCTTCTGTCCAAGCCAAGGAGACCTTAGCAAACAAGCCCACCCCACCCGTTGCTGCGCACTTGTTTGTATTCGTTGTTTCCTGCCTTTACTTTCTCACACCTCTTCTGCTCCTTAGAGGAGATGTTTGGGCACCCCTCATCCACCTGCCAGTCTCCCCATGTGAGTGCTGCCCGGCTCTGTGTCCCCCATGGTCCAGCTTCCTGCTGCAGCTATCTTGCAGGGTGGCAGGGAGCGGACGGAAAAGAACATAGCTGGCAAACTGACCCCAGGGAACTGGCTCAGAGGAGATGATGCAGAATTACTGTGGTTAGGGTGCCGAGGTTGGATACTAGTAATGTGCTGGGCGTCATCACGTGTAGTGTTTTGAATAGCCACAAGGGGTCAGGGGGAAAACTTGTGCTGCTTTATCATCGCAGTGGTTCTCAGTATACAAAGGGAGACGGTGCCTTCCTTTTGAAACGTTGGATAGAAGCAACTGCTGGAGGCAGAATACTGCACTAAATGGACTGTTAGTTTGTCTGTGCTTTTAAATGCCTCTGCTCCCATTACCACTGAGGATCAAGTCTGTTGCTTCTCTGGTCTCTTGATCCTGAAGCAGGCCGCCTCCGGAGGTGACTGCTTTGTTTATTAGAACACTGTTGGGTGCCATCTCTAAACACAAGCTGCCCAGAGCGTCAGAGGGGATCTGAAGCTGGTATGTGAATGTGCTCTGGCAGTCTGGATAGCTCTCATCTGTATCCACCCATGCCTTTGCCATATGCAGTGCAGGATTTTCAAAGGGGCGGCTTTTGCTATGGTGGCTGGCTGGGTTTACAGCATGGCACTATAGATACTCTGCGAGAGGGGGAAGAGGCACTTTGCTCAGTGTATACAGACTCATAGAGCCATCCATGTTCTTCGAGTTGGCACTGGGCAGTCATCCATCGGGACCTTACGTTGCTGTCCTCTGCTTGGGAAAGATTGATCTGCTCTGTGGGCTAAGTCCAGACATTAGCATCTCATTCTCCACTCAGGTCAGAGCCAGGCTAGCTGCAGCCATGTCCGAGCATGTGTCCTGAGCACAGATCTGATCTTGGCTTAATCAGTTCCTATCAGAAAGAGCAACAGGTAGCTGGATTTCATTGCTGGGCATTGTGGGGTGCTTATTGGAACCTCCCAAATCCCATCCCTAAATTCACCTTAAATGTACCATTGCCTTAAAAAAGCTATTTAGTCGTCCCCCGCCCATCAGTTTTTATTTATATCCTTTATATTTTTTTCTCATAAAGGTGGAGGAGGAAGCGACAGACAAGGATAACAAGAACTGCAGTAAAGACAATATGTGCAGCAAGGTAATTGGGGTGAAAGCCAGCATCTGTGCTCTTTGAGCCTGCTGTCTTGTGGATTTAAAATTAACTTCCTGCTCCTCCCCTCCAACTCCTGCTGGTGTAGACCAATATTCAAATCAGTTGCAGCTTGTCCTTAAAGGAAACTTGCAAAATAAAATATTTCCTGCTGCTGTGTGCTGGAGAAAAGACTCCCATGCCACTTTAAGAAATGTTCTTTGCTTCCTTACATTGGAAATATTTGGGCCTGGCGTGTCCTGGACAGTGGCAATTTTCAGAGGGCTTGGAATGGGTCTTTACAAATGAAGCTCTCTCCACTTCCCCAGATGAGAGGGAAAGGGCAGACTCATTGTTTTGCTTTGCAGTTTCTTTAAAGGACCAATGGTTCATCCCGGAAGCTGCATGCGAACATTTGCCATGACGGTGCTGGAGAGGCCTCTTAATACCACTTGATTGGCGGGTTTTGATCTCTTTTTCTATCTCAGTAATCAAGGGGTTAAGTGGGGAGAGGAAACCATCTTGTGTGGCTGAATAGTTGAAGCAAAGCCACCCTGCTATGGTCCACCCAGCAGGTGCACTGAAGCATTTCTCACAGATTCTACAGGATTTATACCTTTAGGCTCCAATTTCATCCTCAGATGCACCCAGGAAGCTTCCATTTCCTGACTGGGTTTTCCATTTTAAGCCTGATCTGGGCTTAAAATTGAGACTGGTGTAACTGTGCCAGGTGGGAGTGTGAAAAATCACTCTCCAGGTGACACAGCTGTATTGACAAACCCTCCAGTGTAGAGAAAACTGCACCCAAAAAATGTGCTGCTGTTGGCACAGCTAGTGTCGTTTGGGAAGGCAGTGCTCCTGGGCCAGCAGAACTCCTTTGTCCACAGATGCTGTCTCTGCTACAGGCTAAGGTAGCATAAGCTCTGTAGACATAGCCTGAGGGTTTTATTTTGCAGCTTGCACCTTAGTGCGCTAAACGGATGCAGCCTGCAGAGACAGCTGTGCCCGAGAGTCAGCATTGCATGCTGGGAGCCTTCCTTTCAGAGATTCCAAGGTCAGAAGAGACCACTGATGGGTTAGTCTGGCCTCCTGAGTAACACAGGCCAGAGAATATCCCAAAAGGCTAGTTTCTGCAAGGTGCATCTCTGTGTACTACAGCGTGGGGTGTAGTATAAAACTCTAGAAGTGCAGCCCTCGGAGATGGAGCTAATTCAGGTGCTGCATTGCAGGCTGGGATCTGTAGTTCCTGCAGGCTGCATTTAATCCCTCCTTTGGAGGAATTCATGAGGCACACCTTGGCTTCTGCCGACCTGTTACGTTGCCTTTCTCCACCTTGGCTCACCCCTTCTCAGTGTGCCTCTTTGTTCAGGCTCCTAATAAATAGCTGTAGTTTTCTATACTGTGTGCGGATACATTAAATGGAATTTAAAAAGAAAAGCACTGCCTCATGTTTTGACCTTTGTAAAGCACCAGGTATATGTGTTCCTGATCCCCTGTGTGATCTGGCAGTCTGTAGCAGCCCCAACTAATACCATACTAATACTCTGTCTTGTGTGGTAGGTCATTGATCTGTAAGCATTTTAAGATTATTTTCTTCCTGGTTATCAGTGACTCAGAAACAGGTCCTGCCATTTTTGACATAATGCCCCTTCCCCTTTCCTTTTTCCTGCTCAATCCTTCCTAACTAGGTTATAGTCATTGATTATAAAGTCCCAGCTGTGGAAATCAACCCACCAGGGTTCAGTACTGGCTACGAGATGAAATTCATGCTCATAAATGATCAATTCCAATTTCCCTCATTTGTTACCCAGGCTCCTCACGTTGGTGTCTTGGCAATTCAAGAATTTCTCTTCTTTGTGCCCTTGGGTTTCTTGATTAAATTTGTTCTCAACATTTGATTTTGTGCTAAATATTAGGGAACAGGGTTACTGGGGTCTTGCATGGCTGAGAGAGCCCCACTCACCTGGGCAAGACCAAGCATCCTATAAGACAGACCCACTTAATGGGATATGTGCCATGCAGACCTCTGCTTGGCTAGTTCATTATCCCCCAAGCTGTGTGAATGTTGCTTTTGAGATTTTCTTTCTGTCCTCAGTATGCCGATCAAACATGAAGCAATGGGGCTTAAAAACAGACGTGGCTTCTGTACAAGCCCAGCTGCGAGTTCTGTGGGAACCTGTTGGTAAAACATGGCAGTTTCTGTTTCTGCTTCTGCTTCTTGGCTAGGATCATTCATAGCTATCTGGTGGGGTAGCTGGTAGCACAGAACCAGTGGGGAAAGCATGAATGGCTACAGAAGAAGATTGCTGTGTTCAGGGTAATATCTCTTAGTGGCCACTTGAACAGGGTACACATCAGTGATCTGTGTCTGGATGGAAGCCAGGGAAATTACTTTTGCTCCTCTCGTAAATTGTCCATTCCCTGGTTCTAAGTATGCAGTTAATTCCCAGCCAGGAGAATGGATTTTTCTCCCATTCTTCAATGTATATTTCTCTGTTTGCATGATTTGCTTCAGTATAATGGGCCTTGCGGCTTACCTCTGCTTCAAGTCCTCAGTGTGACTTCTTCCCTCTAGACTCTTCTCAAATCCATGTCCCTAGCCCCACAACCTTAAAGAACTAAGCATGTAAAATAGCTACTGGTGTATATTTTCTCCACACGCACTCCTGGGCACTGATGCTGTCAGTCCCAGTAAAGACACTAGAGGAGAAGGTTAATTCTGGTTCATATTTCTGGCCAACACTTTGGTTATTTCCTTTGCTGTGGGAAATCTACAAAGATTGATGAAACTCGGCAGAGATGGATAGATTCAGATCTATTTAGTGCTCTGTAAACCTCTGACTCCACTAGGGACTAGCAGACGCAGTGTGATCACTGTGTCTTTGAGCAGGCACAGAATATGAAACTGACCCTATTTCCCAGCACCACTGAAAGATCGAGGCTCTCAAAGCAAGATAGTTGCTCTTTATGATGGGCTGGATTATAACCTGCCCCAGACCTATCTCAGGCCAATGCCATGTATCCTGCTTGTTTGCTACGGCGCCCCTTATCTGCGAGACACTTGAGAGGAGCTTGCAGTTGGAGAGGTGTGGGGAAGGGGAGATAACATATGACAATTTACATGCAGATTAACAAGATACACTCTAGGCAGCCTGACAGAAATGGGATCCTGAAGAGGGACTTCAGTGCAGGCAGGGGATTTGTGGATGAATTCGAGGCAGTCGTGCTGTTCCCATGGGGCTGTGTGGAAAAAGGTCCAGGGGTGATTGCTTCCACTGCCTCTTCTGGCACTCCTACCCATCACTGCGTCCTGCTCTTGTTTCTGGCATCCCCCCAGATGGGGGTGGAAAGGTATCAGGCCCACAGTACTAACATGGTGGCTGCTACTGCCCCCCTGCAGTTCAGTCCCTTTTCAGGATGTTTGTCAGGCTGCCCGGAGTGCATCTTGTTACTCTGTGTGTGAATTGGCAGTATGTGATTTCCCCTTCTGACCATTCGGAATGGGCAGGTCAGGTGCATGCTGGGAAGACAGTGGGAGACCCTGGGGAGGGGCAAAGGGGAGCAGGGTCGCCAGTTCCTACTCCCTGGGAGCTAGAGTGTTGCCTTCAGTCCCACTTCTCCTCGCCTCTGCTCATGCAACCTCTCCATTGTATTGGCGCCACCTCCTGCTACTCCTGGGAGCCACTCCCAGGCCAGCCAGCCCTTCCCCTACCTGGCTGCACGGTGCCCTCTGACCCGCCACTCGTGTGGGACCATGATGGGCACAAAAGCAGGTCAGCGTGGAGGGACTCTGCAGCCAGGACCAGGCAGTGGGAAGCATAGAAGCTGAAGCAGACAGCAGGCACAGATTGCAGGAGGCTGAGGGGACAGGCTGTCCCCTAGCGCCACTACCCCCTCATTGTGCATCTCAGCTGCCCCTCAGAGTTATCCTCCGCCACCTCCGAATAGCCTCCATGGCACACTCCGCAATGACTCTGCCTGAACCCATCCAAATTACACAGGACCTAGACCCAACACCTGTCCCATTCTGGGCCTTTGCTTTCCTGCCTGAGTCCTGAGGCCCTCTCCTCACCCGTTTCCCACCCTTTTTTAACCCCTGCTGTTCTGCAGTCTCCAGCCAAACCAGAGGCTCCTGCTGGGCATCATATGACTCTTTGTTCCCGGTTGCTGCCCTCAATGCACGCGAGGGTTCATTAGCCGGGTGAGCCTTGTACTCCTTCAGAGTTGGAGCCCGGCGGGTTGTAGTGCACAGATAAAGGCTGCTTTCTGTATCCCTGTGAGCACACAAGACTGTCCCCACTATCTGTCTTTGGATGCAGTGTCTGTTTCTGCACAGGCCTGTGCAGTGGACTTGCATCTGTATGTGCCAGAAATCTTCTCGAGGGAAGTGTCTGCAGATTGCTGTGGCCTGTCCCATATGTGCAGGGGTGGTGGGGGGACGGGACACAATTAGCAGCATGGAATTTCCATTTCTGTTAGCCTGTGAAATTGCTTCCAATGTTTCTCTTTGCACACAATGCCCCTTCTGGCCTGGGAGCATTCAGCTCTCTCCTTGCTAAAATGTTCTTGTATTTGCATGTGATGCCTTCCACTTAATCGCTCGTAGGTCCCCAACCTATGTCATCAAGTCCCTTAAACCTCCAAAGCTGCATGAAACCGCCACTTACACTGTTTATGTAGCATTTAAACTGTTCCCAGCGGCTGCTGACGAACATCACTGTAGTTAGAATGAGTGGTACCCACCGTATTCCTTGAGCTCAGAGCGTGGGATGCCAAGGCAATGTGAACCACAGCACAGCAGTGAGTCAAGCTTCTCACGATGACCGCCATGCAGCTGGACTAGTTAGTTGCAGGATGTAGGATGTTGTCAATAATGAGGCTAGAAAAGAGCCTGCAGTTCATGGTGGTTCTGGCCTTAAGGTACGTCTATACTGCAATAAAATTCTTGGAGTCTCGGTCAACTGGCTCAGACTATGAGGCTAAAAGTAACCAGGTCTGGCTCGAGACTGGGCTCTGAAACCTGGGAAGCAGGGAGGAGCTCAGAGCCCGGGCTCCAGCCTGAGTGGGAACTTCTACAGTGCTATTTTTAACTCTGCAGCCTGGCCCGCCCCCATGAGCCTGAATAAGCTGATCTGGGCTCTGAAACTTGGTGTCATGGATTTTTCTTTGCAGTGGAGATGTACCCTGAGTGTCATGTGGTGTTTGAGCTGCTAGGTGCCTCCTGATGATCACGTGGAAGAGGAGATCAGTGGCTTAATTCAGCCACAGGGATGATCAGTGCTTTAATGCGATGGCGATAAGCACTAAATGAGAAAAACTCTGGAGAGGTGGGGGCAAACCTGACTGAGGGGAGCTGTGTGGTTCCGTTCCCTCTGCAGGCTCCTAAAACAATACAAGGTTCTCCTGGTAGAACAGTCAATTCGCTACCAAAATGCAGCCACTTCTGGGTGGGGGTTGGGAGTGGATGGCTTGGGCACCAGTGCGCTGGGAGAGAATTAGGCAATGGACCTGCGGGTAAACCCCTCCTCTTGTGGAATCTTTGAGGACCATTCAGTGCAGCCAGGAGCTTTGGATTTTGTCAGCCTTGTTCAAAAGAGCCAAGTGCAGGAAAGCTCCTGAAAATCCGATTAGTCAACTTCAGAGAGGTGCACGGTGTGTGAAACCTGTCTGGCTCCCCCATCTGGCACGAATGGAAACCTCATTTCTGCCACTGGTGGAGAGGTTAATTTACAGCTGCAGGACCAGGGGGAATAGGTAACCGCTGTTGCTATGTGCCGCAGGGCTCTTCCCACCTCCAACCCTTGCTTCCAGTGATGGTGTCATCTGTCAACCCTCCTTCCATTGCTGGAGGGCGAGCAGTGGGAGGAGAGGATTGCAGCCTGCTCTTCCCAAGGTGCTGGGGATTACAGCTGAGGGTACAGGAATTACTCTGCATCTGGTGCTGGCAAGGAGTCAGCGCATCTGTCTGAAGATCTGCTGCCTGACTCCATCAGCGCCATCTCTACCAGCTGTGCTTTGACAAACCTAGGATGACGATGGGCTTGGGATCTCAGGGCAGGCTGCGGTGGGTCAGAGCACCAGTCGTTTCCCTCGTCAGTTCTGTCAGGGGTCGTGAATGAGCAGTCGATGGCAGAGCCTCCATTTGGCCTAGCTTTCCTGCCAGACTGCTCAGGATTGGATTAGGGTCCAAGTGGGGCTTGAGACATTGGCGGAGCTGGAATGGCCCAGGGACTGGCAGGTGAATGAGTAAGCTGCTGTTGATGGAGCAGGGTTAGAATTAGGTCACATTAGCCGAGCGTGATGTGACTAGCCCAGGAGGTTTCTCGCCATAGAGTGCAAGGCCAGAAGAGACCACTTGGGTCACCTAATCTGACCTCCTGTATCACAGAGAGAACTGCCCCATAGAAATTCCTAGAGCAGATCAGTTAGAAAATCATCAATCTTGATTTGAAAATTGTCAATGATGGAGAATCCACCACTACCTGTGGGAAATCGCTCCCATGGTTAGTTACTCACTCGGTTAAAAATGTACGCCGTATGTATGCCAGTCTGAATTTGTCTCGCTTCAATTTCCAGCCATTGGATCGTATTATCGCTCTCTCTGCTGCATTGAAGAGCCCACTATGAATATTTATTCCTCTCCTAGGTACTTGCAGACTGAGACCAAGTCACACCCTCAGCATTCTTTTTATTAAGCAGAGTAGGTTGTGCTTCCTGAGTCCGGCTCCGTAAGGCAGGTTTTCTAATCCTGGTAGCCCTTCACTTGGTTTTGTGTAGTGGTGAGACTTGAGTATCTAGACCCAGAAAAGAGGAGAGGTCTCGGGCCTAGGTTGGGGGACTGGGAGTTGGAGCTAAAACCCAAAGATCTATTCTTGGCTTTGCCATGGACTTTTCAAGTGAAGTCTCAGCTCCTCCGTGCCTCAGTTTCCCCTTCTGCAAAAGGGTGCTGCCAGCTGTCTGACTTGCACTGAGAGGGTTGATGATTAGTGAGGCCGCAAGGTCAACCCCAAAGGCTAACTAACGTCTTGTTTTTAATTTCCCTTTCTTCTCTTTCAGAACATCTTTCAGATGGCCAGGTCACAGCAGAGGGACGCCGCCACTTAGCCCCTCCTGTCGTGAAAGAACGTAAAAAACGCCCAAAATTAACATTTAAAAAAAAAAAAAAGAAAAAAAATCTGTTATTGTATTAAAAGCCCTTAAACTAAATATTATTAATAACAATACCATTTGTGAATTTCATGGTTATGGAATTAAGTGACTAGGAAAAAGCCAGCAGGCTTATCAGAGTAACAAGAGGGGAAAATTTTTCCACAGACAAAATCCACCCAAGGGTATTTTGTTTTTCTTTTTTCATTTCACTTGGATCCTGCATTGGAAGATGGACTGTGCTTATATTATATTTTTTACAACTGGAACTAGAAACGCCATCCATTTGCACTGTTCAGACATATATATGTATGTATGTAGAAAAAAAAAAAGAAAAAGGAAGTTATATATACAAAATACCACACACGTATATACATATATATATTTCTTTTAAAATTTCATATCAGCAGCAGCACCTTTTCTAAGCTTGCGTTTGTACACGCATCTCCTCCGAATCCATCGTGTTTTTTAAAAACTAATTTTAATGGGTAAAAAAAAAACATTACAGGGAAATACCTCTCCTCTCAAAGGACCTTCACACGTTTACAGGCTTTTAATTTTGGTTTTCTTTCCACTTTTTGCATCGAAGCTTTTCAAGAAGTGTGTAAAACAGCTGGCTTCAGAACTAGAGAGACAGGACGAGGGGGCCTTTTGTTTGCTGATGGTCCAATCCTGCATCCTAACCTTGGGTAGTGAACAGCTCTGTTAAACTCAATGGGGCTGCTCACAGGAGTAGATGTTGACGGGGGCTCAGATCGTGGAATTGATGGAACTCCGAATGCTCTCCCCCCCATGTGTGGTTCTAGGACGAGGCACGGGGAGCCAACTGCAGCTGGTGGTGGACCGAAGGAGGTGGCTGGAGCCTTGAGAAGGACATTTGCATTAATTCCAGTGAGCGGTCAGAACCTCCTTGTAGCTGTTCAGGTTGATTTATCACCTCGCCTGGTTTTTTGGCAGCTTATCCCTCTGTTGATCTAGGCTGGGATCCCTGTGACTCATAAGGGTAACTCCTCACTTATGGCCGAAGGAAACAACTGCCCATTCCAGCTAATGGCAAAGATGCCTTTGCCTGCGATCTGCTCTGTTGAGTGTGGTGCCCAGCTGGCATGGTAGCAAGACTTCTGTGGGAGTCAGGTGCATTGGAGGCCTCTCCCCTTGTGTTGCCTTCTGGGCAGGCAGGGCTGGAGCATGGCACAGTGACATCTCCATGGTGGTCCAGGGGAGAGGTCCTACAGCCCCATCTGAGTTAGGAACACCACCAAAGGTGGCCTGGTGATAAAGGGGCAAAAGGGAGTGGAATGAATTAGCTGTCGGTCGTGGACAGAAGGGGACAGGCAGGGGGAAATGGTAGCTATCTTCAGAAAGAAGTCTGGGAGAATTGGCAGCTTTTCTCTGAACTTTATTTGTTCCTTGTGGCTTTGAAAAGCTGCAGAGAAAGACCCGAAACTGAGCCATGGGCAGAGCTTCCTATTTCCTCTAACTCAGGCTCGGAAAACCCTGACCGGTAAGAATGCAACTCTGCTCAGCCTTTTAAAAAAGCAGGACAGCCCTTGAGGCGTGTGGCCACCACTTTGTCGCACATGGGGTCTGACCCTTCCTGTCACGGCATGAACCCAGCGTGCCCAGCATGTACCGTGCAAGAGGCTGTTTAAACTATGGGCTGGGAAATGCTCTCTAAAATAGATTGCATCCTCTGGGGAATGACTCCAAAGTGGGAACCATGTCATTTTAGAACAAGGCTCGGCCTTGCGCTTAGAATCCGGTGTTTTCCTGGCCTCTAAATTTTTGCCTATAAACGTCATATTTCAGGTTGTGAATTAGGTGGCTCGGGGTATGCCCATCTGAGTGCAGAGAATTAAAGGCTGCGGTAGAAACTTTGGCTCTGAGCTTTGGTTCTTGAATCAGTTCTGCGTTCCTTCTACAGAAGAGCGGGGCGGTGGGGCGGGAAAGGAATAGAGCTGAGGAAGCAGTAGGCTTTCTAAGGGGTTTTAATATGTGAAGTCTGTGGAGGACTTGGTGTGCAGAAACCTGCCTCCTTTATTTTGGTATTGCTGGATCCAACCTAGTGTCTCAGCTGATGGATTATGCAAAGCCGCTTTTGTGCTCTGTAGGCGGCCTGAGGTAAAGCACCTTCCTAGTTTTCTCAGTCAGAACTGGATTTGAAATGCACGTGGCTCACCCAGAGCTAGATGCTTGTTAAAATCAGAGACTCTTGGAGGGTGGGGTCAAGTCTAGATTCAGCACTGCTTTGAAAGCATTACCATTTATATCTATATACTCCAAGTATTTGCTTGCAAATGTTCCACTTTCCTCCCATCTCCTTTTCTGGTCTCTGCCCTCTGGATGACCCAAGGCTTAATTTCCTCACTCCCGAATTTAATCCTTGTTATAATACAAGCACTTCTTCACACAACGCACAGTCAAATTGTATAGGATGGTGTGAAGGCCAAAAGTGTAATTGGGTTCAAAAAAGAATTGGATACATTCATGGAGGATAGGTCTCTCAGTAGCTATTAGCCCAGACATTCAGGGGTGCCACCCCATGTTCTGGGTGATCCTAAACTGCCAACTGCCAGAAACAGACTAGGTGAAGGGGGGATGGATTACTCAAAATTGCCCTGCTCTGTTCATTTCCCTCTGAAGCATCTGGTGCTGGCCACTGTCGGAGACAGGGTACTGGGCTCATTGGGCTGACCCAATCTGGGTCTTTTTATTTTCCAGCCTTGTGTACAGAGACTTTGCATGTGATGTAGGACCTCAGTAATGATGGAAGCACAAAAGACTGGTTAGAACATGCAGTGAATAATTTTTACACAAATTTAGATCTAAGTTGGTCAGAAGCTGGATGGGTGTAGGTAGCGATTTTAGGTTTTTCCTACAATCTTAAGTTGCTAGTGGCTGTTTTGGGCCACAAGTTTATTCTCTCTGTTAGTTTGAAAGAAGCTTTTTGTGTATTGTAGCAACTGCTGCTCCATTCAGCAGAGAGCAACTTACGAATGTACAATATGGAGTAGCTCAAACCACTGGTCATGAGCTGATGACGCAAGGTTTGTGTACGTGTTTGAAACCCATTCAGATGTTGTAGCCGAGGAAGTTGAGTTAAAAATGTTCGTATCTTTCCAAAGCCTCCTCTAAAGCATCTTCGTGCAGTGAAATGTTTTCCTGTAGATTTGTGGCTTAAGCTGGAAGGAGTGTGGAATTTGGGGTCCGTCTACCCAACTTCCTGCTCCTCATTGGGGTCAGGAGCAGAATTGGAAGATAGGAAAAGTTATCCACAAAAAGACCATCCCCACCTTTTGTCAAATGCCCTCTAGCAGCCAGGGCAAGTTCTTCGATAAGCTAGCTTGCTTGTTTCGCTTGGTTAATCTTCCCTCTGCTTTCACTTGTCTCCCTCTCGTCCGAGGAAGCCCTCGTCGTTAGCATCCCTTCCTGTTGCCAAATGAGAACACCACAAGCCGTCGTTGCTGGAGCCTGCTGTTACTGGTCCAGGTGGCTCTACCAACCTCTGCTGCCAACTTGTTCTAGTGGTTTGAGCAGGGGACTGGGAGTCAGGACCCGTGGTCTATTTCTGACTCTGCCACAGACTTTCTGAGTAACCGTGGGCATGTCGCTTTCCCTGCTCTGTGCCTCAGTTTCTTTTTCAGTGGACTGAGACATTCAGACCCACCTGCGTAAAGCACTCTTGAGACCCTTGCCTGGAAGGAACTATACAGATTCGCGGTATTAGCCTCTCCCAAAGGACTGAGTACGCTATTGACAGTGTCTCTCGCGTGCGTGGAGAGACACGAGTGTCTCTGAACCCCAGGGTCCTCGGCAGCATGTTTTCTTCTGTTTAACTCAGAGCAGAGATGTGAAGAGCACAGCAGCAGTGTTAAGATTCCTTCTCTGTTCATTACGCATCTACTCCACGGAACTCAAGTCAGAGGATTTCAGTGGGTTTGCGTGTCCCGGGGATAAGCTCTGAGACTCTCGTGTTCCAGCCGAGGTCTGTGCTAGAGGGGGGAGGCCTGGATCCAGAGAGATCTGCCTGCTTGGCCGGCTAATGAAGCTTTGCTTTGCTGACAGTGCTCAGCACGCGGCCACGCACCTGGCTAAGGGCGAGTGGAGAGGCCTGAGAGACTGTTCGAGGGATGCTAAGCTAGGCGGCTCCTGGGGACCAAGAGGAATGTTGGTGCCCAGTGGGTGTGAACAGTGACAGTTAGACTTGCTTTGCAGTGTTATGTGAGGAAAGTGCATTCTGTGCAACTCCTCTTCTCCCAGTATTAGCTCCCATGGCATCCAGTTTAGCTGTGAGTGTCTGTTAGGGAGGAGCAGGAAATGAGGAAGCCCCAGAGAGCTGGAGGATGTTACTGGGGTCATCCTGTGTAATGTGTAGCAGTATTGTTGGGCATGCGCTGGTTTCCATGGGCAAGAAGAGACAGTTTTCACCCCACTTGTTTCCCCAAAACGGGAGCACATGCCCCACCTGCCTGGAATGTGTTCACCCCTGCCTGGAATGCTTTTCAGCTGCATGATTCAGGTTCCAGGTCTCCCCTCTCCCAGTGTTGGGGTGCATCGTGAGAAGATTTCACTAGCTGAAATCCTGGTGCAGGGAGACACCCAATATTCCTCAAGATCCTTTTCACACAGCCAGTAGCTCAGGAATCACTGTTTGTTTGGCCAGGTTTCTCTCAATCCACTGGATTTCGGGAAGGATTTGTGCCGGCACTCTAATTTGCCACAGCTAAAGAACCTGGAAGTCCATTTGCATCTATGAGTTCTGCAGCGGGAGTCATGTAAAAAATGAAATTGGAATGAGCCATAAACTTGGAATTTCACTGCTGATTGAAGTAGGTGGGTTTAAGAACTAAGAACCTCTTCTGGGTGATTCTTTTCTTTACAGCCACCATGAGCTGGTGACGTTTAAACCATTGTTAGCTATGTCGCTCATTCTATTTATTTAGAGAACTAGAAAGCAAACACCTTTGCTGGCTGCTGTGTTGAGCATTTTGGGGCCTGAGGGGGAAGAACTGAAATTTCCATTTCCCTCAGACTGGTTTTGAAATGCTGGTTTTTGTGTGTGTGTGTTTAAATTTGGAAAGTAACGGGTATCCTTGTCAATTTATCTTCCTTTTATTTTGTTTTTTTAAAATCCTTTGCTGGTTAAATTTGTCCTGTTTCTGGTGACAGCAGAAATAAAACTGAGGCTGTTTGTATCTTAACACAGATCACTTTTTAAAAAGAGCTGCAGAGAATGAAGGTCCTTGTATTTCCAGGCTCTTTCATTTTCAGATTATTTTTTTTCCATAAATTGAGAAGCTGTGGCTGTTCTGATGTTAGATCCATAAGCTTGAGCACAAGTTAAATAGGTCAGGTTAAACTTGGTATAATTGCTTTCCTCAAACACTTTCTGAATTAAATAGGTAGAAGATGCTGCTGATGAGGAAGTCTTAATTAGAGGAAAAATAAACTTCTCAGCCCCCTTGCTCCCCTCCGTGGCCAGAGCAAGGTAACAGCGTCTAGCAGATTTTTCTTTTTTGCTCTGTCTTCTCCAGGTTTATAGAGACAAGAGGGGTGTGGTGGTATTTTTTTATTGGATCAACTTCTTTTGGTGAGAGAGACAAGCTTACATAAAGTTCTTCAGGGCTGGGAAGCTAACTCAGAGCCAGATTTATAGCTCTTAACCTGATTTGAGTGGCTTAGATGGCCAAGCACTTTTGGGGAAAATGACATTTTTATCTGTGCAAAAGCTTTCCACCACCGCCTGCAAACCAAAGTCGATGAGTGACGCATTAGTAAAAACACACTGGTTTCCTGATCTCTTCCCCCCACATCCCTGGTTTGGAGGTGAAGTGCATTTGATTAAAACTGGCAGCAGTTTCACTCATGGAGACAGCTGTTCTACTTTTCTAAATAAATTTTTATAAAGCCTCCATAGTCCTTGCACTTTACCGAGTGATGCTGTATTCTGGCTGCAAAACTCTGCAACTGATTGTGCAGGGCTTGGCCACTGGTGCTGGAAAGGACTCCAAACAAGAGGTTATGAGTTTACAGTACACTGCCCCATTGCATCCGAATCCGCTGCCCACTGGCAGAGGGCTGTGCGGTGTGGCTGAGGACAGAATTTGTCCCGTTTGAAATAACTGCTGAGGCTAGGACTGGATATGTGGAGAGGGACAGGTGGAATATTTCTCATCCAAACAGGGTATCTGAGACATAGTTGTCCCTCAGCATGAAGCTCTTCCACTTCCAGCTAACATGTCAGATTGCACTAAACCAGCTCACAAGCGGGTAGTTTGGACACACTACAGTAGCTTCCTGTTAACAGAAAGGCCCTTTTACTTCCTCCCTGCTTGTTCTTCTGGTCTGCCTCTCCTGGCCCTTTTCTCTTGTTAATCCTTAGTGCATGCACCCGTACAGGTAGGGAGGTAGAAATCCCATCTTTAAAAGGTAAAACAGCAGTGGATCTCAAGCTCTGGAACCTCCAAAGGCCCTCAGCCGTTGGAGTGTCCCCAAACCCAACTCTCCAGACTAAGATGCTTCAGAATTCAGCTTAGAAAGCACCAAGATGTCATGTCTGCTTTATCCCTTGACCTTCTCTGGCCACTGTCTTTATCCACCCAGCTTAGGTTCTAGCTGCTCCAATTTGGTACAGTTCACAGATCTGTTATCTTAAAGTTCTCAGCCAGTTGCAACAAAGCAAGTGTCCTATAGGCCAGGCCTCGACAAATTGTTTCTGGTCACCATGGCAACCAGTTTTATTAGCCTATCACCTAGCTCCACTGCAGAAATGTAATGGAGGCACACCCTTCGGTGGCCAAAAGTAAAATTGCTGGTGCCTAGCTGTGAGCCAATTTTATCGACCCCTGCTATAGCCAAGGCCACCAACTTTGAGGTCATATAAGGTGACTGTTGCATTGAGTTTTCAAAGTGGGGGAAAGAATTTGCAGCTCAGTGCCCCCATTCCTTCCTCTGCATTTTATATCTTACCCTGTCCTTCCTTCCTCTATCCCAACCCTGGTTGTGGCATGTTATGCAAAGGTTCATCCATGGAAGGAAAGCAACAGCTATAAAAGCAATAATACATCAGAGTTTTGGATGTATGGGGGGGTCCGTTCCTGGGAGACTGGGGTAGTTATTAAACTAATGCCTGCTACAAAATTCACAGAAACTTTGTATCAAGCCCTCCCCCCCCTTTTTTTTTCTGAGCCAGTATAACGACCCAGATTTCAATCCCATGCACATTCTTTTTAATTTATTTGAGAGAACTCTAATTGTATTTTTCATGGCAGTATCTTGTATTTTTTATTTTTGTGATTCAGAAATGTGAAGAAGTAAACAACAAAAAACCGATTGCTAACAGTGTTTCATTCCTTGTTCTATAGAGCTAACCACTCTAAAACTGTTTGGTAAAGTCACTTAGTGTAATTAATTGTAACATATTCTTTTAAATAAATTGATTTATTGATGAAACTACTAGTTAAACCTCTCTGGCCCCCTTTGCCTTCTGGGGCTGTGCTTTGACTTCTGGGCAATGAAGCTAGTGGGAGGGCTAACCTTTGTTTTAAGGCAGAACACCCTGCCTGCATCACTAATGACTCTGGGGAGTAAAAGTAATTAACTCGGTCAGATATTGCTGTTTGTCGGGTTCAGGGCTGCTGGGTACTGGACAGAATAGGACTTGTCCCTACCTTGAGGACAGAGAGAGAGGAAGAATTGTTCTCCCTGTGTTACAGATGCAGGGCTGGGGCATGGAGAGATTAATTTGGTAACGGAGTGAGGATCTCTCAAGTCCTAGTGCAGGGACTAACTCATTCTCTCTTCTGCCTTTAATTGAACTTGCTCAGTTTACTTCCTGGGTACTTGTGCTTTGTCGCAATGGAACCTGGCAGGTGGGACACAGGGCACCTGGGGGGGGTCTCTTGCATTCTCTGCCACTGATCTGCTGTGTGACCTTGGGTAAGTCCCTTCACTTTTCCTGTGCCTCTGTTTCCCCAGGGATACCGGCTATTATAAAGCACTTTAAGATTTCTGTTCACTTATAAGCATGATGCCATTGTGTGCTGGGGACTCCAGCAGGGCAATATTTCAAAAGAGGAAACTTCTTTGACTTGTAATCCATGACATTTGGTTGTGTAACCATTTCATAGCCCCCCTTTTAAACAGATCCTAAATACTGACCCTGGACTAGACCGTTTGCTTCTTAAAGCATCAGTTCTTTTTCCACTTTCCCCTCAAAACTTGTGGGGAACCTCCATCACCCCCTACTAGTGTAGCCCCTGAAATGCGGTGCCACAGCTAATCAGTCCTGTTCCCCCAGCTGTACTGTGTATCCATAAAGAGCTCCCCACCACTCTCCAATCAGATGAAGGTAAGACACACAGGCCACCTGCAAGGACTTCTACAGAGAGCCGTCTTGACTCCAGAGGGGCTGTGGGCACAGGGACTTGCCCCCACAGCTCATTGCAGAGTCAGTCTTGACTGAGCATTGGCTCCTTCCTCCATTTCCTCTGCTACTGCTAACATCGTAGGCTGCGTTCCACACCAGAGGTGGTTGCATTTCAACGCAAGGGTATGGCAGCTGGGCTGTAACACAGCACCTTGAGGTGCAGCTATGGTGGGTGAAAGATGTAGTTTCACTGCAGAGGTCATGTTAGTGAAGAGCATAATCCTTGAAAAGAGTTTTTTCCTGTCTTTGTAGTCCAACTAAGCATTTCTTTCCAATTTCCTTCACACAGATTAGGTTTAAAACACCTTTTTCCACCTCTGGGAAGCCATATCAATTTGACCCATGTCATAATAAAACTCACAGCGGTAGCCAGCCCAACCTTTAGAGCAAAGATGAACTTCATTTCCACTCTCAGGAGTGTGAAGGCCTCCACCATCAAAGCAAGAGGCTTTTTTCCCATCTTCAGTGCTAACTAGATGCGATGCACTAAAGTAAGTGCCTGAAGAGGTATAATGTTTGGTCAGCTTGCTTTGTCCCAAGCCGCTTGTTGCGTTTCTCCAGAGGGAAGGCAATTTTCCCCAAGGAGGTGACACTAATGCATTTGGGTTGCTGAGTATTCCAGCTACAGAGAATAGCAGCCCAGAGAGATTACATGGTAACCTCTTAGATGGAGGAGGGAAGGAATGCAGTGCTGTTGCAGGGAACCAAAGAGCGACCCCTAGGAAGGAGACAGATTTCTTACATCTGTATAGTCCTGGGGTTGGGGACTGTATCCACAAGGGGCCAGCTAGCATGCAGGATTCTGCCCAGACTCTGGCTACACCTGGCCCTAAGGTTTGAACATTACAGGGCTCTAGGAGGGTGTTGGTGAACGCAAAAAGTTAAACCAACCACCCTGCAACCAGACTGCCTGAACAAAAGGTGCGGTATGGACATATGTGTAAGCACACATCTGTGATAACTTAGTGATGACTGAAATATTCACAGCTGAGTCGGTACCGGGCAAATTAGTTGAAACAATAGTTAAGAATAAAATTGTCAGTCACATAGAAAAACATAAACTGTTGAGCAATAGCCAACATGGTTTCTGTAAGGGGAAATCGTGTCTTACTAATCTATTAGAGTTCTTTGAAGGGGTTAACAAACATGTGGACAGGGGGGATCCAGTGGACATAGTGTACTTAGATTTCCAGAAACCCTTTGACAAGGTCCCTCACCAAAGGCTGTTACGTAAGTTAAGTTGTCATGGGATAAAAGGGAAGGTCCTTTCATGGATTGAGAACTGGTTAAAAGACAGGGAACAAAGGGTAGGAGTAAATGGTAAATTCTCAGATTGGAAAAGGGTAGCTAGTGGTGTTCCCCAAGGGTCGGTCCTAGGACCAGTCCTATTCAATTTATTCATAAATGATCTGGAGAAAGGGGTAAATAGTGAGGTAGCTAAGTTTGCAGACGATACTAAACTACTCAAGATAGTCAAGACCAAAGCAGATTGTGAAGAACTTCAAAAAGATCTCACAAAACTAAGTGATTGGGCATCCAAATGGCAAATGAAATTTAATGTGGATAAGTGTAAAGTAATGCACATTGGAAAAAATAACCCCAACTATACCTATAATATGACGGGGGCTAATTTGGCTACAACGAGTCAAGAAAAAGATCTTGGAGTCATTGTGGATAGTTCTCTGAAGATGTCTGTACAGTGTGCGGAGGCGGTCAAAAAAGCAAACAGGATGTTAGGGATCATTAAAAAGGGGATAGAAAATAAGACTGCAAATGTATTATTGCCCTTATATAAATCCATGGTACGCCCACATCTCGAATACTGTGTACAGATGTGGTCTCCTCATCTCAAAAAAGATATTCTAGCACTAGAAAAGGTTCAGAAAAGGGCAACTAAAATGATTAGGGGTTTGGAGAGTGCCTCGTATGAGGAACGATTGAAGAGGCTGGGCCTCTTCAGCTTGGAAAAGAGGAGACTGAGGGGGGACATGATAGAAGTATATAAAATTATGACTGATGTGGAAAAAGTGGACAAGGAAAAGTTGTTTAAATACTCCCATAATACAAGAACCAGGGGTCACCAAATGAAACTGATAGGTAGCAGGTTCAAAACAAATAAAAGGAAGTTCTTCTTCACACAACGCACAGTCAACTTGTGGAACTCCTTACCTGAGGAGGTTGTGAAGGCTGGGACTATAACAATATTTAAAAGGGAACTGGATAAGTTCATGGTGGCTAAGTCCATAAATGGCTATTAGCCAGAAAGGGGTTAAGAATGGTGTCCCTAGCCTCTGTTTATCAGAGGATGGAGACGGATGGCAGGAGAGTGATCACTTGATCATTGCCTGTTAGGTTCACTCCCTCTGGGGCACCTGGGCACTGGCCACTGTCGGTAGACAGATACTGGGCTAGATGGACCTCTGGTCTGACCCAGTACGGCCTTTCTTATGTTCTTATGTTCTTATGAATCGTGTGTGAGGGGAGGTGGGTGGATCAGTGTGTGACTCTTTGGAAACCCCTTTCTATAGGCCCTGACTGAGACCAAAGATGCAGTGTGCTAAATGCTGTACGTGCATATAACAAGAGACTGCCCCTACCCCTGTGGGCAAGTATATAATTACAATGCAGGGTGGAAAACTTAGCCCAGGGGCACACACGGAGTTTCTGGCAGACCTGGGAATTGGAACTCGAGTGTCCTGAATGCTAGTCCAGAAACTGAACTGTATGTTCCCTGCTGCATTCCCTGTTTGACCTGAGGTAACATTTTAATTGCGGCCTCAAATTCCCATTTGTAAAATGGGGCCAGTGCAGACCTCTTCGAATCAAAGAATCTTAGGGATGGAAGGGACCTCATGAGGTCATCTAGTCCAACCCCCTGCTAAAAACGACCACTCCCACTAAATCACCCCAGCCAGGGCTTTGTCTAACCGGCCCTTAAAAATCTTCAAAGACAGAGATTCCACCACCTCCCTAGGAAACCCATTCCAATGCTTCACCACCCTCCTAGTGAGAAAATTTTTCCTAATATCCAACCTCAACCTCCCCAGCTGCAACTTGAAACCATTGCTCCTTGTTCTGTCCTCTGTTACCATCGAGAACAGCCTAGCTCCTTCCTCTTTGGAGCACCCCTTCAAGTAGTTGAAGGCTGCTATCAAATCTCCCGAGTCTTCTCTTCTGCAGACTAAGCTTAGTTCCTTCTGTGTCTCCTCATAAGTCATGTGCCCCAGCCCTCTAATCATTTTCATTGCCCTCCACTGGACTCTTTCTAATTTGTCCACATCCTTTCTGTAGTGGGGAGCCCAAAACTGGACACAGTATTCCAGATGCGGCCTGACCAGTGTCGAACAGAGGGGAATAATCACATCCCTCGGCATGCTGGCCCCTGGTCTGCTGGCAACAGCGCAAGGGCCGCCACAGTTGCTCAGTGCAGCATGTGTTGACCTCAGTGGCGTCCAGGGACGGCCTGGCGGCTCCCCAGTATGGAATGCCTTCGCTGAGTCCATAGCAGAGGCCCCTCGTATGGGCTGCTCTCCAGAGCTCTGCGCTAGGCTTCTGCTCACAATTTCAGATTGTAGCGTGTCACTCCAGGGAGCATCATCATGTCAGGTGTGGCACGATGGGAAACCCTGCAGTGCATTACCAGTGGGTGTTGGGGATTACCGCTACACGTCTACCCAGTCGTTAAACTCAACAGCACTCCGCTCAGGGCCGGGGCACAGACCAGGAGGCGCTTACCCCTCATAGCCGAGGCCGGGTCTGTGTCTCCAGTGGTTTCACACAACCGATGGAACAAAAGGGTTGGCAGAATAGACAGCAGCCTGACTTCTGTGCTCCCACAACGCTTCTAGTTGGCTGTGGCAGAGGGCCAGCGTCGCTTGTCGCCTTAATTTACCCTGCGTCTACACTACATTGTCCTTAAATCGACTTAAGGAAAATTAAGTCAACTTTATTAAACCTCCTTTAAAGTTGACTTTAGTCTTAAGTCGACTTTCTAAAGTCGGCTTAAGCCAGGGTAAACCTGGAGTAGCCTGAGTTGACTTAGGGCTCTCCAGGACTCCCCCACTGCCCTCCCTGCAGCATCTCCCGCCCCCCGGCAGGGAGGGCAGTGGGGGAGCCTGGCATGCCCCCCACAGGGCAGGGCAGAGCCCTGCCCACCCTGCTCCTATGCCCTGCCAGGGTCCCTGTCCCCTGTTGCCCCATTGTACCCAGGTACAATGGGGCAAAGGCTGAGCCCCCTGGCACTTGGCAAGGGGTGCACAGGTCCACCTAGCCCCTACAAGTCGACCTAGGCGTCCAGTGTGGACACTCTAGGTCGACTTTATAAGTCTCCCCCCAAGTCGACTTAATTCTATAGTGTGGACAGGCTAAGTCGACTTAAAGTCGACTTAGCTAAAGTCGACCTAAATTACCAAGTGTAGACATATCCTAGGAAACGTGGTCGGTTCCACCAGCGCTGCCTCTGAGCCATTTACAAGGCCAGCTTCCTAATAGCTAAATCCTCAGGCAGTGGCTGGTGTTCGGCATTCGAAGTTCGCTCGAAAACACTCAGCTGCGTTGGCCTGAGCATTTAGTTTGTCTTGAGGCTGCCCCAGGCCGTATTTTATGTTCAGTGAAAGCAGGGCGCCTGTTCTCAGGGCAGCCAGTCTAAACAGACCAGCAACTACCTGCACTGGCTGATTTGTCAGGGCGCTATTAAGGCACATTAATGCCAGCCGTGACCCCCTCACGTGAACAGCATGGACTGAGCCACCTGGAGTGATCTTGGACAGTCGCGTCCGTGCTACATGGGCCCACGTGTGCCCTGCTTGCTGGATCGTGGTCTCCTGTCGTGTTCACTGAAGCCTCCTTCATGTACCCAGCACGCTGTGCCCCATACCTCCCCAGCATTTGCACATCCCACTTGAGAGCCTGGGACAAAAGTTGCCCTGCATTGAAATCTAGTGGAATCACTTGGTACCATGGCAGGGAGCCTCCTCTCTCGACTGCACCCTCGCTCGGTTACCGTTGCACCGGGGCTGGTTACATGGGACAAGGGATGCCAGGTGATGTTTGGGGGGTACAGCTGTGTGTATCATCTCAGCTGCGGACTCAGGCTGCTCAACATTGGGGGGGGAGGGGCTTGTGTGTGATGAGCTTGTAACCCTGATCTAGAGCTCAGTGAACTTTGTACAGGAGTCAGAGGCTAGCTCTGATGTTCTTGGTCAAATCCCAGCTCAGCTGATTAATTTCTGGCCCATCAAATGAGCCCTCCGAAGCCAGCCACCTTCACCTCCTGGCCTCAGCAGTTGCAGGCCAGACATCAATATGTGTTCATAGAATCTCATCCCCACCTGTCCTGCTGCCGTGGCCTGAGCCATGGTTCCTATGTGAGCAAACAGGGGCTAGGGGAGCAGGTTCACCGTGGGTTTTCAGAGCCGACCTCTCACCCACCACAGTTGCTCTTTCTGCATTGCTGGCATGCGATGGCCAGGAGCCTTCATGCATCTGCCAGCCCCATCCAACAGCAGGCAAGCCCATGCGCCTGCCTCTGGGTGGGAGTGTTCCACAGCCAGCTTGTGCCATGCTAACAGCTGGTAGTGACAACATGCACTTAACAGGCCTTTCAGGGAATGTGTGGTGAGGCCAAGACTTGGGAAACCTCCATGTGGACACAGGAGGCAGAGCTGGCCAGGAGCCAGTGAGCTAGGGAGACCCACATCTGTGCCCTACAGCTTTAATAAAGACACTGCCCCTATATTCATAATACCTGAGTCTTGCCTCATCTCTACCACCAGAAATGCCCCAGGCTGGTCTCATTCAAACACCTTGTCCTCTGTTGAGATCTTCCCTCATGTCCTGATCTATAGGCTAGGCAGGGACAGTTCAGCAAGACCTAGAACTCAGGACGGAGGCCTGGTAGGACAGGCCTGATCTTTGGGATAAGGTATGCTGGTGGGCTACCAGAGCCTACTGACCATTCCTAGGCAGCAGCAGGGCTGGAGATGAAGGGTTACAGCAAGTGACTCCAGATGGTGCTGTTACACACAGTCTTGCTAGTTCTTTGTGAGTGAGCAAGTGTTTAGTCTCAGGAGAAATGCTGTATCTCTGTTAGTTTTGTGATGTGGGTGCTTTTGGGGGAGCTGTTACAAGCAGCAGGGAAGGTCACTTTCTTCCTGGGTGTCTGTCTAGAGCCAGTTCTTGGGGCATCATTGCTCCTTTGGAATGGTACTTCAGCAGAGATTCCTGAAGAATGGAATTGACTGCCTGCTGTTTTATTGGTCTGGCAACCTTCTAGACCTGGGGAGGTGGGGTATGATGCAGGGAGCCGATCAGTGCTCCAAGCAGGTGGGCATATATTATCAGAAAGGGTGTTTGGTTTAACAACAGAATGGTTGTGACAATGAAGTAGGCATCGTCTGGTGCGCCCCACATGTACAGCACTTTAGAAGCAGCTGCAGCCTGTGCAGCTGAGGAGTCCTGGTTCTTGGCTCTGCCACTGATCTGACCTTGGACGTCACCTCCCCTTTCTGTGCCTCAGTTTCCTGTGCTGCCCTTTGTCTATTTAGACCAAGTGTTTTAAGGCAGGGCTTGGCTCTCACGCTATGATTCTGAAGCGTTCGGCACGATCAGGCCCTGATCTCAGTTACTGTATCTGTGCAGTGCCCAGCGCACGCAGTTGCCCTGTGTCCATTATGCTGGAGTTGTGATAGGCGCCACTAAATACTCCTGTGGTTTAAAAAAAAAAAAAGTCAATAATATTAAAAAATCCAGCCACGAGGGCCTTGCTTTGATTTTACTTTTTATTTAGACAGAAAAAAAATTAAATTATTCCCAAAGTAAATTGCAATAAATAACAAATAAGTTAAGCATTGATATCGTCTGAAACATAGACTTCGACTTCTCTTTTCTTTTGTCCCACTAAAAGTTGTAGTTTTCCCCCTCTAAATAAAAGTACCAGGTAATAAACCCCCTCCAACCCCTCCCCCACCCTATCTCCCCAAAAAATCAAAAGAAAAAACAAAGAAAAACCGTTAAAATTCTCTAAAATTGGAGAGGAGAAAATGGCAGCAACTTGAATCCTTTTGGATCGCAGCTAATCTCAACGAAATTATTTACAATTACTGGATTAGCAGGAGGCTGTAAACATAGTTTTTCTTCTTCTCTTTCACGTGGTATATCTTGATTTCAGAGCGCAGGAGAGCTGAGAGGTTGTGCAGATGCAGATCACACTATTTTACAATTGCTGGGTGGGGAGGGCAGTAAAACAAAATGGCTGGCACGGAAAACTAAAGCCCGGAGAAGCCTGATGGGAGCCTGCCATCTTTTGCTGGCGAAACTTTACAGCTGGGCCCACCATGAGGAGCAGCAGGCTTGGGGGCTGGCCTGGGATTCAGAACACATGGGTTCTCAGCTTGTCTCTGGCTCTGACAAGGAGCAAGCCACAGGCCCTGCTCTGTGCCTCAGTTTCCCTTCCTATCCTTTATTTAATAAATTATAAAGTCTTCCAGGAAGGGACTGTTTTCATTCTGTCTGGGCAGTGCTTGGCACAGCGGTGACCCACTCTTGGTTACTCTGTGTGCAGCGCCTAGTACAAGTGGGTTCTGATCTTGACTGGGGGGGGGGCAGGGAAGAGAGGGTGGCAAAGGCTACCTAGTAGAAGTCTCACTGCTGAGAACACAGTTTATGCCAAGCGTAAAGCGTTGCAGGCTCAGGGCTGCCGCCTGGGGCAGCAAGCCAGGCTTCCCGGGGTGGGCTGGAATTTTCAGAGGGACAATGTGTGCGGGAACCAGGAAACACACTCGGGCCAAATAGGGAGGAGCTGCCATGACAGGTCAAGGAGCAGCCGGCCACCAGTGGGGGTGTCTGTATGCCGAACTGTTGCGCCCGATGGTGTATGGAGTGTTTCTTTGCCTTCTACCAGCCAAAGGTGCGACTTGCGGCGACGGGGACCACAGGGAGGCGGAATTAGCACTTCCGGCTTGTCCTGGCTGGGCCAGGATTTGAAAAAATGGTAATTTGTAATCATAAAGTATGAACGAAAATCCACGTGGTGGGGAATGAAGCAGCAGCCGTGGTGTGGAAAGCCATGAACAGGGCCCTGCCCCGGCCATGGTGTTAGGGGCTGATTGTTGGGTGGGTACTTAGATGGTCTGAAACTTCCTGGCTTAATTGGTAGGGACAGAGGTGTGGAAGTGGGTCAGCAGCCCTACGGATGTCAGGGGTGGGGGGTGGGTGTCTCGCCAGCTGCCAGCTGCCCCCACTCCAGCCAGTGGGTGTAGGAGCCATGCCCCTCCTGTCCCAGCTGGGCAAGTCATCGGCTGTGATTTGCCCCTTGATGCCACATTGAGGGATATACGTGTGTGTGGGACGTTCCCTCAGCCAGTCCATCGCCACGTGGACAGCAATCAGCGGGGCCCAGGTGGACTTCGGAACGGGCTACACCCCCATTCCCCCTCCACTCCAAGGGACTCGGAGCCGGTTTGGTCCTGTCTGGCGAGACGAAAGCTCCGAGATGGCCTCTCCCCTGATGGGCACAGGGGCAAGGCCCTTCCTGCTCCCGCTATTCCTAGGGATGAGCCCAGTTGGTCCAACGCCACTCCCCCACCCCGGCTACGGTGGCAGGAATTCATGGCTGCTGCTGGGGTGGGTCAGTGCTTGGGGCAGGATCCTTTTCCCCTTCCTGCCAGGATGGTGATGAGCCAGGGCCAAGATCCCCTCTGGATGCTGGCTCCTCCTCTTGCTTGCATTCCCTCCCACCCCCACGGCAGGCTCCCCAAACCTGCAAGCGGGGCAAAGTGCAGCCAGGGGCTGATGAGTGGGGCAGGCGCACACAGTTCTGGCGATAGGGTCCTGTCCCACAATCGGCTGCTTGGCTGGGCGCACCGTAGAATCACTCCCAGCTGGAGGGTCAGGCGCTCATGATCGGTGCCGCTGCGCCTATGGATGATCTGCAATGGGAAGGGGAGGGAAGGGGGGGGAGGGAAGGGCCTGGTGGGGGCAAGCCAAAGGCTCCCTCCTCCATTGACCTCCAGACCTGGGAGGAGGGGGGTCCGAGGGGAGGGGGGTCAAGAAGAGAGAGGGGGAGAGTTAAAGGTGCCCTGGCCATATTGCTCCATTGTGGGGTGAGGGTCAAGGTGGAGGCTAGGTCCCACTTAGCTGCCTCTGAATCCTGGGTTCAAGTCTCGCCATGCCTCAGAGACGGTTCAAGTTACGCCTGGGGGGGTTGTCTGGCAAACAGCATCAGAGAGTGGGCTGAGACTCTTTGTGGCAGAGAGGAAAAGGTGGTAGGTAGGAGGGGGCACCAGCAGGATAGGTGGGGGAGGATTCTGGTTGGGGTATCAGGCTGTGGGGTGGGCATGAGGGGCCCCGGCAAAGCTGTTGAGGGGAATCCAAAGGCTGAGTTACCAGGGAGCTGCAGGTCAGGCATGAGAGGCCAACAGCTGAACTGGAGGTGGGGGGAGACAGTCGCCTGGGACGCCAGGATTTGAGGGGCCGGCTGGGTGTGGGATCAGCCAGCCAGCGCCTTCCCCTGTCACCAAAGAGGCATCACCACATGCCGTCAGGGCGGCAAGGGACTGCAACCACTTGCTCCTTGGTGCCAGGAGCTGGGAGCCTTGGCAAAGCTGGGAACGATGCCCCCTTCCTATCCTCCCCCCAGCTGCCAGGTGGCCATTTGTGCAGCTCCTTGCCCAAGCTGAATCGCCGAGCCTTTGGATCCTCTCTAGTACTACACTGGCACTATGGGTCAGGCTGAGGTAGATCCTCCTCCCTCCCCCAGGAGCCCCCAGAAATACCTGGCTGCTTTGCCATGTGTGCCCCAGCTGGGATTGCCCCCCACAGGCGGCACCCTATGCTCACAGCCTGAAAGGACAGAGCCCCAGCCTGGGCGAGTCCCTCCCATGACTTGTGGCTCCTCCCCACAGAGCTGACACAGGTGAAGCTGTCTGACCTCCCCAAGCCGTAAAAACCAGACCCTCATGGTTGGGGGGGCGGCGTGTGTGTGTGTGTGTGTGTGTCGGGGAGGCATTTCCCTTTGCTGGTAAATAAAAGCAGAGGCCCTTGAGCCATCGCACACAGTCGCTGTCTAATGTGGCCCAAAGGAGGGGTTTGGGGGTCATGCCAGTCAGTAGCTCTGTAGCCTGCACCCCCGAGACAGCAGCTGGGTGGAGCCCCTTCACCTGGCCCACAGCACTGCCATGGGCGAGTGAAACCCTTGCCACTGTGACCCTGAGCCTCCACGGCCTCGAAAACCCTTCCACTGCTGGCGTTGCTTGGTGACGTTCTCTCTCTCCCCCCCCCCCCTCAATTTAACCCCCTTGGCTGGTCCAATTCCCAGACAAAGACACCACCCCAGCCTGCCCCAGCAGCGGATGCTCCCTGGGCACCTCCGGTTGCCAAGGAACAGCCAATGAGGAATCTCCTTAAGTGAGGCTGCCAAAGAGCTTGTGGGGGGGGGGGGGGGGAGAGCGGGCAGCTAGCACTGGCTCCCTGCCAGGGATGGAAGGGCAAAAGGAGGGGGAATCTGTGGGGTGCAGCTGGAGTAGAGAGGCTCTGGGAAGTGCGGGTTGGGATGGAGCTGACAAATGCCACGCAGGTGGAGTACAGGCGGGATGGGTGGGTGGCTGAAGGGGGCCTGAGACTGCAGTGTATGCGAGGGGTGGTGGTGGTAATGGTGCCCTTTCACAGCTGTGTTGGGGCAGGGAGACTCCGAGAGGGTCATTGAATACTTTCTGGCACTGAGCTAATGCATGCCCCAGATCTTACAGAGCCCCAGCCCTAGGGGTTGCTGGTGGGCAATGGGCTGGGGCAGGGTGTCTCACTCCAGGTGTGTTTGAGGGTACAGCCCCCCCAACTTAGCTCTTCTCCCCAGTAGATCCAAGCTTGCAGCGATGTGGGGAATCTGCTGGACTTGCTGTCCCTGTCCTGTAGGGGGGGGCTCCAGGTTCTGGGCAGCCCAGGGCCGGGCCCAGCAAGATCCCTGTGGGGGAGCCAGGCGTGACCAGGCTGTGCTCCCACAATGCCAGGCACAAACCAGCCACCAGTCTCTGCACAGACCTGCTCCTTGCCCCACCCCTCTCTGACAATCAGGGAGTGACACAGGCTGCAGCCCTGAGGGACGGTGTTTTGGAAGGTGTCCTAGCTCCCAGCCCCCTCCACTTTAATCACTAGCATGCACTCCCCTCTCAGAGCTGGAGCTAGAACCCAGGCATCTTGGCTCCCAGCCCTAATCACAACAATCTCTCCATTTGATTCTGATGTCATGTCCCCTGGGCCTGAGAATTTTTTCCCCACCTCGTCGTCTAAGCTTTGTGCAGCGTTGCTGTGCAGGTGTTACCCAGCTGCTGTGCCCCACTCCAGAAGTGGCTGCATTTTTAATTTTGTGTGTGTGTGTGTGTGTGTGTGTGTGTGTGTGTGTGTGTGTGTAGGGAAGACTTTTATATAAACAGCTGTTGTGGATGTGCCCTATTCCCGTAAGCTTAGACAGAAACTACAGGCCCAGGAAACTGAAGGCGGTGGGTGGGTTTCCTATTGTGGCCCAAGTAGCTCCATGTGCCGTGCTGCTACTTTGAGAATCTGGGAATCCATGTGGCAAAGAGGGAGGCAGAAGGGATATCTCTCTTTCTCTCTCTCTCTCTCTCTCTCTCTCTCTCTCTCTCTCTCTCTCACACAACCCAGTGACCAGCACAACACCACAAAATGTTCTAGGAGGCGGGCGGCGGGGAGGGAGGAACGCCAGTCAGACCAGAAAAATAACAGAGGAGGGACAGAAATAGCGACAGAGGCCTTGTACACTGCTGCGTTGGGTTTTGTAACGGGGGGGGGGGAAGGGGGAGGGTGTTTTTTTTTTTTAAATCTTTACACTGTGGGATTTCACTGAATGAAAACTACTGTCCACTGATACCATCATCAAGAGAACAGACCTCACAGCACATCCAACCACCGCTACAGCACGGAGACGTCACGCAAGTGCTAGCTCAGCTCACATGACCTGTGTCTGGCAAACACCAAGAACCGGAGGGGAGAAGAAAGCAGAAGAATATCGCTAGCGACGTCGCAAGACAACACGGCCTCTTTCCATCCGCTGCAACTTACAAGGGGGGGTGGCACGGCTGCGTCTCAGGTGACAGTGAATGGTGGTTAGCGACCGAGTCGTCTCAAGATATGATTGGCACCCTGGGTGGGGTGGAGGGGGTAGGGTTAAAGCAGTAAAGAAAGAAAACTGGGTTTGGATTTGTTTTTTTCATTTTCATAAGGCAAGGGCAAAGGTCAAGTGCGCTCTGTGTAAATTGCTGCGTTTCTTACACAATAAAAGAGACAAACTAAGGTTTGTTCTGAATATCTCCCCACCCCAGCCCCTGCACCAGGGAGATTGTACTGCCACTGATGAGATACGCTGCTTTTTGGATCTGTCGCTCATTTGCGAAAGGGCTAAGCCCCAGCTGGTGATCAGGGTTGGCCAATTTTGGGACCCCCCATCAAAGGCCTGGCTTGCTGGAGGGCCAGGGCTCAGCACATTGGCGGGGTCCCAGCCTTGCTGGTTCAGCTCTGCAGTCTATTCTTGGTTCCACTGAGCTGTCAGGTGACCCTGGACACGCCATTTCCCCACGCTTTGCCTCAGTTGCCACTCCTGCCCTTTTGTCTAATCAGCACTTTTTGGGGTGGCACAGGGAGGGGTGGAATTCTGGTTTGGAGCCTCAGTCTGGTGTTGCAAAACAGAGACTAATAACAGCACAGAGCTGAGCATTTTAAGAGACATGGGGCTGTCCCAGTGTGGGGGGTGAGTGCATGGTTCAGGGGGATGGGGACTCAGATTGGAGCTGCCTTCTAAACTCTTAACCCATGCCCTTAACTGGGAGGGGGCAGGGGGGGCGTGCCTTGCTCCACAGCTACCAGACAGCTGCAGGGAGAGGTGGGACACCAGCAGCTGGGCCCAATAGCTTTTCCCCTTGCAGCAGGAGCCAGATGGGCCCATTGGGTTATCAGGTGTGGGGTCCATCAGTCACTCAATGGCCCAGGCTCCCTGGCCTGCCAAACTCCTCAACCTAGTTTGCCCACCAGCTGGCACCAGGACTGATGGGCAGAGTGCATGTGATGGAGACAGGTGCTATGGGGGGGGGGGGTGAAACCTGTGAGGCCTCCCTCCCCCCCCTTCCCACATTTATACCTGAGCATCCTTTTTCCCCAGCAAAGGAGAGAGGGAAAAAAGACGAAGGAAACAGAATGAGAAAATTAATGGACTGGAAAGAAAGACCCGGATGACGGGAAACTGGTGCCCTCATGCCACATGCAACAGGTGTGCCTCGTGCCGGCTGGCTGGCTTGTTACCGCACCAGGAGGTTGAGGCGCACGGCTCTGTGGGATGAGGGGAGCGCCCTGGTGACAGCCCATCCGTGCCCGGGACAGCGCTCCCTGCACCCAGGTTGCTCCGGCAGCTCCAGCGGGGGAGGGAGAGATACAAAGCACAGGAGTCAGGGACCTGCTGGGAACGGATGCTGGGGGGATGGGGTGTGGGTGCCCTTGGGATCTCGTGCTGGGGGCTGGGGGCAGGCCTCTATGCTAGGCTTGCTGGCTGGGGATGGGGTGCTGGAGGAAGTCTAGTGCTAGGCCCGCGGTGCACATTGGTGGCCAGTGATGGCAGGGTCAGGCCCTCCCTTTGCTCCCCAGAGGCTGTTTCTGTCCCATGCTGGCAACCTGGGGCAGCAGCACGCCAGATCCAGCCCCAGGGCCCAGAACCTGCTGGCCGGGGGCTAGCAAGTGAAGCCTTTGCAGGAGCTGAGCTGAGCTGAGTCTGGTGCTAACTGACTGTTCTCCGCCAGCTCCCTGTCCCCGCAGCTCTCAGTCCTGACCCACAGCTCCTGCTACTCCAGCCCTGGGCGCCCTCTGACAGGTCTGCTGGTGCCCTCTGTGGATTTTCTCTCCTCCCCAAACTCTGTTTAGGACAAACACCTGTCATTCATCCCACCTAGTTCGCCATACTCCGCTGTTCTGTCCCAGCCTCCTGTGACTAACCCAGAGCTCGCAGTCCTGCCCGGCAGCCGGAACGCCCTGAGCCCAGTGTTTCCAAACATCAGGGCCCAGATGCAGGTTCAAGAGCAACACCAGCGGGGCATGGCGGGCCCGGGCTGCAGTTTCTCTTACACTCTGGCCAAACCTGGATTGGGTTTGTAAATTTCAGCCTTGATTCCCACCCCTGCAACTCCCCCAGACTCATCACCTGGCAAAGAAAACACCATTGGCTTGGTGTGCCAGGGCCTTCCAGCTCCCTGTGTCCTGTGCCAGGTTCTTTGCGGGCAGGCGCCGTCACCAGGAAACCCCTGGTCCCAGTCTGTTCACCCCTGAATGTGATCCAGCCAGTGCCCAGAGAGTGTGTTGTTCGCTGGGCACTGAGAAGCAAAGGATGGACTTGCAGAGAAGGCCCTGGGCTGGGACCCCCAAAGACTTGGGCTCAATTCCTTTCTCTGCCACAGATTTCCTATGTGACCTGGGCATTTTACTTTGTCCCGCTGCTCCTCAGCTGCTCATCTGTACAATGGGCTGATAATCCTGTATCTCCCCCCCAGCTCTTCGTCTGTTTAGACAGTGGGCTCTTTGGGGCAGACCTTTCTCTCGCTGGGTCTATGCAGCACCCAGTGCACCAGGGCTCTGATCTCACAGGGACTCTGAGGAGAACCTGGCACAACAGGGCCTTGCTCTTAGCTGGATTCTAAGAGCGACTGAAATATGGATTACATTGAAGCCATAAAAAACTGGAGGCTGCCGCTGCGATGCAGTGGAGATCCTCCCCAGCTGAGGGTGACGGTGAACGTGTTGCCACTCTGTCTCTTTTATGTGCACAAAAGGAAACTACGCTCACTGACAAAGACACCACGAAACGAATGAACAAGCAAAAACAACCATCAAAAACAACCAAGAACTCAAACCCACGAAGGAAGCGCAACAAACCCGTGAACCGCGCAGGAGAACAGTCACCAGAACAAAAGCAGGATACAGTCACGTGCTACAACACACACAAACACGCACAGACCCCCCCCCTTCCACCCTGACCCCACTCTACGCCGCGCTGGGGGGCTTCACCTGGCTGAGACCGGGCTCGGCGCAGCACAGCCGGAAAGAACTGCTAGCGGGAGGTTATGGTCTTCTTTCTTAAAATACAGGGTGAAATGCTGTTACAGGTTGCTGTGATACACAGAGCATCGGGCTACAAGAATTATGGGGCCCTTCTGGCAGCAGCTATGAAAGTATAGCGCATTATTTGTGCAATTATGGGGATTATTATTCCTGGTATGTTAATGCTTAATCAGCTGGGAACTGATGTCATTGTGTGGTGTTTTTCCTTCCATCCTGTATAAAATGGCTGCAGGGTCATTTAAGACCCTAGTGAGTTAGACTGTAAGCTCGTTGGAGAAGGGACTGTAGCTCAGTCCATGGCTACGCAGTGCCTGGTGCGATGGGCCTGGAGCCCATCATAAACTGTGTGTGTTTGCAAGTGATGTGTGTATTTCTGCCCTCTGCTGTGGGGAGCTGGACTGGCTCTGAGCTGCTTGATTATTTGAGCTGTTCGAAAACGGGACAGGGAAGGCCAGGTAGAAGTGACGGGTTACAGTCTGCCTGTTTCCTCGTTGAAGTAGGAACCGGGGAGGAAAGTCGGCAAGAAAAATGTAAGTTTTGTCACAATTTCATACATTGCCTCATCACCCACATTCCCCAATTCCCGGCAAAGTTGATCAGCCAACTTGTGTGTGTGTGTGTGTGTGTGTGTGTGTGCCTGTGTAATATGTGTGTGCCTTTGAATGCATGTATGTGTGTGTCCATCTATGTGTGTGCCCGTGTGAATGTATGTGTGCAGGGCTTCTTTTGTGCTAATATGCACCAGTATGGGGAACCACATCTATTTTTCCCTGGCTGGCCTCGCTGCCCAGCTGGGGCCTGGGATCAGCAGGGAAAAGGAGAGGCTCTCCTTTCTGTTTCTGCTGACCCCGCCCCCCCCAGCTGGGGATTGGGGCCAGCAGGGGACAGGAGCAGGTGCTCCTAGGCTTGTCCAACCTACGGCCCGGGGCCCAGAATCTGATTTGCCTGGGGCTGGAATCTGGCCTGCAGACACCTGGGAGCTGCGGACAGGCTGGAGACGGTTCAAATCTCCTGCCCTAAGCATGCTCAGATGTGTGGCTGGGGGGTTGGGGAGGTGGCAGGGAAGGGGTGGGGGCGTCAGGGAGCCAGTGGGGATAGGACGGAGAGCTGGGAGGTGGGTGGGAAAGGAGCCGGGGGGGGGGGCAGGGGGGCGGGGGGGGAGGGGGTGGGGGGGCCGGGGGCGGGGGGGGGGGGGGGGGGGGGGGGTGGGGGGGTCAGCAGGGAAGGGGCCTGGGGGTGTTGGGGAGCTGGCGAGTGGGGAAGTCAAGGCCTGGGAAGGCCGCTGGGGGCTGGCAGTGATAGAGCGAGGTGTTTGGAAAATTGGAATGTGGCCCCCTCGCCCAAAAAGGTTGGACACCCCAGGGCCAGGTCTCCTTTCTGCTGCTGACAACTCTGCCGTCCCTCCTGCCGGCGTACCGGCACTTTTGTGCCTGTATCCATTGGTGTACCTGTGCACCTGTACGCGTGCCTGTGTCCGTGGATGTGCCTATGTGTTCGCGTGTGCCCACATGTGCCCGTCTGTGTAGAAGGGGACTCACAAAAGGTCACTGAACTGTTTCCCTTTTGGAAAGCAAACTGCCCCGCTATTTCAGGACTCCTGGCTCTGCCCTGCCCAGGCTGGGGGCTGGCTGTCACCCTGAGACTGGAGCTGACTGATGGGGGGCGTTACCCTGGGATGGGATCGGTTCTGTCCAGTGGGCGCAACACAGCCAGGCCCTTGCCTATCCCCCTGTTACTTAGCAGCTCAACAGCCCAGTATGCTGTGCCCCCCCCAGCTGCGTTGGGGGGGCCCCCATGCATGGGGGGGCAGAGCACCCACCTGGGGCCTCAGTACGGCCGGTTGGCGTCTTTCGGTCGCTTGAGCTGGACTTTCAGGCGCTTCATGCCGATCTGGAAACCGTTCATGGCCTGGATGGCAGCCTGGGCGCTGGCGGGATTGTCAAAACTCACGAACCCTGGGGAGGGGACAGAGAAGAAGGGTGGGGAGAGGAGAGACATGGGGGCAGGGGGGCAGAAAGAGGCAAAAAAGGCTGAGCAGGCCCTGGGAGAGCCAACTAGCCCTTCACCCGCAACTAAGGCAGTGGCCACTGCCCTAAATTAGGCTTTCCCCCATGAGTGCCTGGCTGGGGTGGGCAGCTTCGCACCCAGACTCAGAACTTGGCACCGGGGCCCTGGTTTACCCAGCTCCATCCCGTCCTTGGGGGTGGGGACCCAGGATCCATTGCCTGAGGCTGAGGGCTAGGGGACCCATAGGTGGCATGTAGAGGGTGCCTCCCTGCTGTTGGCCACTGTGCGTGACAGGAGACGGGACAAGAAGAGCCCTGGTCTGGGCAGATTTTTTGGAGAAGCCAGCTCAGCATCAGGCCCTGTCTACAATAAGGATTGCAACAATCCTGTGCCTAGGGGGTTGGACCCTTGCTCTGGTGGCCATTGGCCACATCTGCTGCTCAGCGGGCTGGACCCAGCCCACAGTGCAGTGGGAAAAGGCCAGGAGAGCCCATTGGCTAGCCTTACCAAAACATTTGCTCTGATTGGTTGCCCGATCCACAAAGACTTTGGCAGAGATGACGTTCCCGAAGGGCAGGAACATCTGCAGGATCTCGGAGTCGGTGAACTCCTGGGGCAGGTGGTAGATGAAGATGTTACAGCCCTCAGGGCCTGCAGGGAGGAGAGCGTGAGTGTGAGTGTGTGTGTGTGTGTGCAAAACACTTCATGCCCTGGATTTCTGTTGATCCCCCCCATGCGGCCCCTCCCATTGTAGATCCCCACCATGGGCTCCATTCTAGACTCCCCACATGAACCCCATTATAGATCCCCCATGCTACCCCCATTCTAGACCTCCCCATGCGGCCCCCCCCATTCTAAACCCCCACTCTGCCCCTGCTCTAGATCCTCCATCATGGGTCCCCATTCCAGATTCCCCCATTCTGGTTCCCCTAGCGCCTTCTGCTCTGGACCCCCATTCTGGACCCCTCTACACTCCCCACTCTGGATGCCCCATTCTGGACCCCCATTCAGGACTGTTCCAGATCCCTTGCTCTGGACTCCCTGTTCTAGATCACTCAGTATCCTCATACTGTGGACTCCACAGCCTTGACATCTTATAGACCCCCACAGTCTAGACCCTCATTCTAAACTCCTCATTCTGCCCCGCCCCACCCCCCGCTCCCCATCTGGACACCTTTACAGCCCCTGCTCTCGATCTCCTGTTCTAGATACCACTTTAGATTCTCTCATTCTGCCACCCCCCTTCTGGATCCTTATTCCTCCCCCGTGTTTGGTCTCCACCTGTGAAGTGTTGGGGTCTGCATGGTAGATGTGGGAGGTCCTCAAATGCACAACGAGTCAGGTCCCTGGCAGCCTGGAGCCATGTCTGCCCCCTATGGACCTCTCCATCCTGAGTGGCATGGGAGCCGAGCTTGCTGTGGGCGCTCCTTGCATTGAGAAGGACGCCAGGGTCCCAGGAGGCAGAACAGGGGGGCAAAGCTGGGCCTGGTTTCAGGGGGCCATTGTCTGGGGGACTAATGTCTAGGAGGTTCTGGGTGGATGCCAGGGGATGCTGCTAGGGGGATGATACCAGGGACCTTGTGGGGGAGCAGCCCCGGACCCCACTTACCTTCCCGTTGCTGCTGCTGCTGGGGGGGCGGCTGTGTGATGATGGCCGGCTGCTGCGGGAAGGCTGGGCTCACCAGCCCATAGGCCGCGGGGTAGGCGGCTGGTGCGGAGGCAAAGGCGGTCGTGAGCAACCTGTGGACTGGGGTTTGCTCCCACCATCGTTGGTCCAGCTCCCTTCCCCCACTGCCCCTCCCCCTGAATCCACAGCCCCTGAGCTGCCCTCTCCTCCATGGTCCTGAAGGCTGGTGCTGCTCAGCCCTGGTGCCAGCCCCTGGGACGTCCTACCAGGTGCCCACCCCACCCTGCTCAGGGCCCCTCCAGAACCGCCCTCGGACCCCTTCCAGTCCCCCTGTCTCCCCAGACCTGTGTAGTGCTGCATCCCAGCGTAGGCCTGCTGCAGGGGGTCCACAGGGGCGGCCGGGCTCTGAGCTGCGAGGGGAGATGAGAGGGGGCAGGGAGTTACCTGGGGCATACCCTTGTGGGGGGGGGTGAGGAGCAGGCAGGGCAGGGCACGTACCTGGGTATGGGTGGACCCCATTGGCATAGATAGCCTCAGATGCCGGCTGCCCTGTGGCCTGCGTGGGGACGGGGCTGTAGCCGTTGACGCTGAGTGTGGCTGGGATGGCCGAGACAGGGGTGGCGGCGATGGCTGGTGGCGTGTTGGTACCTGCATGTGAGAGAGACGGTGGGGAGATGGGAGGGGAGGCAGAGGAGCGAGTTCAGGACCTTCTCCCCACTCAAGAGGCGATCCCGGCTGGTGCCAACCCCACTGGCTCCCCCGCCCTTCTGCCCGGTGCTTTTCTCCACTCCAAGGGCTCCCCACGGCCCCTCCTTAGCCCTCCAGATGGGGTTTGGGGGGACATGACTTGGGTGCTCCCCCGGCCCCCCCAGCCCTACCTGAGGAAGGGGTGAGGGGCGTGAGGGGTGTGGCGATGATGCCGTTGGGGTTGATGGTGGCCATCTGCTGCATCTGGACCGCGGTCATGGTGGCCATGGGGTTGAGGTAGGCGGAATGGGCAGCAACCAGGGCTGCCTGCTGATGCATGAGCTGCGGGAGGGAGAAAAAGAGCAGGGGAGGGTTAGGGAGTGCACTGGTCAGCTGGGGGAACTCCTGTTGCAAGGACTCCAGGACTGCTGGAGACATACCAGCCGCCAGCTCTTCTGGTGCTCCTCAATCCCACCCTGAAGGCCCTTGCTTGCCCCATCCTGAGCTCCCCCTTCTTCAGCTCTGCCAAGGCCTTTCCAACCCCATCCGCAGCCCCATGCTCTCCCAGCCGGTGCCCAACCCACAGCCCCCTGAAATCCCCACCCTGCTGAGAGCTCAGTGCCCACGGGCAAGGGGGCAGCTCCTTACTGCTTGGGTGTAGGCGCTGTAGGCCCCGAACTGCAGGGCGATGGGGCTGAACATGCCTAGCTGGCTGGCCACCTGCTGCATCCGGCGCAGGCCCCTCTCCTTCTCCGTGTCGGCGAATTTCACCACCAGGCTGGAGGAGGCGCCCTGGGAATGCAAGCCCACCGTCCCCGGGAGTCTAGTGAGACAGGCAGAGCATGGGGGACCCCTCTGGCTGCCCCACCCTGTCTGACTCCCACTCCCCCTCTGCTTCAACCAGCCAGGGTGCCACACAGGCCACCAGGCAAGACCTGTCAAGTTCACTGGTGCCTCAGCCACTCAAAGGCATGGCGATGGGGGGGGGGGGCAATGGGAGGGCCAAGCCTCTGGGCACTGGGCTGCAGGGAGTGCTGGGTGGGCGGGTCTGCAAAGTATGGAGTGGTGTGGGGTGCCCGGGGGAGCACAAAAGTGAGCTTGATCCCTGGATGCCAGCAGGTGCCAGGCACCCTCACTACGCCACTTTGGCCACCAGCCCCTCCTTCTGCAGCCACTGAGGAGCTCGTGTTTCTGACCTCTGCTCCAATGCCCTTCCCTCATGCCTGGAGGATGAGTTCACCCCTCCCTGGGACATAGGGCCTAGTGGGCAGAGCTCCGGCCTTTGCTTCCAGACACCAGACTTCTCTTCCTGTCTCTGCTGCTCAACAAGCGTGGGCAGTCGCTGCCCCCCGTTCCATGCCTTGGTTTCCCCAGCTAATGATCCTGATCTCCTTTGCTGAGGGCAGTGGGATCTATGCAGGACCCAGGGTCATGGTGACGTGTGGCAGGGTGGGAAACAGGCTGCCCAGCCTGCAAACATTTCTGAGTCTCAGAGCCATTTTCCCCATCCCGACTCGGGATGAAAAGTTGAGACGCGGGAACGTTTTTCTGGCGTGCCGAAGTATTTTTTTCATTTTGCGGCGATCGAAGCCTTTTGCTTTGCTTGTGGCCCTAGCACGGACATCTCAACATGTTCCACTGCTGCCTCACTCCAGGAAACTGGCATCCGTCACCACAGACGGGTGGAATCAGGATCTTCCAACACTTGCCAAATGATGTTTGCTCAAGTTGAGAAACTGGACCGAGCCCAGCCATTCCTGCAGCAACGGTGTTGTCCCATGGACGCTTTTCAGCTAAAACTGTTTTCTTAGAAAATTCCCTGCTGGCTCTGGGGCCGCAGTGGCGAGCTTGATCCATTGGGCGGCAGCAGAGCCTCGGGAAGCATCCGCGGCCCCCCCTCCAGCCCTGCCTCCCAGCCCTGGTGCTGAGCTGGGTCCATTCTAGCTGGAGTATGGACTAACGGGACCATCCTGGGATTTGGAGCTGCCCGCAGGAGAGGATGCGAGAGGCAGAGGAAGCCGGAGATCCTTGGACTCGACCGCAGCAGCTCCCACGCCCGGGCAGCGCTGCCAATACCTGTAGGACCCATGCCTGGGGTGCTCGCTGTCTGTGTGCCCCAGCTGGCGCTCGGCCGAGGCTGTGGGAGGGATTGGAGGCCTGGAGGCACGAAGCCTCAAGGGATGGAGGTATTGTAGCAGGAGCGGCCTGGGAGGTGTCTATATGCCCAGTCTGGGCAGCAAGGTGCCTGCTAACTGGGCCCTCGCTGGCATGCTGCAAACCGAGCTTGTTGCTTGGGCAGCGCTTTGGGGTCTTGAGTCCACCCTGCCCTGGGCTCAGCTCAGGCACTGGAGGCATAACCTCTACCCAGGCTCAGGCCATGCTGGCAGTGAATCTTTCCACCCACGCCCAGCTGCAGTGTAGACGGGCACTGTGCATTCCCAGGATGCAGCCAAGGAACTTGCAGATAGACAGACAGGCCTGGCATTGTTCTCTGATGCCCCAGGCTGCCTTGGGCAGAGCCCCATGGAGGGGTGGGATGTGGTGGGGAATGTGCTCAGAGAGGCTGGAGCCCAGATTCAACCTCACGGTGGCAGGGGGTTAGCGAGTGCCTGGGCCAAGGGGTGGGCATGGGCCCAGCAGTTGCTCTGTGAGATGAGGGGTCTGGGCAGGACAGTGGGTCTGATGTACATCTCCCCACTGGTGCCAGGAATCACCTCCTCTCAGCCATCCCCCGCCCTCCTGGTGCCAGCACACAGAACTGCCTTACCGGCAACGTCCGGCTGCCGTGCAGTGTGTTGATGGCAGCCTGCGCCTCGGCGTGGGTCTGGAACTTCACGAAGGCACAGCCTGGGGGTAGAGCATGGCAGAGGTGTATGGAGATAAGTGGGGAGGCAGGGACTGAGCACACACAGACATCCTGAGGGCACACACACTCCAACACCTGCACCCGGAGCTGGGTACCCCTGTACACCCATACCCTCCCCTGTCCCAAGCTTGCTGGCTCTGCCCAGTGCCAGTAGGAACCCCTCTTAGCCCTGTGTGCCTGGCCCCTTCAACCCTGCAGCAGGGTCCAGCTGTGCAGTGAGCTGTGGGGCTGGGACGGGTGATGCCAGGGGAGGGCATAGGCCCAGTGGGCCCCTGTGCAGCCCGGCCAACAGAGGGGACAGACACAGTCAGGGAGTGGTGCCCAGGGACAGCAGCAGCCACGTGGGGCAGTTCCCAGCTGCAGGCTCACTGCTGTTGTTCAGGGCATGGGGGGGGGGGGGGGGAGAAATGGGGGAAAAATACACAGAAAAAGGGGCTGGGAGTCCTCAGGACACTCAGTGGCCGAGCTACGTCCTCTTTATGGAATAATGCCCCAACCTCCTGCAGCATGTGACCAGAGGGTCTCTGGCTATTGGGGGCCCTAGGAAAAAAGCCAATTGCAGGGCCCCTTAGAGGCTCGTGAGGCCCCCGCTTCCAGCCCCAGTTCCCACAGCCCCTGGCCCCAGGCCCCTCCCCCCAGTGAGGGGCTGGGGGGTGGGACGGGTCAGCGCAGGGGCTGGGCTTCACACTCCTTCTGCTTCTGGGCCAGCTGCTCTGCCAGCCAGCCTCCATGCTCCCCCCCCGCCCCTTGCCTTTGGTTTGCTGCCCAAGGCGGGATGGGGCGCAGCATGCCAGTGAGGGGCCCCATGCTGTTCCACTGGCCTGGGGAAGTCACTCCTCCCCCCCAAAGGATGGCAGTGGGCTTTTGGGACAGGCGAAGTGGCAACGAGGCCCCTTATTTCTCAGGGCCTCAGGCATGAGCCTGCTTCGCCTACCCCCTGCCTTTGCATCGCGCCCCCTATGGAATCCCCATCCTGTCCCCTGCGACACTGTGCCTCCTACGGCACCCCCACCCTACAGCATAGCAGCCTCTGCAGCTCCCCTTTTGCTCTGGGATCTCCCTTTGCTCACCTTTGCTGGCACCGTCTGGCCCTCGCAGCACCGTGCACTCGTCAATAGTCCCAAAGGGCTCGAACATTTTCCTGACATCCTCATCCATCTGCTGCTTGCCCAGCATCCCCACAAACAGCTTCCGGTCTTCTGGAAAGGGAGAGACAGTGCTGAGAGGGGAGCCAGGACCACTTGCCCCCCCACCCCTGCCCTGCCCAGGAGCACAGAGCCTGGGGTGCCCCCAGCTAGCTAAGCCTCATGGATCTGGGACTGAAGGCCCTACCCCAATTCTCACCCCATCCGCTCGTCTCGGGCTGGGTTCACCAAGCTGGAGCGCCAGGAGTCAGCCAGTAGCTCCAAGCCTAGTGCCAGGAGGGAAAGAGCCCAGGGGTCCTGGTTGGGAGGGTTTTGTTTATTGGGGTGAGGGGAGGCTGGAAGGCCTAAGCTACTGATCTGTCTGCCTGGCCTTAGCTCTGTCTCTCCAGACCTTGTGCTGTGTGTCTGTCTGTTTCCTTAGATGCAAAAACGTATGGTTGCTCTGTCTGTCTCCCTAGATCTATCTATCTATCTATCTATCTATCTATCTATCTATCTATCTATCT
>ML685905.1:1943573-1975991 GCA_007922175.1 Pelusios castaneus
TCTATCTATCTATCTATCTATCTATCTATCTATCTATCTATCTATCTCTGGTGCCTGCAGGGCTCACGGGCAGTCCTACCCTGTATTCACATTATGTCACAAGAGACCAGGGTGGGGAAAGCCTTAGTGAGAAATCCTGGGAATGGGAAGGGGGGGAATCTCTCTCTCCCCCATCTGTTCCCAGATTTGCTCTGCAGAGACTGGTTGCAATGGGGAGGAGGTCTGTTGGGGCAGGGAATCACCCCTTTGTTCTGGGGGTATAAGCAGGGAAAGCTGAGGTCCAGGGCAACCCTGCCCCGCCCCCATGTCCAATGGGTACCTCCTCTGCTTTCGCTATCTGCTGGCTTCACCTGGATCGGCCGGTTCATCTGCAAGGGGAAGAGAAATGAGAGACTTTGGGGAAAAGTCCAGGCAGTCCCTGGGGCAGAGAGTGGGGTGGCCTCCCCCTCGGAGATGCATCCAGTGCTCAGATTCCACCCCTCAACAACAAGACCACCCTTCCAAGGGCATGAGCCCCCTGCCGAGAGCCTTAACCCATCATACAGAGGGGACACTGAGGCACAGGGAATGTGTGTGGCTTGGCCAGAGTACCCGGCAGCTCCGAGCCCTGGTTAGAACCCAGGAATCCTGGCTCACCCATGTTTAGTGTGAACTTAATTGGGTGTGAGGTGGATGAACGAGAGGCCTGGAGAACTGACCCGCACATGGCCAGTTTCCTGATCCATCCTGGCTAGGGTGCCACAGCCCTGCCCTGGAGGGTCCCACCTTCAGCCCAGAGAGCAGCTCTGTCTGTGGCCAGCACAGGCCTTGGGCTCTCTGAGGGGCCTGCCAGCCAAACACCTGGCTATTGGCCTGAGACCCTCCAAAGAGCCAGGACTGGCATTAAACTGGCAATTTAGGGCAACAGCCCCATGTCTCATGCCTTGAAGCGCCCGGGTGCTGGACATGTGCCAGGCTGGAGCTGGCACCCCCTGAAGGCAAAAGGCCCCATCTCCCATTCCCAACCCCGCTGAGTCAGCCATTCCCCCAGATCTAGGGACGGGTCAGCCCTGGTCACCTGGATGCTATTCCAGAGCTGGCCAGGGCAGAGGGACCCAAACTGGTGGGGAAACCACTGACACCTCCAGACTTAGTGTCAAAGACCACCCCCAGCCTGCTCTCTGCAGCCCAGCGCCCCTCAGAGCTGACTGGGAGGGGAGATGGTCCCCCTCCCAAGCCCCCTGGCTTGCTCCATCATGGAGCAAAGTCAGCCGGCAAGGGGAAGCTTAAGGCAAAGCCCAGGCCCAGGATTAGAGCTGATGGGATTAACTCAGCAGCCCCGGGGATGGTTTCTGTAGAAGCACATGTAATCATATTAAAAGAACGCAGCAGCGGGAGAGAAGGGAAGGGAAACGGGGGGACGGATGCTGGGGAGCAGCTGCAAGGCAGGATTGGGCTACCATCAAAACCTCAGAGAAAACTGTCTTTGCGCTGTCTGAAGCCACTCTGCTGGCTGGGCCATGGAGTGCAGGGAAAGGATGGACTGAAAGTAGAAGGAGACAGTGCTGCATCTAGGGAGCGAGAGCAGCAGGAAGCTGGCCGGCAGCCTCCCCGGAAGGCCCTGGTTTGTCCTAAACCACCAGCTGTTTGGTAGTCGCCACCCCGTTTTCATTGCAGAGGCCACCAGCCCTTCTCTGAGGTGGGGGGCAGAGCTGGAAATGCTTTTGGGGGGGGGGCCCTGGCTCAAGGGTGGGGAAAGGCCAAGTCCGGAGCTGAGGGAAAAAAATCAGTGATTGGCACCAGCTGGGGATCATTTGCTCTCCAGGGTATCAGGAACACTGGGGGCCACAACGTCAGGTCCCAATCCTGACCTTTGGCACTTCGCTCCCAAAGGCAGTTGGGTGCCGTGGCCAGTCAGAGAAACAGCTCAAGGTTCACATGGTGAGGCAAGAATGGAACCAGGCGTTGGGGCTCTGAATCCAGCAGCCTGCCTAGCCCTTTACCCCCCACACTACTGGCACTTCTGCCCCCCATCAAGGTGACTGGTCACCCCCTTTCAGAGAGGTAATGAGACCCAATTAACAATATGCCAGGCACTGGGGCACTTCACACGAGGCCATATTTTTGCCTATAAGGTTTCAGCGGAAACACAGGGCTGGGCTCTTAGCCCCAGTGTCCAGATGGGGAAACTGAGGCCCAGGTAGCTTGCTGCCTTACCCCATTGACCTTGGAGGATCTGGCCTAAGGTCACATAGGGTGCATGTGGGGCAATAGGGACATACGCCAGGGCTTTAACCACTGGGCAAGCCTTCCTCCCATCCATCCTTCCCTGTCATTGGTCTGGATTCTCAGCTGTGTTCACCAGAGTCAATGTAGCAGCCCCAGGGGACAGCGGCTGAAGACTGGCCCCCACCTCCCCATTCTGCAGTCATGTTCTGCACCACCAGGCCACCCAAGCTTCTGAGGCCATGGAGAATGGCACCTGCTGGCAAAGTGGCGGCACGGGGCTTGTGCAAGTAGCAGCCAAGGAATAACTCTGCTCATCCAGGAGATCAACAAAAAAAAACAGGCCCCGGATTTGCCAGCTAGCCAGAGGGCCCGAGGGCATCCGTTCTTACAGAGCTTGTGTTCCTAGCCTGCACATACAGATGCTGGCCAACGGCACAGGCAGGCAGAGGCCTTGCCAGGACCCCAGTGTGACTATTGGGCCTCCTGCTGGCTTTGGGGGATGTGGATGGGGAGGCACTGCAGCCCCCAGTGCCCTGTGAAGCAGTTGGCATTTCTGAGGGGCTTTGCCCACCCACCTCGCCTGTGCTGTGCACCTTGTCTCTCTCCAGGGGGGTCATGCAGGGTGGGTGGTGGGACGCATGGATCCCATCCAATCAGTGTAATTAAAGCCCTGTTAATTGCCTGACTGATTGATTATTACTAAGCTACTGAGCTCTATTGATCAGGCAGAGACTGCGCAGGGATCCTCTGCGTGCGTCTTCCGTCCCTCTGCCTTGGTCAGCCTCCCTGGCAAAAGGACGCATCCCGCTCCAAAGCAAAGACTGTCTCACTGGCCGGTCCCGGTCAGGCTAGACATGGACTCACGCCCAGCCCCTTTCAGATCAGCCAGGCTATTTATCTGCCTGTTGGGACTGTCTGTGGGATCCACCTCTCCCTGTCACAGCTGTCCATCTCGTCATCCATCCGTTACCCACCCATCCATCCACCGGTCCTTCCAGCCAGTCTATAGCTGTCCATCCAGCTGCTAATCTAATTGCATTAGCTATCCATCTTGTAAGTGCAGATCTCCCTAGGAATCATCTAGCTGGAGAGTCCACTCTCTGTCTATACCTCCTGCCCAGACACTTTTTAGAAGTGGGCTGTTGTTACTGCTGTTTTAGGAGCAGGTACACACTTTTGAATGCCCAACTCCCCCCCCCACCACAAACCCCTGCCACCCAGTAAGAGAAAACACACTCCAGCCCGAAGGCCACATGGATAACCAGTTGCCATGGCTCCCCTGCCCTGCATCTTTCTCCACATCCCCCCTCCTCCTGCTTTGCTTTGTTGCCAGGTTATCTCTGGTTGCCACAGCAACCAGTGCAGCATGGGGACCGCTTTCTCGCTGTAAAAAAACAACAGGGCCTCGCAACATCCTAAGGAGCCAGGGATTTTCAGAGCAGCTTGGCACCCCGTGCCTGGTACCTAGGCTGGCAAATGAGCCCAGGCCCATAGGGGTAGCATCAGCCCCTGTAAAGCATCAGGAATTTAGCTCTGGGCATGCAGACCCAGAGATCAAAGGCCTTGGCTTGCTCCTGTACCAGGGCAAGGTTCCCCTGCCTCCGCACAACCTTGTTCCTCCTCTAGGGGTCAAGAAGGCAGCTCAGCACCCCCTGAGTATTTCTCTTTATTTGACTGTGCATGATGATAGCACCTGGGGTCCTGAGCTGAGCACAGCCTGAATAGCCAAGGGGTGGGCGTAGAAACTGTGACAGAACGTAGAAGGGACACATCTACAGTTGCCCAGCAGAGATTGGACTAGAACCCAGCTTGCTGAAGCACCAAGGAGATGTGGACAAGTCTGCTGCTATCCCCCAGGCTGGGTTTGGGGCCCCTGGGGCTGGGCAGCTGTTTAAACAGACACCACAGAGTTCAGCATTGAGATGCAGCCATCTCTGGGGTGAGGTGGTTGTTTAGGGAGGGATCCCTCACCCAAGCACTGGGGCGACCAAGGGCTTTGGCAGGATGGTGTGCATCAGTTGGTGCTGAGCTGAGATGCATTGCCATGTCAGAGAGCCACCACTGGAAAGCCGCCAGTAGGGGCTGGTGCTGCGCCCCCCTGCACCTGGGGCCTGATTGGGGCTGTACATCTGGGGCAGTGAGCCAAGGTGCAGGCCCTTAGCCCACCAGGGAATTGTGCCCCGTTCTGGCTTCCTGGCCACACTGTTTTTGCCTCCAGAAGGGCAAACTGCCCCTCATAACCAAACCATCTGGAGCCTGCAGAAGCAAATCTGTACAGGCTGGCAGGGTGGGGTGCCCCTAAACAGGGCACAGGGGAACAGAGCTGTGTGGGGTGAAGTTAAATAGGGTGGGGGAGGGCCCTGTGGGGTGCTGCTAAACAGAACAGGGCTATATGGGGGGCATGTAATGGGGGGGGGAGGGCAGTGTGTGGGGGGAGGTGCATGAATCAGCTGATTAGCCAGTGTTTTTTTTTTATAATGAGCCATGAGGTTGGTGCTGAATTAATTGCAGTAACCAGAGATGCCCATGCTCATCAGGGAGAAGGCTCCTGGCTTGGGTTGGGGTTATTGGGAAGCCCGTCCGCCTCCTCCGCTCCACGAGCCATGTCGCTTTCTGTGTCCATGACAAAGTAAGTCACTGCAACCTCACCTCACTGGGATGTCACGTCAGGGGGAGAAAAATAAGCAGCAGATGCCCAGTAACCATGGCAACCAGAGAATATGAACCATGGCAACCGCCCACTCATCCCCAATTTACCCACTGTGTTACCTAGTAACCACACTGACATCATCATTTATCGCTATAAACAACGCTGGGGCCGAGGGACAATTTGAGCAAATGGGAAGAAAAATAAAAGGGGTGTGTGTGTGTGTGTGTGTGGGGGGGGGATTAAAAGGTACAAAATTTTCAAATGGGGTGAGGTCCTGGGAAGGAAGGAAGACAGACATACCTCCCGAGCCCAATCCTGTTAAATAGCCATTCCCTGGTGGCTGTTTATACAGGACGTCTTCACCTGGTGCTGAGATGCAGTCATGTCTGGGGTGGGTTGCAGGGGCTGTTTATATAGTTACCATGTACCGTTCACCTGATGTCAACCTGCAGCCACCTCTGAGATGGGGTATGAGGGTCTATTAATACAGGGAAACCTTGCCCAGCACTGAGAAGTGGCAACCTCTGGGGTGGGACAGATACTTATATCGGGATTGCTCATCCAGTTCTGAAAGACGACTCTGTGGTAGGCCACAAGGGCTGGGTGCTTTTCACCTGGCACTGAGATGCAACTGGCTCTAGTGTGTGGCATGTACATAACACAGCAACAGCCTGCCACATATCACCCCTGATGTATCTGTGGCCAGTGCTGGGCCCAGCCCCCGCAAGGGTCACCCAGTTGGTACGTTGTGCCTCTGCTTGGGCACTGGTGTCCAGGCAGCTGGAGTTGAAGCCCTCCTGTACTGCAGAGACCATCAGCATCTGTGAGCCCTGAGCCTGTCTGGTTGTGCAGTGGAACAGGTTGGTGCAAACCGGGCCCAGCCTGTGCACCTCCTCCAAGTCCCTTCCAATGCCTGTGTTGCGGCAGCTAGCTCCCACACTAGGGCAGTACCATGCATGGGAGGGAAGGGGGCTCACCCCATTGCTGCCTATTTGGGGGAACCGCCTCTGGATGTCGGGCCAGCAGGAATCGGCCAGTCCTTGGGGAGCAGCCCCGAGGGCCCAGGAGATGCCAGGCAGCCCCCCCCCCCCACTAGGTGCTGAAATCACCAGCAGAACAAAACCATCCTGGTCAGGTCATGCCTCTCTCCTGCCCCCTGAACCCAGGGCCTTTTGAAGTTTGACTGTGCTGCATGCTTGGAGGGATTTTGCCAGGATTACCCCACGAGGATTAATTTACACCAGTCCCCTGGGGTGGGGGCTGCTAGCTACATGCCCGGCCTGGGCTTCTGACAGCTTCCCTTTCTGGGAGGCAGGAGAGAGGCTGGATGGCCCAGGTTCAAATCCCAGTGGGAGGCGGCAGCCGGCCGAGGGCTGAGTCTGACTGACCTGGAATTTGAGTAGGGATCTGGCTGGGAACGCAACTGTATATTGCAAGCTCTGGGCTCCTCTCTTGCTAAGGGATTCCCCTGCAGCCGAGTTGGCGGAAGTGCTCCTTAGCAGTGGTGAGGAGGCATGGGGCACCATCCTAGCGCCTTCCCCCATATGCAGGGACATGCCACCCCAATGAGGCTGTGGTCTTTACTTGCAGGCCTTACCGTATCTCTGACCACCTGGGGACAGATCCCACCCAACCAAGCTATGGAGATCCAAGATGCCGCCCCCCCAGCACTCCATGGCATCAAGCCAGCATCCTAACAGCTTCCTTGTGTGACAAGGGAGAAGCTGGGAGACATTAAAGGAAATGTAGCCTGGTCTAATGGGAGATGGCAGGACCATTTGCAGGCTGCCCTGGGTTCAATTCCAGGACTGTCCCTGACCACGGGCAAATAATTTCTCCTCTCTGGGCTTCAGTTTCCCCTCCAACCCATGTGTATTCAGGCTGGGAGATTCCTGTCTGGGCAGTGTCCAATCCAACAGGGCTCCAGTTTGTGACAGGTGCTAAACACCTGAAGAGAGACACAAGCTGGGAGTTGTTACTATGCTATCAAGAACATCCACTCAGTAACTGGGGCAACAGGCCCAGGGGCAGCTGCCATGATAATAAATATCATCCGAGGACAGAGTGCTTGGCACAAGACACCCAGAGCCAGCAGCTGGGTTCGAGAAAGGGTGGGGCAATTTCACAGGCATTAGCAACATCGCTAGTTGCCAGCATTCCCGTGTGACCCCACTTTTTCTGGGGCGAGGGAGAAACGTGCTACCTTCTGACCCACAGCCGCCTGCAGAATTGGCAAGGTGGGCAGGTGCATTGTGGGACAGGGGGAGAATTGCCAGGAATACAGATAGAAGAGAGGGATGTCCTCAACTAGGAGTGGAAAATTCCTCATTCCCTTATTCAGCAGAGTCCTAGCGAACCTGTGGCTGTTAGAAACAAATACTCCCAAGGAGCTAAGTGCCCCGAGGAGGGGAAATAAATGAGGGACTGTCTCGCTGTGGGCTATCACTTTCAGTTCATCCCACCCCAAGCCCCAAAAGGGCTTGCATGGCTCCAAGCTTGCAGCACCATGGGTCTCCTCTGCTCCATCTCCAGTGACCTGGGAGCATTCCGGCACCATTTGTTATTGGGGGGAGCGGGCGGGCGATGCTTTAAGGTTTCCTGACCCTTGTTTACACAGTGGCCTCTCCAGCAGCCAGTAGGACCCAGCCTCGGGGCCTGCAAGGTCTGAGCTGTTAGGTACATAGAAGTTAGGATCATCTATCCTGGAGGACCTGGAGGCCCCAAATGCTGGGTAACACCAGGAGCTGCCGAGCTGGCTCTGCGCGAGGGTGGAGCCAGGTGACTCAGCCCCCTAGCTGGGAGGTGGCTTTTGCCCAGCTCAGGCTGGGGTGAGGATGTGCCAGTGACTTGATCCCCCTTCCCCCCAGATCAGAAGGCAGCCGTCTGGGAGCTGCCTGTTCTAATCCCACCCTCCAAATCCTATCTCCCCCGCCTGCCTTGCTTTGGATTTACCAGGCATAAATCCTGGGATTATCCAATCAAAGCTAAAGCTCCTTAGGCCCCAGCATGCAGCGCGAACCCTGGGCAGGATGGCGGCGTTAACGCCGTCTGGCTGAGGGGTTCAGGGACCAGAATCTGAGCTGGAGTGCCACCAAAGCATCCCAGGATCCAGAGAGGTTGGGGGAAAGGCCACAGCAGATCTGGGTCCCTGGATACAGAGCCCCAGTGGAGCTGGGTGGGGAGGGTCCCTTTCCCGCCCCCATGGTGAGATAGGATACCCCAGATTATCCGAGCTCCCCAGATCCGGGCCTACACTCCCCAGCCCTTGCATTTCTCCTGCTGGTCTCCGGCAGGCAACAGGCTCTATCCACACAGTCAGGTCAGCCTGGGTGGTGGTGGGCACCTTTCTCCCAGCCTCTGCCCTGCTCAAGAGCCCCTTTGCCGAAGCTGCAGGTGGCCCTGTTAGCCTGAGACCTGCCAGCTTCTGGCCCACAGAGGCCCCAAAGCAGCCTCCGGGGCCCCTACTGGAGTTAGGGAGGAGGGAACAGCACCATATCCAGTCCCCCACTCCCCGGCAGGGCTAAACACCCCCCTTGCCACAAATATGCCATTGTCCTGGCTGGTGCCTGTCACTCAGCAGTAGCACCGGGAGTGGAGGGCGGGGAGGAAGGAGATTGAACAAAATCATTTAAGGACCCTCCATGCTAGCACTGAACACTCTAGTGCCCTTCCCACCCCAGCAGGGTGGGTCTCTGCCCCACTACACAGAGCTCCTGGGCTCCTTTGCCATGTGCCGGACCCCAATGACAGCTGGGTCCTTGGCCCCCCCCATCCCTCATGCCCCTTGCAAGCTGATGCTAGTGCTGCACCTGTCTGGCCCCTCTGCCTAGCTCTGTGTTGCAGTCCTGGGGAGCAGGCAAAGAGGGGGCATGGCTGGCAAAGCAAGCATGGCCCTCAGCCTGCACTGGTTGCAGGAACTGGCCATGGGGGAAACCCCAGCGTGGCTGCCAGGACTCATCCCATACTGGGGGGCACCTGTCAAGGGGGAGAGACAGGAATGGGCTTGGGTTAAGGACCAAGATTCCATGCCCCCCCAATCATAGGCCAGCCGTGCTGGGAGCTACCCCCCCCACCCCCACCCCCGGATCCCACAGCACTGTGGGAAGGGGCCTCTGGTGGGGAGAGGGAGGGGGAGAGGTAGGAGGGTGGAAAGAGGGGCAGAGGACAGGGAGGTTGGCCAGGTAGTGGTTCAGGGGGTACACAGGGGAGAGGATGTGTAGGGGGTGGAGACTTGGGGGTATATTAGGGGATCGGAGAACATCTGGAGGTACAGGGCATTCTGGGGGTCCCAGAGGCCACTGGAGTCAGATATCAGCACGGTCAGGCTGTGGAAGGGGTATGTGTCAGAGCTGCATCATCTCCCAAGCTGGTGTTTTCCACCCCCTTTCCCTGGTCCTATTGCCCAACGAGGGGCAGAGATTCTGCAGGGGGTCAGCCCCAGAGCTGGAGAAGGAGCCAGGCAGATGGAGGGGGGGGGGTGTTGGAAGGTCTGGGATTTGCTGTTGCAATCCCCACAGTTCTCTCTGATAAGGGGGTCAGCTGCCCCCCACCTAGCCCATCTGTGGGGAAGAGGAGCAGAGCCCCCTTTTACCCCTTAGACCACAAGAGCCAGTGACCATGAGGGGCTACAGATCCCTGTGCCTGCCCTAGTGCGGGGGGGAGGAGGCTGGGAGCCAAGACTCTTGGGTTCTATTCCCAGCTCTGCCAGCGCCCAGACTGGCTGGCGTCGCCACTCCCAGATGTTGCCGGCAATTCCCCCCAACGAAAGCCCTCAGCTTTGTTTGTTCAGCCGCCCCCTGCCCCCAGCGCACCTGCCCCGCAGCCCAGGCTTACCTGGCAACGAGTCATTATCTGTCTGCCAGTTACCTAGCTACAGGGCTCCTGGTCTCCCCACCCTGCCAGGAACAGAACAGCCTATTTATAACCCAGCTGGGCATCCATGGCCTCCTCAAACAAAGGCGAACTTGCCAGTGTTGGGTCCCTTCACCCACTGCTGCCGTTGGCCCAGAGGCTGCAGGGACAGACATATTCGCCACCCATGGATCAGCTGAGACAGGCCTCTGCCTAGCAGGTGGCCCTGGGATATGGCTGTTTCAATGCCCCTGCCTGGGATGCTAACCAAGGAATCAGGCAGTGCCCAGATGGGCGTGGGAGACAAGGATGTCCTCCATCTAGGATGTGGGCTGAGACCCAACAAACTCATTTCAAGCAGACAATAGGGTTGCGGTGTGCAACGAGGAGGGGGCAGATTCCGCAGGATGCTCCTGGTCCTCAGAGCCAGTCACCCCCAAGCCTTCCAAGCTCCATAACCCACACAGCTGGCTGGGAGTCTCACCTGGCTGACAGTGGGGTCTGCCACCGGGGACATTGCCTATCTGTGCATTCCAAGGGGGCTGCTCCAGGGACCCGCCCAGCTTCTGGTTTTAGAGCAACAGAGGGGAGGGGCGACACTCTAGCTGTTGTAGCCAGCCACGGGTGGCCCTTCTCCGTTGGCCTGGCACTCTTGCATCTAAGTGCCCTTCGCACGGGTTCACAGGAAATGCTGTGCACGGGGATATTTGCTTCTCGCAGCTCGAGCAGCAGCCCAAGATGCTGCTTCAAAAAAAGCAAGGAAACAAGAAATTGAATAATCACAGGCCAACTGGCTGCCCTGCTGGAGCCTGGGAACCACTGTGCTGTGCTCTCTGGCCTCTCCAGTACAGCTCAGGCCTGGAAGGTGATGCACAAATATCTCCTTGCCCCCACATGCAAGTGCACACGGCTTCATACACAAACATGCCCACGCCCTGCACATGCCAACCCAGGTCTCCTTTCATATGCAGACACACAGCATCCGTTTGCGCATGTATGTAGCACACACAACCTGGCACCTGCATACATGTGCACACACCCACAGACACATGTTCATGCATGGACTCCTGCATGTTTGTGCATTTGTACATGGACATGACTTGCTTGAAGTGGCAATAGAGATCCCTGCAAGGACTGAAAATTCAAGGCCCTCCTGCACAGACAGTCAGTGCATATCCAGATCTGGAGCCACCTGGCCTGGGACAGGGGGTGGCACCAGGCACCCTGACCCTCAGGGCAACAGCTGCTGGACAAAAGGAGAGGAGTGCTTTTAAATCAACCCAAGAGGCCCAGAGGGAGACAGGAAGAAGAAAGCTGGAGCAATGGGGAAAGGGATAGGTTGGAAAATGGGGTGGGAAGCAGAAGCAGGGGACAGCTTTAGTAGAGCCCTTTAAATGGACACACACAACACAGTTTTGTGAAGGAAAAGTCTAACTGGAAGATGCTACACAGGATCCTAGGGGTTACAGCTGGGGTGCGAGTAGGGGGCTGGGACAAGTCACCTCCCCCGTATAAAAGGAATCCATGTGTCTTGGCGTGGATGTATTTCAAAGACATCAGAGCCCTGCTGGGGTTGCATGGATGGCATGGGGTGGGGGTGGGGGACCAGGCCATATGGCTGGATCTCCGAACCTGGAGCTGAGACCTAGAACCTACAGCCCAGAACCTGGAATCTGGTGCAGGGAGCCAGGGGCTGGGGATCTAGGCCTGGTTCCTGAGCAGGATTTAGGTTCTTAACTTTCATGGAAGTGTGATGCAGGGAGCCCAGAACATGGGGTCTAGAGCCTGGTGTAAAGAACCCAGAATAGGGGGCTTAGAGCCTGGTGGAATTTTAGGGCTCAGGCACACCCACCTGCAGACTCAGACCAGACCAGAGACCCCAGCTGAAGAAGAATGCGTGGATGGGGGAGCCCCTGTTGACGGTGGGCATCAGACACTGCAGCATGCACCAAGACGGGTATGTGCAATAGCCACGCCAAGGCCGGAGCTAAGGGACTCCAGCACTAAAAGAGGAGGACCGTGACACACCTGCTAATATTGATATTTATCCCCCCACCCCCACTGCTAAAACACCCTCCCAATTCACAGAGGCACACAGACACATGCAAAAAACATGGAAACCCAGCTTCAAAGACACCCTGAGAATCCCACCCACACCAGACCTCTGCAGAAAACACAGACACACACGAAGTCCTGCACCAGGCCCGGGCATTTACCCCACATGGGTGTAACACATGGTGTTTCATGCCCACTGTGAAGAGATGCTTACTCCCAGTGCAGGGCAACTCTGGCTGAACACAAGCATCGATGCATGGACACGTGCACGTGAGCCGCGCCGGCAGACAGTAACAGCCATGGAGACCCATGTCCACATTAGACACATGCAAGCTACAAATCACACTCTCGTGCTAAATGCACCCCCACCCACACAGAGGGAAACACCCACACAAAGGCTGAGCGCTCAGCTCCATGGCTACGCACTCCACTCCCAATCAGACACAGGCGCACGCAACAATCCGCTGGCACATAAAGGGCCGGGGAAGAAAAGCAGGTGGCGAAAGGGGGTGGAAAATCCAGAAGAAAGGGACTTTCCTAAAACAAAGCCCCTGTTCCATCAACATCTGCTCCCAACATTCAGAAGAGCGGCAGTGAGAAACCAAGTATCTGCGGCAGGCCCCCTCCCTCCCCAGCCAAAATACACTTGGATTCTGTATTTGTGCATCAGGGGGATGATGGAAAACGAGTGGTGGGGGGAAGAGATGATGTCGCCCTCTCTTTCGAATGGGGTCCAACGGGGTGTGGAGATGTGGAGGGAACAAATCTGCCCCTGGTGGAGCTGCTGTCTCAGTGGGAGATGCCCGTAAGTGTTGCTATGGGGATGCCAAGGCAGCCTCTCCTTCCAGCCCGTCATTGTGGTTCCATCCAGCTGGTTTTTCCCATCCAGAGGCATGAAGGGGCTTTATTATTTGCCCTCGTTGGTCCCCAAGGGATGGAAGAGCATTCTGGCCACTTGCTTAGCTGGCTCCCACTTCCCCGCCCATCCCGTTTGCAGCATGTTGTTCCCAGGCACTGTCTTGCCCCGCTCGCTGAAGGGAGGAAATCTCAATTCATGATCTGCACAGAAAGCACTTCCTCTCAGACCATGGGACCCAAACTGGGGGCTCAGGCCCCCAGGCTGGGGGAGACTCATGGCCTTTGTGACTTTTAATAGATACCCCGGCTTCTCAGCTGAGACAATTCGGTGTGATCAGCTCTGGTCCCAGGCCTGGCTCTAGACAGGCCAGGCCCCCTCCCCATGTGAGGGCTGAAGGATATGGGGGAGGACTGAGGAGGGTCCCCTGCAGTTCCCAACATAGATGCCTGCTGCTACAGGAGATGGCAATCCCCCGAAGGGTCTGCATCACACCCAGGAGAGGATGGAGGACCCTGGAATGGCCCCCATCCCTCTCTCAGGGATCTTCATGCCCCTCTGAGTGGTCAGGGGCGGGGGGTGCTCTGCTCCATTATGCATATGGCAGCTGTGGCCCAGCTCCTTGTGGTATTTAGACACCAACCTGCCATCCACAGGCCCTGACAGCCCAAAGCCCCAGGAGCCCATCTGAGAGTTAGCAGAGGGTGGCAATGCTGGAGGAGTCAGAAGCTTAAAGACCTTGGAGGCTGGGGTCCCTGGGGACTTGCCCAGGTTCAGAGCCCTGGCAGCTCTGAGGTGGAGCAGGGACACAAACGCACCTCTAAAATGCTAGCTGGTGCCCTAACCACTAGTCCATTCTGCCCTCTGTAGGAGACCAAAGAACTGAAGGATTGCATTCTGGGTGAGGCCACCACCATGCAGCAAGACCAACCTTCCGGCTGTAGCAGGGGTCCATACCAGAACTCAGGGAGTGAGCAGAAAAGGGCAATTTGGAGCGATCCACCCATCTTCCCTGCCCGGCTCTGGCAGCCATGGGTGTGGCTCGTTCCTGGCGTGTGATTGAGTCCCTGATCATCAAACACAGCTTTAATCCCCTTGTCCATTCCTGCACCATGCATCCTGGAATTCAGAGTATCTGGCTCTGGGGATACCTGAGTCACCTTGGGACAGACATCCTTAGTTTAAACTGGAAACACCAGGCTAAATCTTTCTCATGCATGGACCTGCCAGAGCCTCCAAAAACTGAGCTCTGCCTAGATCCCAACTTTCCAGCCGCCAGGCCCAGGGCAGAGAGCTGGGAGACAGAGTGAGGGAAACCAGCCATGGGAGGAAGGAGGGAAACCAGAAACCCCAAAGGTTTCTGCGGGAGGAAGCCTGAGGTGGACGGAAGAATTGGAACAGAGGTAGTTTGACCTTTTTCAGAGGCAGCTGCAAAGGAGACGTCGGAACCGGGCACAGGGTGGGGTGCTGGAGACTTTCACCTCCAGGTTCCACGGCACCGAACCAGCTCCCCGGACTGATGCCCGACAGGCACATGACACAAGCTCAGTGGGTCTCAGTTCTGAAAAGTGCTGCTGGGCTGGGCAGTCAGTGCCCCCCAGAGTTCCCCCCATACCAGGGGGCCTAGCAGGGCAGAACTTGTGGGACATTATCCCTGCTGCTAGGAAATGGGCAGAAGCCTTTGGCTTCTGGGGTGGGCAGACGGCACAGCAACCGGATCCGCTGAGGATTGAGAGGGCCAGTGTGAGGTGAGTTTTGGGGGAGCCCCATTGCTTCAGTCGCCTGAAGCTTCCACAGGCCCCCTTCCAACTCCACCTCACTACTGCCCGGCTGCCATGGGCACAGCAGACGGGACTAAGCCTCATGCTTTGGATGGATACATACAACAGGTCCCTAGAGCTAACACGGGGCTGGCCCTCAGCGAGATGTGCTGGGAGCATTCAGGCACGTGTTTATGACACACGCACACTCACACTGACTCCTCCTGGGCGCACACCAACCTTCAGCCTATTACACGCTTGGAGATCCAGCCACTGGAGTAACATGCGGCTGTTACCAGTGCTGGGCCCCAATCCAGAGCAGTGCAGGGCACCTGCCTCTCCTGCTGACTCTGGGAACTGAGAATGAGCCTTCATGGATCAGCCAGGTCACCAGGGTCTTTACCTCCCACTCACTTTCCAGACACTCTGGGGAAATATCAAGTCCTCCGTGCTAGGCCTGTTTTGCCAGGGAGGCCCTCCACTTATTTCTACAGGACCCTGAGGGTGAAGCTCTCATTTGACAGCCCTGATATTAAAGAGTCTGCATTCTGCCCCGCTCTCCAGCCCGTGCCTCGGTGCACATTTGCAGTTGGTCCATCCAGAGGAAATTTCCAATGAGTCAGAATCCTGCCACATTCCCAGATGGCACTCAGGCACGTTGCCTTTCCAGGGCCCTGCACATCACCACGCTTGTGGAAGGCAGGGTGAAGCTGCAGCTAGCCTCTTGCTAATTTTGTGCACTGTTGGGGCCCAAGGAAAGGGCCACATCTCACCCGCAGCCCCCAACCATTGTTCAGGACTGGGGGGTGGCCCTCAACTAAGCCACTCCCCCAGAGAAGGGAACTGGCATCTTCTGGAAGAGAAATAGCTAGGGCAGGGCAGCAGGACTCTAGGATGCCTGGGTTCTATTCTTGACCCTGGGAGTATGGCCTAGTGGGAATCCACTTTCACGGTTAGAGGTCACCGCTTCAAATCCAGCCCTGGTCAATGCAGACTAGCTGGTGGAGCCATCTGTCAGCAATTTGGCGACCCCTGAGTGAAATGAGTTTGTTGAGCCTCAGCATCTGCCTCTGTACCCTAGAAGAGGGGGGGTCCCTGGAGTGCAGGGGTGTGGCCCATGAGTGGTGGGGTAGTTCACCCTATTTCTGTGCCTGGGGCCACACGTACAGGACTTTTCTGCCTACAGCTGCCAGCCAGGCACCGAAAATGCTCCAAAGCCAATTCAAAGCAATAGAGCCCCCACCTGGCACCATGACAACACCCAACAGTTAGCACCCAGCACCCTGAAGCCCCCAGCCAGCAGCATGCAAAGAAAACAAGAAGTGGCCCCAAACTGCCTTCAAAAGTGAGTCACCTTGGGCGGAGAGCAATACAGGGTGAGAGGAAGCGGCACCATCAGAGCACCAACTACGCTGATAGGCGACCAGTGCCCATGGGTCTGTGCCAGCCCCATCTCCTGCGAGGACCCTTCTTTCCACCCCCTCGCCTGAGCAAGGCAGAGCTGATGCCATGGGATATAGAGCCCAGCTCCCTAGCCTCGGGCCACACCAATGGCAGGGTCCAAACCAGCCGCTGCTTGCCACAGCCAACCTAGACTCCAATCTGACCCTTCTCAGGCACTTGGTGGGAGCCCCTCAAGGAGATTTTAGGGTGCTCTGTTCCCCATGAGAGGGGCATCTGCTTATCGCTAGTACTAATGATGGGGAGGCGGAGGAACAACACACACAAGAAAACCAGTGCTGGGTGTTCACGACAACATTTTGGGCATTTGTAACCAGAGATAGTGGAGAGACTCCCCTATTCAAGACCCCCATCCCACTTCTGCCACCCCCACCACACCCCTGTCACCCTGTGAGGACTCACCCCCGGCAGCGTTTTCTGCTCGTGCAGTGCGCTCTGTGCCTTGAGGGCCGATTCCCGGGCGCAGTAGGTCAGGAAGGCGCATCCTGCAGCAGAGAGAAAGCAGAGGGGGAGGGTCACGGGCACAGTGGTCCCTCGGATCCCTGACCCCCACAACACAACAGACCACCACAGTGTCCCCTCCTCACTTTAAAGGACTCCTGGGACAAAGGAACAGTAGCAAGGGATGCAACCCGGACCAAAGATGGAACTTTGAACATCCCAGGGGTTCCTAGGCTGGGAGATTTTCCCAGGTGAAGGGAGTGGAAAGGAAAGGGGAGAAGCCAGTAGGCCAGCATTCAGGAGATCTAGGATCAATTTCCAGTTCTGACACTGATTCCTGCATGACCGCACGGGCACATAACTTTATTCTAGATCCACAAAGTTACTTAGGTGATTGATGCCCATGGTAGTTAGGCACCAATTCCCTTTGAGGATCTGGGCCTTCACCTCTCTGAGCCTCGATGCACATAAAGAGGATTGCACTCTTTCTTGTCTACTTCGATTGTACAGCCACCAGCGCTATGGGGTGTCCTGGACTCACTCTGGCTGCTACTTGCAATGCAAATTATAACGACCTGGCAGCTACAGAGTGAGGCACCACCAGAAAAAGGAACTGAAAGGGACAAACGGAAAAGACAGAGAGATGTCAGATGGCCCATCAGAGTGTAGTAATCAAATGACAGTTCGGGGGGAAATCAAATCAGGGAAAGAAATGTTTGAGAGCTAGGCTTTTTGTTACTTGAGAGTCCAGAAAGTCCTGTTGGGAACCTTCCTCTGCTGCTTGGAACTGAAAGAGAGACTCTGCCCCATGAAGCTTACATGTCAATTTCCCAGGCCACATCTTCCACCCCTCAGCAGTCTGTCTTTATAAGAGGGTGGAGAACATGCAGACTTTTGCTCTTCACCCATTTGCAGCTTTTAGCGCCATGCTGGATGTTGCCCCTCAAAGTCCTAGCTCCTGGATTCATGGGTGTGGGGAGAATCTCAACTTCCATTAAAAAACTAAAATCCTGTAAGTCTCTAGCTCTCCTGGTTCTGGTGGGAAGCTTGAAAATGTGAGTTGTAAGCACCTGAAGAACTAGGAGGCAAAGAAAACATTTATCATTTTCCAAACAAATGTGATTTTTTTGAAGCCAGTCTCATGACTTTTTGAGGTCTGACTTGTGATTTTTAGTGGCTTGGGATTGCACTACTACTGTTCACATTTGGGCCCACATCTGGACCACACTGAGATGCCTCACACCCATGGATGAGATGTGCCAAGGTTCCTTTATTGGGGTAAGCAAGCTGTGAGCATTGAGAGAGTGGGGTTGACATTAAGCTGTTGGTCTGGGACTCAAAGCAGCTGGTTTCAGTTCTGAGTTCTTCCACAGACTTCCCAGATGACCCTGGGCAAGTCACACAAGGCTTGATTTCATGGCCTCAGGACCACCGAGGCCAGATTTCCAAGCGCTTGGCTCTCTTGAAGGGCTCAGGTTGTCCAAAGTGCTCAACATCCAGTAGCTCCTAAATTAGCAATAGTAGTTTTTTATTTGTTCTTTGCATCACTGTACCCTCTAGGAACCCCAGTTCTGGACCTCAAACCCGTCTGGCGCTAGGTGCTGGGTGAACATAGAAAAGAAGCTAATACCTGCCCTGTGGGGCCCAGTATGCTGAGCCATTTTGAAGAACTGTTCACAGTTGCGGGTGCTGAGCCTTTCAGAAAACTCTGCCCTTTCTCTCTCTGGGCTCCCTGCCAGACAAGGGGCTCAGATACTGCGGGTGAGAGGGGATTGCATCTACAGAATCCAGAGGCAATCCTGGCTATTACAGGCTGGTAAGCTTAACTTCAGTACCAGGCAAATTGGTTGAAACTATAGTAATGAACAGAATTATCACACACAGATGAATACACTCTATTGGGGAGAGTCAACGTGGTTTTTGTAAAGGGAAATCATGCCTCACTAATCTACTAGAATTCTTTGAGGGGATGAACAAACATGTTCAGAAAGCCTTTGATAAGATCTCTCACTATAGGCTCTTAAGCAAAGTAAGTTGCAATGTGATAAGAGGAAAGGTCCTCTCCTGGATCAGTAGTTGGTTAAAAGATAGGAAACAAAGGTAGGAAAAAATGGTCAGTTTTCAGAATGGAGAGAGGTAAATAGTGATGTCCGAAAGGGGGTCTGTAGTGGGATCAGTGCTCGTCAACAAATTCATAAATGATCCGGAAAAAGTGTGGGAGTGTGAACAGTGAGGTGGCAACATTTGCAGATGAAACAAAACTACTCAAGATAGCTAAGTCCAAAGCAGACGATGAAGAGTTACAAAAGGATCTCACAAAACTGGGTGACTGGGCAACAAAATGGCCGATGAAATTCAGTGTTGATAAATGCAAAGAAATGGCACTTTGGAAAACATAATCCCAACTATACATATAAAATAATGGGGTCTGAATTAGCTGTTATGATTCAAGAAAGAGATCTTGGAGTCCATTGTGGATAGTTGTCTGAAAACATCCACTCAATGTGCAGCGGCAGTCAAAAAAGCTAACAGAATGTTGGGAATCATTAAGCCAGAAAACATCATATTGATATTAATAAGACAGAAAGTATCATATTGCCTCTTTATAAACCCTTGATATGCCCACATCTTGAATACTACCTGCAGATCGGGTTGCCCCATTTCATAAAAGCTGTATTGGAATTGGAAAAGGTACAGAAAAGGGCAACTACAATGACTGGGAGCATGGGAAAGCTTCCCTATTAGGAGAGATTAATAAGACTGGGACTTTTCAACTGGCAAAAGAGATGACTAAATGGGGATAAGATAGAGGTCTATAAAATTCTGACTCGTGTGGAGAAAGTAAATAAGTGGTATTTACTCCTTCCCATAACATAAAAATCAGGGGTCACCAAAAAAATTTATAGGCAGTAGCTTTAAAACAAACAAAAGGAAGTATTTCCTCACACAATGCATAGTCAACCTGTGGAACTCCTTGCCAGAGGATGTTGCAAAGACCTAGACTATAACAGGGTTTAAAAAAACCAACTAGGTATGTTCATGGAGGATGGTCTATCAATAGCTATTAGCCAAGATAGCCAAGGATTGCTGATTGCCAGAGGCTGGGAATGGCCAATGGGGTACATCATTTGGTGAGTACCTGTTCTATTCATTCTCACTGAAGCACCTGGCATTGGCCACTATCAGAAGACAGGATACTGAGCTAGACGGCGCATTGGTCTGACCCAATATGGCCATTCTTATGTACCAGGCCCCATCAGTGTAACATGGGGGCACCTCACAACCTTTACCACATTTATCCACAGTCCCCCTTCTCCCCAGGTGAGGCAGGGCAGGGTTCTTATGCCTATTGTATAGATGGGGAAATTGAGGCACAGACAGGCCAAGTAACTTGCCCAAGATCACCCAGGGAGTTTGCAGCAGAGCAGGGCAATCAGGCAAGGGTGTCGTGCCAACCGCTAGGGATATCCCCCTCTGAGATATCCAGCCATTCTACTTTTCAATGGAAAATAAGTTTAACACTATCAACACACTCCGTTCTCTCCAGCCCCCCTTCCTATCCCCAACCTCATAGTTACTGGGCCTTGCAGCTTCCCCAAGGCAAGAGATAAGCAGAGATAGCTGATTTAACCGCCAGTGGAATCAAAGCAATCAAGGCATCCCCGGAGCCCACGTTTTGGACAGGAAGGGACCTGTGTGGCTATCACTGCTCTCATGCCCATTGGCTGGCGCTTCAGTGGAAAGCAGCAAAAGCCAGTGTTTTGATGCAAAGTCTGTGCTGATGGGAAATGGATGTGAGTCTGGAGTCACTCCACTGATGTAAGCGGCAGCAGAATCTCGCCCTCACGCCATTGACATCATGGCATCACTCTGGATTTATACCAGACCTGACACTAGGAACTGGACTGAGTGCCATGGACAACAGTCAGGACTTACACTTGTGGAAGCGAGATCAAAAGCTGGCCATGAAGCCAGCGATTTCACTGGAATCGCTCCTAGGATCTGGGCCTGGCAAATCGGAGCTGGGGAGATTAAAATATGATCAGTCAAAGGGCCCCTCAACTCAGATCTCAGCCCCCAGCTGTTCCCACCCCTGACAGCCTCCCCCACCAGTGCAGTCTCTGCCCACAGCAGCCTCTCCAGCGATCCGATCTCCCACTTTGCCCTCACACCTCCGGACAGGATAGTAATGTCTGTGCCAGCCTAGCTGTTCACTGGATTCTCACAGCGCAGTCAGGGTTGGGGGGTGGGAATCTGTAACAATAATGGTTCACTGTCCCAGATAAGGGGTGGCTGGGGAGACATGGCCTCTGGGCCCACCCTTGTGATTGCTGAGTCGACCCAGCTGGGCTGAGCTCCCACCGAGGCTCATTTCATAGTGACTGATCTAGGCTGGGGTTGCTTTACCTGGCCCTGCACTGAAGGGGAAGAACCTCACCAGCCAGTCCCCCCACCCCTCTGCCGGTCACAGGTCCTTGGTGCAAAGAGGGAAGCAACCAACTTCGGTTTAGAGCTGTGCTCCAGTCTCCCCATTGCTGGGGGTCTGGGCCACCCCCTTGGTGCTGCATGGAATGACCCAGCGCCTGTCTGCTTGGCCAGGAGGCTCTGGATTCCCACAGTGTGACGCTGGCAGGGAGGAGCCTGGAATGGCTGTTCTCAAGCCCACCTCGCAGACATATGAGGGTATTCCAGCACCTGTGTACACCCACCCCTTGCTGACATAGGGGGACACTTGTCGCCTGTGCTATCTTTGATTGCACAGCACTCTGTGTGCTTGCACCCTCCCAAGATCCCTGCGGCGCTGACCTTATTTCACAAAGGGGGAAACTGAGGCACAGAGCTGAGAAATGACTTGCCCTGAGATGACAAAGGGTATGTCTACACAGCAAAGAAAAACCTGCAAAAATTGGCCTGTGCCTGGAAACAGCATCCAGGACTCCTGACTCCCAATCATCCCCTGCTCTAACCACTAGCCCCCACTCTCCTCCCAGAGCCGGGACAGTACCCAGGAGATCTGACCACCTCTGCTCTAACCACTAGTTTGCACTTCCTCCAGATGAGCATGGCTCCCACCATGGATAGGCACAGTAGGACTCCCCAGCAGCCAGAGCAGGAGCCCTTCCCCCTCTGAAGGGACAACAGGGCATCCCACATTGTATCCAGCTTTAATTAACCCCCACAGCTCCTGGGGAGGCAGGGAAGATGGCCTATTGCAGAGGCTCCCAAACTTTCCTTTCTGATTTTTGAGAAACCCTCACGCCTCCCCTCCTCTCCTTCACCATCATCCAACCCCCTTTTAACAAAAATTCAATTTGTAATTGTATAATTAAAAGTAACAACAAATAGGTTTTCTTGCAGCAAAAATTTTTTGCTATGAAAATTTCACAGCCTCGCGCCCCCCTTGGATTTTCTTCATGCCCTCTAAGGAGGCGCACCCCCCAGTTTGGGAGCCACGGGCCTATTGGGAGTGGAGGGAAACTTCCAAAGCCACCATTAAGGCAATGGGAGATGGGAGCTCCGGGGGGGGGGAGGGGTTGTGCAATATCTGGGGAAGAGGAGAGAAGGGGGTGATGCTGCCCCATGCCAGGCCAGGCTATGAAATCGGCTATTCGTCTCCTTCAGAGCCCGGCTCCCAACCTGGCCCAGTTGTCTAGGGCGGTGGGCCTCCAAGCAGGATTGGTGCGGGAGCTGAGGGCCCAGGTGGGGTGCCTTACACTGCTTGTCACGCTGGTGTCACAAGCACAGAAATGCAGTTTTGTGCCCTGCCCTGTCCATGTGATGGCAGCAGGATGCTGCTTCCCAGGGACGCTTGGGGAAAGTGTTTGGGGCGGGCTTTAGCATAAGGGAGAGGACAGAGGGGGCACAACCCTGGGCTCCATCCAGAACTAACCCCCCCAGTCAGAAGATCAGAAAGTCAGCAGGAGATCCAGGGCACGACCGCTATCAGTAACGGTCTGCAATCCAAGCGGGGGCAGGGGGAGAGCAGAGGCGCTGAGCAAGATCAGAATCAGGTGACTTATGCGCAATGAGCTTGGCAGGACTCAGCCTGGATCCTGAAGAGATCAGCCCCCTGCTGCACAACCCCTCCTGCTCCCCGGCAACTGACTCTCCCTGGCCTTGAGCTGGCAGCTTCAGCAAAGGAGGTAAGGATGGAACGGGCTAGGGCAACCAGATAGCTAGTGTGAAAAATCAGCACAGAGGGAAGGGTGTAATAGGCACCTTTGCAAGAAAAAGCCACAAATATCAGGACTGTCCCCATAAAATTGGGACATCTGGTCACGGGAACAGGCTAACCCCACCTCGCCCCCGGAACGTCCCCGCTGCTGGTTCTTGCAGCACGGGAAAACTAGCCCTGGAGTAGTCCAGGGGCAATGTCTGTGCCTGTCCCGCCAGAGCCATGTGGTGCACCATGCCAGCCACTGTCCAGACAGCCCAGCCCATGGGCATTCCTCAGAGCATTTAGCAAGGAGCCATCCTGCCCGGGGGGGGAGGTGGGGGTTTTCCGGCGCTGCGTGCCCCTAAGGGCAGGGACTGTCGGGTGTTTACTGTCCTCACATACAGCTCCCAGCATACAGAACCTTGCCTGAGGCCTCCTGGCAGGGCAAAGTGCAAACAAAGCATAGCAACAGGTGGGGGAATGGGCCTTGTCATCCCTGAAGGCAATTCAGCTCTCTCGGCAATAATAAATAACAGGCCTTCCCCAACACCCACCCGCTCCCTCTCCTGTCCCCTCCCTCTTTGATCTTCAGGCTCAGTGCAACACACCTAATAAATACAAATGTCTTTTAGAATATCCTCTTTCACCCGGGCTTGAGCCACTTAACATTTTTCACTGGCAAAGAAAGAAAGAAAGAAAGAAAGAAAGAAAGAAAGAAAGAAAGAAAGCTCTCCAATGCCCAGCAAGAGTGAGTCGCCACAAAGACGCAGCAGAGGAGGCATCTGGGTGTTACTGAACAAAGCCCAGGTTTTCAGATCCACCGAGGAAAATACAGATTCTGAGATTTTTAAGGCAGGGGCCGTGACCATCATCTGTCAGCTGGCCTGGGTCACCCAGGCCAGATAACATCCCCCTGCATCTCCTGCCTCACACCCATAACTTCTGGAAGAGCTACAGCTCAGCTTTATAGCTAGCTAGGCTTGATTTACAGCCTTCCAGTGACAGAGAACCCACCCCAGCCCTAGGTGAGCTGGTTAACAGCCCTCCCTGCTAAACACGTGTGCTGAGTTTGTCCAGCTTCACTTCCAGTCACTCCCTTGGGTTTTACCTTTTGCTGCTAGATTGAAGAGCATCTAGATTCCCTCCCATAACCTCTTGGAGCTCTCTCCTTGGAAGGCAGCTTTCCAGACACTACATCAGGGCCCATTTCCCAAGGGTGTTCAGTAGTTGCTAGTACCCACTGCCAGGCTGAGTTTGGCTCTTGTGAAAGTCTGGCCACCTGCTTAGCTGCCCAAATGGGAGCTGAACTGGTCTGGGTGTCACTCGGACGGCTGGCCCTGAGACACTAACCCTGGACCAGGCGTGCGAGTGCCATGCTCGACACACCCCTTTGTCCAGGGATCGCAAGCCACTTGGGGAAGGTGAATTAATTGGCCCAGCCATTCGGTGTTTGGCTCATCCTTGTGTTGCAGAAGGGGAAACTGAGGCACAGAAAGGGAACTGACTCGCCCAAAGTCATTCTGAGCAAAAGCCACACAACTGAGAACAGAACCCAGGAGTCCTGACTCTCTGTCCTCTGCCCTAGACATCCCCCGGGATCCAAGACTAGAACCAAGGAGTCCTGATTTCCAATCCCCTGCTGTAACCACTAGACATCGCTCCTCCTCCTGACAAGAGCCACCTCCTTTCTTTCCTCCTGCTCCCCTCTTTCCTCTCAGCCTCTCATTGAGCCAGCTAGGGAACTCAGAGCAAGCGACAAAAGAGCGGGTCACTCTGCGGGAGCGGGTGTAAGGGGCATCTGCCAGCATTGGCTGTAGCAGTCCTGGGCCAAGGCTGTGCACAGTGCTCTGGCCAGGCCTGGGAAGATCTTCTCTTTAAAATATGCACGAGTTAAATGTGCTCTTTTCTTTCCTAGCTGGAGCCTAAATTTAGCTCCCTGCCAGGAAGAGCCGTGAGGTGGAAAAGAAGTTCAGCTCCAGCCGACCCTCTCGGAGGTGCCCCATTGTTGGTTGGAAACTGGGGGCCCATTCCTCAGCACTGCATCTCTATCACCCCTTCCCTTCAGTGTGGGAGCTACACCAAACACACCTGCTTGAGGATGGAACCAGGGGGTGTGTGGGCACCGTGTGACTCCCCTGCTTGCAGCGGCTGCCCAGCCCAGGGGTCTCTTCCCCTCCTGTAGCTACCCAGGCTCCCACCTCCTGAGCCCTTCACAGACCGCCATGGATCCATTCCTACCACACTTCCTGCTTTGAAAAGAAGCCTTACTCCCTCTTGTATAGATGTGGAAACTGAGGCACAGAGTGAGGAATCCCTCAGCTCATGCCTGCATCCTAAGTCACTCCATTAAGCATAGCGGGCAGCCCCTAGAGGAAGGATTTCCTTGGCATCAGTCAGAGGGCAACAGACAGCTCCTTGATGCCAGCTCTCCTGCATCCCAGCTCAGTGCCTTAGCCCCAAGGTTGTTCTCTGTCCCCCCCTGGGCTGCCCTAGGGACAGCCCCACTCTGCTAACCACCCTCTAGAGACCTACACCACAAAGGGTCAGTGGGGCCCCATAGGATGATTCATGTCATCGTCTAGGGGTCACCAAGAGAGGACTGAACCATGGGAGCTGCCAGCAATAGCATGATCATGCCTCTGCTGTGCGAGCTGAAAGAGAAGCCCCCCTACCAGGTAGCTATAGCAGACTCTTATCCTCTGAGGGAATGTGTGAGCCCCTTGAGCCATTTGCACCCAGAGCCCAGCTGGGGCAGGCTGCACCGCTGCGCCTTCCAGAGCAGACCTGCAGGAACTGCAACCCTTACACCTGCCGACATGTACCAAATCGAGAGAAATCCATCCCTAGGCACCAGGCCTGGCCCAAGAGCTGGGCCTAGCTGAGCCACAGGGTTGTGCAGGCCCAGCAGCGAGCATCACGTCAGCGCTGAGCACACAGGGCCACCTTGCCGTGGCAGATGGTGTGGCCATGGCAGCACTTGCCCCCCTGGCATAGCTGGAAAGGGCCAGGCTGCTAATTTAACAAGCGGAACCGACCAGAGGGGAAATTCCACTTTACTCGGACTTGACTTTTCAGGGAGGCTGGGGGAATCGCACCTCATTATCCCACAGCCCCTGGCCCGGCCCCGTGCAGGGCTTTGGGCACCTGAGCACACAACAATCTCTTCTAAAGAGGGCTGGCCCAGGGCAGATCTGCCAGGGCCTCGCCCAGGAGACTCCTTTCTGCCTCAGCTCCCGCGGGATGATGTAACTGCCTTCACCCCCACCGCAATGGCAGCTGGCCTCCTGTAGTAGAGGCCAAGTCCAGGTTCAGCCTACGCTCAGCCCTCACTTAAGTCACTGGGACAACAGTGGGTGTTCAGCATGGAACAGGATTGGACCCTAATTGCTCAGTGTGTCAGGGGCCGGGTTGGGTGCTGAGCCCTTGGGCAAAGCTGGTCTCACTGGGCAACTGGAAATCTGCCCTGCACTCTTTGGGAAATTGCCCAAGACAAAGCTCCTTCAAGTCAGTGGAAATATAAGGGTCCTGAGGACCTCATGGGACTGACAATCTTCACCTCCCTCATCTCTCCCCCAACACTGTCAGTTTTATTGGGCTTAAAAATCATTAACACTTTAAAAAAACTAAAAATCCCCTTTTGAGAAACTGAATTTCTCCACCTGGGGCTTTTTTTTTTTTTTTTTTTGGGCCCTAATTCCAGAATGTTACATTAAAAAAAAGATGAAAAGCTTTTATTGTTCAGCCTCAAAACTGATACAACTGGGCCGCCCAGATTTTTTTGCTTTCAGATTCCCTGGCTGCTGGAAATGAGGATTTTTCTCTTCCCTTCCCTGGCCATTTCAATTTATGCGGAAAGCAAAACCTTAGCCCAGCAGCTGGGATTACAACAAAGCTTTTCAATGCCATCCCTCCCGAGGACTGTAATTATTTCAGACTTGATCCTGCAAACTCTTTGCTACCAGGTGTAGTGCTTACTACCCATTGGCTTCCATGGAACGGCTCGTGGTACAGTGCTATATCTGGTAGTCTGCTGGGCTGGGCATTACTCATGTAAACTCTTTGAGGCAAAGGCCTTGCCTTCATCCCTAAAGTACCTACTGCTGCCTCTGCTATAGAAATAAAGATCTGGCCCATAGTGGCCTACCTCAGGGGCTCCTCTGGCACTTGTTATTAAGAGTCAGAAACTCTCCCTCCTTCACTCCCTTGGAAAACTCAGGATTTGTAATTGCACTGGCTTCCTCACCTCCCACTGACGCTCCATTTTGATTCCCTGACAAACCCCTCGGTGTATTTCAGCCCCCTGATTGAAACCGGCGCGGGAGAACCAGTTAAAGCAAACAGCACTGAGTTTGTGTCACATCAGTATAGTTCCACCCTGCTACATCTTCACCCGCTGGGACTTCCTGGAAATGGAAGCTCATTTCACACCTTTAATAATTTAAATATCTTTGTTATGTAAGGATGGGTGGTTTGGAGGTTTTTTAAGCACAAAACTCTTGCCCTGGAGTATGCTCTGTTTTCCTTCTTGCATTTAAATCATTTGCATTTGTGTTTGATAAAATAATTGTTTGCACCTAAGGGGCCTTTTTGGTTTAGTGAAAATCTGAGCGATGGCTTCTCTGTGGGTTGTTCGTAACGTTCCAACCTTCATGCCTCCCAGTCCCATAAACACTCTCACTTTGGGTTTAAAACTTCTGTTTTGACCTCATCGAGCAATAAAGAAAGCCAAAAGCCAGCTTTGAAGCCAGAGCTAAGCTGTTATTGTTGATGTTTTCCACATGTACCAGCTATAAAAATATATGAAGGTCCACATTCTCAGCTGAGATGAACTGGCATAGTATCTACTGAAGTCAGTGGAGCTACGCCACTGATTTCCACCAGTGGCAGATCTTTCTCTCATTGGTTTACAAAAATATTCTCCAACACTTGATTTATAAATGGGTCCAATTCCCTCTACCTACACTTTGCTGTCCTCTCTTTTGGTCACTGCTTGAAATCAACGAAGTAAACATTGCCCTGCGATAACAAACGCACCACAGTGCACATTACGTGACCAACCTTTGCCAGCCAGCCTGCTTCCCCAGGGTGAATTCTTAAATCCAACTCAAAATACCTTCCAACAAAGCTCGGTTTCTTCCAATTCCCTCAATTGCTTTAATTCTGGACTTGTAAAAGTTGAACATGATCCAGTTCTAGAAAATGATTTTATGTGAATCCCCCTTTAGCGAACCCTCACCTGCCTTCGCTGTTGTTTCACTTAATATTCCCAAAGCAGGGTTTTTCAAAATTTCATTAACAACTTGAATTTGAATGAAGAAATTGGCTTTTAAGTTGCCTGTTGGTCTATTTAATGCTTTGATCTGCAGACCCCTTCTGTTTGTTAAAGGCCATTTGTTCCCATTGTAATTAATAAAGAGGGCAAGTTCGGTTTATTTTTTATTTTATTTTTTTTTAAATGAACCAGAAGAGACAAATTTAGCTCTGACCTAGAGGCCTTACTCAGGAGCCAGGCCTTATTTAGAAAGAAAGAAAGAAGTATTTGCCATTTGGCAAGACCACAGAAGCAAAGATGGGGCGAGGGGGAAGACCCTCCCTTTATGTAGAAGGAAAGCAATCCTCACGGGTCTGTCAAAGCCCGGCCAGTGTGTTTAGGATCAGAACTCCCAACTTTCACCTCTGCTGCTTCCCCGGCCCAGTGTTAGACCAGAGGCGAATTTTCACTGGGCTTGGGAAGAAAGTGATAACTTAACCCCTGAGCTAAAAAGGAGACCAAAAGATGAACAGCTGCAGTACGAAATGGGGCCACAAACATCACCCACTCCACAGGACCTGATTCTCCTCTTTCCCCAGTGCAAATCTGGAATTACCCCACTGGAGTCAGGGATGGGTGAAGGAAAACGCCCCCCCAACGCCACATTTCCACCATATCCTAAACCCATTGCGCATACAGTTAAACACCCAGCCTCTATTTATGATGCCTTTTATCTTCTTGTACCTCCTGCCATCTGTTACCACCCCGCTCTCTCTGCAAACGGCTTATTGTTGCATCCCACTCTCTAAGCCCTATATTTAAATATGCATGGCCATTTCACATGGCCCCCGACTTTCTCTGCTCTCCTTGCCACAGATGATTTGATCTCATCCGACATCCCCAAGTCTCTCTTTTCCTCGGGCTGCTCTTGCTTTGTCATTTCATATTCAGTTTTCACCCCCCCACCCCACATCCATCCCATTGTTGGGGGCTCCTTCATTGTTCTAGCAACGCCAGCCTTTCTCCTTTACCTTTGTGCATGCCAGTGTATTTATCCTTAATCACTGTCAGTTCGTAGATTTTCCCAAATTGCTCGAAAATGGGCTTGAGGTCCTTCTCCTCCAAATTCCGTGGGATCTGCCCAATAAAAAGTTTAATAGCATCGGGTTCCTTCATTGGTCCAAAGGGGTGAATTTGGGGTGAGCTTCAAATTCCGTATCGGACCCAGATGAAAAAGCAAGAATAGAATCCCAGCCCTATCTTCAGCCCCAGCACTTTCCAGTGGCGAAACAAACAAAGGGATCAGAGGCTGCTGGCTCTCGAGGCTTGAACCAGGAAAGAGAGATTTTCCCAAATCCTTTTAAAAAAAAATTTCCCCCTGGCAAATCTTCCTCACTGTCTTCTCTTCGTTGTCTCTGATTTTTTTAACCTTCCTCCGGTTTCTTTAAAACAACAACAAAAAACAACTAGAAAAAGAAATAAAAATAAAAATCCCAATTTTTTTAGTGCAAAAAAAAAAATCAAATTAAATTAAAAAAATATTTCAAATAGAGTCTTGCAGTTCAGCCTCCTTGGAAACAAGCTGTTGGTCTGTGGTCCTTGCAAATGCAGATTCCTGGCGCTAATACTTTTGATCTATTAATTTCAGAGCTTGCAAAGCAGTTAATTAGTTTATTGATTAACTTTCCTTGAAGAGATTGAGACCAGTTTAAATTCTTGGGTGGTTGTTGGGTTTTGGGGGTTTTTTTTTGGTTTGTTTTGTTTTGTTTTAAAATTATCGATTCATTTCTTTCTCCTCCTTTTCCCCACCCCTTTTCCAAGCTGGATTTCAGCTGCTTTTGCTGGATTTCTCCCTTTAATGGATCTTGAGCTCTGATTCAAATCTTTTCTTTACCAACAAAAACCTCCTCCCCAGCCCGCCCTCCTTGCCTGACAAATAATGATGTCAGATTTAGGGGCTGGGAGCAAACTCCCAGAACCAGGAAAGACGCACACAGGCAGGGAGGGTCAGAGCCACAGAAAATGACAGAATCAGGTCAACCAATGCAAATAAATACAGGCCTGTAGAGGAAAATAGAGACCCCAGCTTGTCACTAGCACTGCTTGTGCTGTTCTGATCAGAGTCTTCCAGGGGGCACTTCCTGAGATACCTACTGAGATGGTCCCTATAATAAACACCGTGCTAGATAGGATCAGATCATTCAACGCAGACTATCCACCGACATTCTAGCATGAATGGATTGAAGCGTGCAGGCACACACTCAAATACAGGCCAAGATTTTCAAAAGTGACCAGAGATTTTGGATGCTGCAGGAGCCCAAACTAAGCCAAGGAGCCCAGACCGTCTTTAAACCAGTAATCAAGGCCTTCCTAATCACTTTTGAAAATCTTGGCTTCTCTATGTATTCATAGATCGTAAAGCCAGAATGGGCCATTGTAACCATCTAGTCTGAGCTCCTTCTGGAGATCTGCCCTGAATAAATTCCTCGTTTCGACTAGAGCAGCTCTTTTAGAAAAACAGCCAGTCTCTATTTAAAAGCAACCAGCAGAATCCACCTTGTACATTGTTCCAATTACCCAACCTGTTAAAACTGTGCACTCTATTTCTAGCCTGAATTTTGGCTAGCTTCAACTTACAGCCATTGGATCCAGTTGTACCTTTGTCTGCTGGATGGAAGAGCTCTTTCTTATCAAATTTCTTCTCCCCATGTAGATCCTTACAGACTGATCGAATAACCCCGTGGCTTTCTCTTTGTTAGGCTAAATAGATTGAGATCTTTGTGTCTATCACTATACGGCAGGTTTTCTAATCCTTGAATCATTCTCATGGCTCTTCTCTGACTCCTCTCCAGTTTATCAATACCCTTCTTGAATTCTGACCATCAGAACTAGCCAGTATTCCTGCAGCCATGATGCCAATGCCACATGTGCATGTGAATTAATATATGTGTAATATGACACAATACACTGTAACACACTTGGCCATCTCTCACATCCCTGGACTGCCTCACCACTCTGAACATGCAAGACTTGTGAAATGCACCCACCTCTGGGGTGGGACAGAGCAACAACTTGCTGTATATCACAGGAAGAGGAGATTTCAGCTAAATACCCCTGGGCCAGCAAGTGATGTTAGGTAGTATGGCACTGCTATAACAGATAATTAATGACAACAGAGTCTTGTGGCACTTTTAAAGACTAACAGATTTATTAATCGCATGAGCTTTCGTGGGAGAAAATCCCACTTCGTCAGACGCTTTGAATAATATTTGAATTAACGCTTTGAATTAATAAATCTGTTAGTCTTTAAAAGTGCCACAAGACTCTGTTGTCTTTCTACAATAGACTAACACGGCTACCCCTTTGGAAGATAATTAATGGTGCATCACAGCAGAAAATGGGCTGAGGCTAACCAAGGGAGGGAGTTGGCATACAGAAGCTGATGCCTTTTTTGTTTGGGGGCTAAGCTGCTAAAAATGGGTTAAGCAATTACTAGAGAAATCAATGTTATTATTACGTAAATCCTTTACCAATGCAAATACCACCCGTTGGGGCTTGGGAGTAGGTTGGAGGGGGGACAACACACAGAACATAGTTGTAAGAGTCATCCTGAGAAAGCATCACCCCCTTCCATTTTGCACTGACATAACACCATCCATCCCCAGCCTGCAGAGAAGTCAGGTTTGTTACAGAGGTTGGTCTAGTTAACCCAGTTTGACAGAAGTGAAAACAGAGTCTCAGACAAAGTAGGAGCTGAAGGTAGAACCCAGGTGTCCTGTCCCCACTCCATAGCCCAAAATACTAAGCCACATGCCATTGTCAAGCTGGGAATGGAACCCAGCACTTATGATCCTCAGCCCCTGAAGGCCACACTGCCTTTCCCAGAGCTGGAAGAGAACCCAGGAGTCCTGATGTCCAGCCTGCTGCCCTAAATCTGCCCCCTCCCCTTTCAGGGATCCTGTGCCCAGCTCCAAGCACAAGTCCACACATGCCCGTGGCAGGACAGAAACCTGCATCCCCTCTCCTCCCCCTCCAGCCCTGTTCTGCCCACTAGGCCACGCTGCCCCATTAGAGCACACGGCAGTCACAAGCGTGGAGCATTCTCCTCGTGCAGAGCCGGGCTGGGAATTTGGCGAGCGTCCCTAAACCAGTCCCAGCGCACTCCCCATTGTTCGTGGAGCTGTCCGCGGTGCTGAAACACAGCTGGGCCTCCATGGAACAAACCGGGGCTGGGGATCGCCCGGGACAGACTCCTCTCTTGGCTGTCCCTGCACACATATACACACACGCACATGCATGCACACAAATACACACACACACGTGCATGCACACAGATACACACAAAGAAAAAAAGATACACACACAGAGGAGCTATACACAGACACAGATATGCATGTACAGAGATACACACACAACACACAGATATACACAGACACACACAGAGATATGCATGCACACAGAGATGCACACGCCATCTCACACACACTCATGGTACACACACAGATATGCACATATTTAGAGATACACACTGATATTTAGAGATACACATGGCAACACACATATAAAGATGTGCATAAACGTTGACAGATATGCACACACAGAGAGATACACATAGCATCCCCCACCCCTAATATGCACATATTCAGAGATACACAGAGCAACATACATATAAAGGAAATTTACACACACACACACACACACACACACACACACACACACACACACACA
>ML685905.1:1976001-2003729 GCA_007922175.1 Pelusios castaneus
ACACACACACACACACACACACACACACACACACACACACACACACAGTTTAAATCCTAATCAAATCGTAGTAACAGAGATGGAGCGGGAGAGGTGGCCAGCTGGCAGCTGTGAGAAGTGGGTTTCAGAGAAATGATCTGGGACTGGCCACCCTCCCTCCCTTGCTGCTAAAAATAAAAAGAAAGTGTCCTTTGGAAACCCAAGCAAAAAAATCAACCAACCAAAAATAGACCCAGATCTTTTATTTTAATGGGTCAAAGCTCTCAGTTTATCTCCAAGAAGTGGTATCAGATAAACGATCTCCATACACCCCCACCCATATAGTCAGGCCTCCATCCCCATACACACCCCAAGCTCTAGCTTCCTGGCTACATGCATTATACACAAATACACACTGGTCTACAAACATGCATCCTGGAATTCCCAAAGCTGCCTAGCCCCTTGCTGCTGTCTTCACAAATCCAATTTTTGTCTTTCTAATGCTCTGTGGCACAGGCTGTGTCTCAAACACAAAGAGGAGGTGACATTTGTGCCATCGACCCAGACCAGTCTGCAGTGAACGAAGTTCTGGAGGAGGAAACCTGGCAGGCCATGCATGGCAGCCTTACCCCTTTTTTAGAATTTCATTTGGGCTTTCAAAGAATACTTTTGCTGTTGCCATTTCCCCCTCCCCCTCCCCCCCATCCTCCAAAGATTTTGAAATCAGGGCATTTTTCCTTTGCCAGATTCCGCCCAGCCTCCCTACCCTGTTTCTTTAACCAGAGACAACAAACTTGCCCCAGAGAGGCAGCCTGAGAAAGGAGTGGAGTGGGTTATTAATTATTATTATTATCATCTGAGACTCAGAGGCAGAAATATGTGACTGTGGAGAGCAGAAATTGGCTCTGGTTTGGGGCTGGCCTGGCAGCCGGGAATGGGCGGGGGTGGGGTCGGCTAAGCAGGGGGAGGGGACTATTCTAGTTAATATTCTCCATCATATTCTGGTCATGGACCCTTGGCTTTCCTGGAGCGAAACAAGACGCTGCTTTGCTGCATGCATAGGCGAGTCAGCAGTGCCTCGGGCCCCTGGCTGTCTGTCTCCCGCATCCAGAGATGGAGGAATGTACCAGAGGGTTGGGATGGTTCCACTTCCCAGGAGCATTGGCTCGAATGCCGTTTGTCCTTAGTTCAGCAAGACTTTTCATTAAGCAATCACCGCCTCTCTTCCCACCGAGGGTATTGACTGGAGGGGGCATGGTGATGAGGTTGTCAGAGGGTCTGGGGGATAGCACACGGTGTGTGAGATCACCCATGTGTCTGTGCCTGGTGTGAGATCATTTTAACCCCATTGAACTTTCCGACCAAGAATAAGGCTGGCACCTGGGAAGAAAACATGTCAGGAAAAAGCTTTTCTTACAGGCCTGCTCCTGGGCCCGTTGCTGTCAATAACACAGGGCCCTTGGCAGTACCATGGTGCCTGATCCTGTGGTAGGTACTTACCAGTTTGCTAAAGGAAGTGGTTAAGATGCCGGACTGGGAATCAGTTCTCCCCTCTCGCCACAGACTTCTTGGGTGAACTTGAGTAAATTACTTCATCTGGCAGCTGTAAAGATTTGTCAGTCTGTTGTATAGACTATAGACTGGGAGGGGTGGAGAATGTAGGGAGTTGCAGGGGGTTGGACTAGATGACCTCATGAGGTCCCTTCCAGCCCTATGATTCTATGATTCTATTTCCCTGTGCTCGCCCAGGCCCCGATCTCAGCTGTGGCCTCCAGCAGTTACTGTAACATAAATAACAATAGCCCTCCATGACTATCAGGGCTGGCTGGTCCTTTAAACTGGGCACTGCCTGGCCTGCAACCTACCAGTTACCCCTCAGCCTTGTCCATGATGTAGTCACGCAGGGCCAGTGACGGGTCCCAGTTGGGTGCAACGGGACCCCAGCTGTGGAAGACACAGTTTGGAAGAGAGGACAGAAAAAGCAGCAGTCTCTGGCAGGGAGGAGCACCCGATGGGAAGCTGGCAGAGTCCTTGGAGAAGGCAGGCGAGGGTGAGGGGAAGGAATTCTGTTGCAGAAGAAGCTCCCCAGACGCAGGAAGCAGAGGACTTCGGTGGAGCCTGAGGGAGCAGAATTGTTAGTTCAAGCTTTGGATTTGGACTTTCAGTGGGGCCTCTTGTTACACTGGATGGGGACACTTTTCATGTCTAGGCTAAAAAGCGGAGCCACGGAAAACCTGGTGAGAGTCAGCCAGCAGGAGGTGCCAGAGACAAGGGCCCCCTTGCGGCATGGCACCCTACCACAAAGGGGCACGTCAATTTGGCAACTCAATGCCCAGCTCAAGTCAGAGCATCATGTGCTGACACTCGGCTCCCTGGTGAAGGGCAGCATTTTAAAGAAAGCTTGTAATTTATGATTTTTTTAAAAAAAAAACATGCTGAACATAGTTTTTGCTTTTCACCACCTGTGTTTCCATTACCATAGAATCTCCTTAATAAAATAACCAGGCTGGCTTGTCAGCTCAGAGTCCATGGAGTTTGCTGAGTGGTACCAGACAGGGACAGAGTGAGAGACTGTCCCTACCCCAAAGACCTTACAGTCTTAATAGGCAAGCAGAGTTACTATCCACCTGGTACAGGTGAGGAACAGAGGTACCGACAGGTGAAACGCTATTTACCCTTTCTTGCAAAACCAGAGCCACAGGCAGCAGGTTTAATACAACCAAGAGGAAGTACTTTTGCACGCAACACACAGTTAACTTGTGGAACTCATGGCCTGAGGATGTTGTGAGGTTATAGCTGCATTCAAAGAAGAATTAGGTAAATTCTTGGAGGATGAGTCTATCAATGGCTATTAGTCAAGATGGTGGGGGATGAGACCCCCACCCTGGAGTGACCCTAAACCTCTGAGTACCAGAAGCCAGGAGGGAAAGGCAGGGGTGGCTCATTCCAGACTTGCCTAGTTCTGGTCACTCCCTCTGAAGCTCCGGTATCTGTCAGAGACAAGATACTGGGCTGGATGGATCCACTCTGCCAGCTCTTATATTCTTAAGTGACAGGGAGTCAGTGGCAGAGCCAGGGATTGCCTCCAGTTCTCCAGAGTCCTGCTCAGGGCACTAGCCATAGGACCATCATTTGTCCCTCTCAAGGCAAGGCCCCACATGGATATTGCTTCTGTTGGGAGACTGGTAGCCTAGCTGACATGTTCAAACTTAGGCACCTAAAGCTAGGCTCCAAATATATGCCGGCACCTTGAGAATGGGCCTGATCCAGGCTATTCCTGTTAACTTTCAGGAGATCCACATGAATGCTGGATACTCAGCCACGAACCTGGGGGCTGAAATGTAGCCTGAATTTTGGCACCAAGTGTAAAAATTTTGGCCTGGGATCCCAAAGCCTGCAAACACTGGGAGGCTGGCTACAGAGGAGTCTCTCTCTCTCTCTCTCTCTCTCTCTCTCTCTCTCTCACACACACACACACACACACACATTAGCTGCCACAGCTGCTTGATGATCTGGGTAACACTGCACCAGAGCTGCCCTAGGTCAGAACATAGCGTCCTGGAGTTTCACCTCTGTCTCCCTGATAAGTCACATTAGCTCCAGCTGGCTACCTGCACTGAAACCCCATCTCCCAAGATGCATCAGCTGCTGCTATTTCTGGAGGCTGGAAAAGTCAGCAGGGGAAGTGGTGGAAGCCACGGTGCACGAGTAATTTCCAGGCAGTCCCAACAGAGTTCTGGAGACCAGACAACCCCACGCTGACCCTGCCAGGCCTTTGCAGGCTCCCAGGCTTGAACAAAACCCACCAGAGTTTCCCTGTGGATTTGAGCCCACCAAATTGGCCAGGCTTCCCTCAACTCTCCAAATTTAAAACCCACCAGTCCAAGGGCCCTTTCCCAGCCAACAGACACAGCCCAAGCATTTACAGCGAAACCCAGGATACAGAAGGCAGGGAAGGTCTAAATGTCAAGCTCCCTGCTAGCTGGAAGCCAGGGTAGTCGTGCCAGTGAATTTGGATCTTCTGGTGATGGAAATCCGGGGTCCTGGCACAGCCTTGGGGCAATCCATTAGCTCCCATCTCTCCTACACCCCTATTTTATTGGGTGTATTAGGGTAATGCTAGGGGCTACAGCTGAGATCAGGCTCGGCACTGAGACAGAGGCAGTCTTGGCTCCAGGGAGTGCTCTGTCTGAACAGATCGGCCAGGCAAAGCAGGGGCTGTTGCCCCAGATGGAGAACGAAGGCCCAAACAGGGACAAAGTCTCATCCAAGGCAGGGAATTGAAGCCCCAGTGCCCTGGGGCCGTCACCACAGGCCTGACAGTTGTTTCTCAGCTGGACTTGGGGCTCACCTTGCTGCCTTCTTGTGCACAAGTGGTTCCCAAGCCCCAGGCCTGGGGGGAGTCGCTGGAACCCCCTGATCCCTGGGAATGAGGGTTAGCATTGTGGGATGAACCATTCATAAGGATGCAACAGACATAGATTCTCTGCCAGTGGGGGCAAAGCAAGGGACCAAGCCCTCCCCCGACATGGGCTATGATCACACTGAGCAGGGTGCGTGGGCAGGCTCAGGGCAGGCCCTAACTGCCACTGGGGGCTCTCATCTAGGGGATCAGGTGGAAATGTGGTGCCCCAAGAGGTTTGGGCAAACTGGGATTTTCCAAAGCACCTGGGCACATTTCCACTGGCTCCAGCCACTAGGCCCGGAAAGCAAACAAGAAGTCCTGTGGCGCCTGTAAAGCCTAACAAATGTATTTCTCGCATGAGCTTCCATGGGTAGAATCCCACTTGGTCAGATGCATGCATGGAGGTTACCGTGTGAAAAGGGAAATAGAAATGCAGAGAAGGGTGAGTCACAAGCCACATAGAATGCTCTGCAAATTAGTACTTTACATATATTAATGAGGCCTAGCTACTCAGTGATGAGCCATGGCTTTGCAGGGCCATTTGCAAATGCCTGTGGAGGGGAGGCCATGCCACGGGGGAGGGAGGTGGCTGGGGCCAGTGATGGGGAAATGACCCCGTGCCATGGGGAGATGCCAGACCTTCTCCCTGGCCTTCAGGGGGAAATAGTTACAGCATTGGGCTGATGCTGGCAGTGCAGCCCTGTCTTGGCATCTCACACGCCCGACACTGAGGTGCTCTGTATCTGGAGGCCGTACCGGAAGGGAATTTGTGCTGGTGTGGATCCCACTGAGCGCCTGGAGGGGGCTGATATAAAAGACAGTCCTGCAAATCTCCCAGCCCTTTTCACCAGCTCCTCTTGGTCCAACCACTGCTCTGCTCACAAAGGTTCTCACTTGAAGGACTGTCCCCTTACGGGGGCACAGGGGCTGCAGTCACCCCCCACGTCACAGCTCCCCACGCCCAGGGTTGAGGCTGTTCCGGCACCCATCCCCCAGATCTCACTCTGTGCTCTGGAGAGCCCATCCCACTAGGTGCTTAGACATCACAGATGCAACCAGGGCTGGAAATCCATAGGGCCTCTGAATGGCTGTTTGTGGCAGCTGCTCAAGCCTTCGAAAACATTGGCCTATGTGATGTGCCCCAGGTGGGAAGAGAACCCAGGAGTGCTGGTGCTCAGTCCCCTGCTCTAACCAAAAGACCCCCACCACTTGTTGGGAGTAGAACCGAGGAATCAGAGCCCTCCTCACTAACCACTAGGCCACACTCCCACCCAGAGAGAAGAAGAGAACCCAGGAGTCTTTATCCTCAGTCCATCATCTATCTGCCCCTCTTTTTTCCTATTCTAGCGCCGAGTGGGCACAGGGCTGGTCGTGGGACATTTCATTAAGAAGAGGATTTAGCTCGTTTATTTTCCCAAAGTTCATCTCGTCTCAACACTCTCTCATTATTAAAAAAAAAATCAGGAAAATGTCACCCCATGCTGCACTTAGAATTTCCTCCCCCAAATCATGCTCAATCCATTTGCCTGCCATGGTGCTCTGTCCAGCATACAAACACGTCTCGCAGCGCAGTCCCTCAGAAATGCAATTCACCATGTGGTGGTGGTCTCCTCTCCCCTTGAGGTGTCTAGCTTTTTGATGTATATAACTTGAGCGTCTCTCAAAAACGAAAGCCAAATTGAATGTCTAGATCGCCCTGCCCCTTCCACAAACACAAACCTCTTGTCTTAACCGTGAAAGCTTGCAGGCTTCCTTTGGCTGTGACCTCTTTGGGGTAGGGCCTGCCTCTTGGGTTTTTGTTCAGCGCCTGGCACTGCGTGGCCTGTAGCACAGCTGAGCGGTACCATAACCCAGTGGTTTTCAAACGTTTTTTCTTAGGACCCAATTGAAAAAAATCATTTATGTCCATGACCCAACAATTACATTTTTGAGCAATGCGTTCCAGTCTTTCGGTGGCGGCAGCAGGAGGTGCCACGATGCAGTGCCTGAGGGTCTACAACCCAGTAGTGGGTCCCGATCTGTGATTTGAAAACCTCTGCTGTAACCTAGTAACACATTCTACCCTCTGCACCTCATTATCATCAGGATATGTTTCTCTGCTGCCAGCGATCACCCTAGAATTCTCTCATTATTAATCCCCCGCAAACCTTACCTGCTGCAGGTGCTCTAGGACAGGGGTCTGCAACCTGTGGCTCTGGAGCCACATGCAGCTCTTTGGCTGCCCCCTTGCGGCTCTGGGCTCCCCCAACCACCGGGGTACCCTGCAGGAGGCCCATGCCTGGCTCTGGGCTTCCCCCAGCCACCAGGGACCCCACAGGCAGCCCATGCCAAGCTCCAGGCTTCCCCCCCTGCATAAGGGGATCCTGCAGCAGAAATCCTGGCTCACCTCCCTGCAGCTCCCATCAGGAGGCTACACCCATTGTGGCTCTCAAAACACTTTGTTATTGAAGGAATTTTCAGAAATGGCTCTTCTTATCTTTTGGGTTGCAGACCCCTGCTCTAGGACATTTGCACATGAGCAACATTCTGTTTGTCTTTTTAGCCACGTGACACGTGCCATGCTTTTACCTTGCCTCCTCTCACCATTAAACCAGGGAGGCGGTGGAAGCTTCATCCTCAGAGGTTTTTAAGGCCTGGCTTGACAAACTCCTGGCTGGTCCTGCTTTGAGCAGGGTATTGAACTAGATACCCCTGAAACCCCTTCCAACCTTCATCCTCTATGACTCTATGAAAGGCTCTGCATTCGTGCTGCATGGCCTAGAGCCCTAGCACAAGCTCAGAACTGAGGAAATAAAAGTTTAAAAGATATGCATCCGCTCCTTAAGGGAAAGCAGCTTTTAATGCTGCAGATGCGGCGGAAAACAGTTGTCTGATTGTCCATCTCTACAAGCTCATCCACAAGGAAATCGTGGCCCAGTCTTTCAATATGCTGCTGCTGCTCCTCACATTCTTCAATAAAATACCCCAGTTTTTCCCTAAGTTGCTGTTCTTATGGTTTCCTGCATCCCCAGTTTTATAAAGGGACTGCAGCGCAGCTCCATACACAAGGAATATTCTACTTACCTGCCTGCAGGTTGGAAACACACTGCTTTATCCAGCTACTGGGCAGCTGTGGGGGGAGAGACACCCACTAAATTAGGGAGGGTTGGAGCATGGCTCCAGCCCATAATACTCAGAGTAACCCAGTTAACCCCCTGATGACCACTTTGAAACTGCATTGGGAATGTTCTGTGACCCACACAGACTGTGCATTGGCGTGGATAAAGGCTAGAGAAGGGGCCAGCTGGAATTCCAGCTCCATGTAGCTTGTCAACTATTTGGGGCAGGATCTAAGAGGGTCTTGCTATGTTTTTGTATGTGACAAGCCTGTCGTCAAGGCCTCTAGCTTCAAGCACCCCCAGGCGTGTGCGAGAGAGTTTTGTGTGTGGATGGAAGCGGGGTTAGGGACAGCACCTGAGTGAACTTGGCAGTGAAGACATTTCGCTAAGACTGAGATCTCTGGGGCAGGGCCAGTTTCTCACCTGGTGTCTGTGCAGAGCCTGGCAGAAGGGTAACCTGATCTCAGTTATTCTGTGTCTGGGCAGTGCCTAGCAAAGTGGGGTCCTGATTTCAGTCAGCACCTCCAGATGCTACCAGAACACACGGAAGAAATGAGGCCCATATCTGGCTGAGCCTAGCATAAAACGTGGTAAATAATAACAATAGCTCTGATACGCCAGGTTTATAGATTCCCCTGGAAGCAGCAGAGAGTAAAGCAGGAGATGGGGCAATTATTGGCTCTGATATTCTTTCATGACCTCTGAACTGAATTAGTATTGGGGAAAGGCACTGGACTGAGCGCAGTGGGATAGCCAAGTCCTCTTGATCCACAGAGTGGGGGCGAGGCAATATCCCTCCCCATCTCCCCCGGTCTCCGCCCCCCCCACCACACTCTGCCAAAGTGCGTACCAGCTTCCCCCCTCCCTCCCCAGAGGAGGCAATGTACAGTACAACGCTGAGCACAAACAAGGTGCAGGAGAAGGATCCATAGGTGGGATGAAATCTCCCCTCTGCCAAGGGCCTTACAGGAATCATGGGTCTGCCTCTGGGCGGGCCCACAGAAGACAGGATCTGTTACTGCTCCAGTGAGGGAGCGGTCCAGGGGTAGCCACTCCCTGTTCAGTGTGGGACTCTCCATTGCAATCGATGGCAGATGGCACGCCCCCCCAACACCCACTGCCCAGTACGCGTTTCACTCTGAGCACTAGCAGAAGCCTGGCTGTAGAACCAGATGCTTGGCTGTCTGTCCTGCCTTTCCTGCATGTTGTGTGGCTGGTTTAGCAGGTGAGGCTCTTTGGACCCGGCCTTCCTCATTTTAGCCGCATCTGAGCAAGCGTCTGCTCATGGGGCTGGAGCAGTGTTTATAGTGGGGGTGCCGAAGCAAACTGGAAACCCTGCACATGAAGGAAACCACTTTGAGCTGTGGGGAGAGCCAGCAGTAGAGTACCCCTAGTTCTAGGACCTATGTATAGCCTGCAGCACCCCCCTGACTGTCCTTCCTTGGAGCAGATCCATACTGCTCACTGGGCATTGCAGACTGGGTGGCAGGCAAATGATCTCACTCTATTCGCCACTCAAAGCACTTTATAATCATTCGTTGCACTCTCCCGGCTCCAGCAGGGAATGATTATCTCCATTTTACAAATGAGGGAAACTGAGGTAAAGAGTTGGGGGAAGTAACTTGGCTGAGTTGTGGTCAGTAATGGACTGCAGGAGAGCTGGCTCCCCGTGGTCTCCCCACTAGCCCACACTTGCTTCCTGTTGCTGGGAATGAAATCTAGGGGTCCTGAATCCCAGCCCTGCTCTTCTAGCCACCAGAATATAATCTTGCAAAGAATGGGAAGAGAACCCAGGAGTCTTAATCCTTAATCTCCTGCTCTAGCCACTAGAGACCACTCCTCTCCCAGAGCCAGGAACAGAACCGAGGAGTCCTCATGCCCTATCCCCAGCTCTAGCTGCTAGCCAGTGCCCAAACATCTATGCTGCCCGTTCGAGGCCCCCTAGCCACAACCATGATTCTTCGCACTTGGAGTCCATGGCATCAAGGAGCGGGCTGCGCCTCATTGGTGATGGAACTGGCTGTGCAGAGCAGTTCACCCAGGAGCTGGCGTTTGCTCCGGGAAAGAAGGGCTGAGGAAAGTGGGTCAGAAAGTGCCCGGTGGGCTAAAAGAGGAAACAGCTGCTGTAGCCATGAGTGGTTTAGCAAGGGAGTGGGGGTGGGGTCAGCCACAGGGCAGAGCTCTACTTGGTTAGGGCCGTGGGAGGCTGCCACTCACTGACAGCTCCCACAGCTGTCCCAAGAGCAGGCTGAACCTGAGCTCTGCAAAGAAAGGGTCCCTCTAGAGCTAGGGATTGAACCCAGGGTCCTGAGACCCATCCCTGACCCCACTCTCACCCTAGACCTCACTCCCCTCCCAGAGCTGGAGATGGAACCCAGGGGTCCTGACTTCCATTCCTCCCTCTTTAACTCCTAGACATCATTTCCCTTCTAGATCTGGGAATAAAACCCAGGAGTCCCAACTCATTATCCCCTGCTTTAACCATTGGCCCCCACTCCCTCGTGACTAGCTCATAATGCTAACCATGGATTTCCAATTAGAGCCGAGGGTCACTAGCTATGTCTACACTTGTTAATTAAGTCGACTTAGCATGTCTACACTTAAATTTTAAGTCGACTTTGGGGGGACCCTACAAAGTCGACCTAGAGCGTCCACACTGGATGCCTAGGTCAACTTGTAGGAGCTAGGGGGACCTGGGACAGGTCCACGGTGGCAGGGGGCGGCACCCCTTGCCAAGTGCCAGGGGCTCAGCCTTTGCCCCATTGTACTTGGGTACAATGGGGCAAAGGGGGACAGGGAACCTGGCAGGGCATAGGGGCAGGGTGGGCTGGGCTCTACCCTGCCCTGTGGGCGGGCATGCTAGGCTCTCCCTGTGCCACCTGCCACCCCCCGGCAGGGAGGGCAGTGGGGGAGTCCTGGAGAGCCCTAAGTTGACTTAGCATCGACTTAGGGCTACTCCAGGTAGCAGAGTAAATTAAGTCGACTTAAGCAAGTTTAAGTCAACTTAATTTACAAGTGTAGACGCACCCTAAAAGCCCTTGGGCTTGGCACCATTGTTGGGCCAGTGAGGGAGGGGACCGACCCTTAGTCCAGATGGATTTGGCCCCTGACTCCAGTGCCATGAGCCAGATGCCAGAGACCTCCTACAACACGCTGGATTCAGTGCAGTGCGCTGCTCTCCACGGCACCCTGGGACTAGGTCCGACTGGCTGCTGTGCCCAGGGCCAGCTTCCCGAGGCCTTGTGCAGTGCTGGGGGAGCTGCCAGCTTGTTAACAGCATGGCAAAGCCTTGGTGAACATGGAGGGCAGTGGGGGGCTTTCCCTGCTCTGAAGAAATGTGCTTTCCAGGAGGGTCGGAGAAATGCAAAAGAGCTGGTTATCTAGGCCTCCAGAGCTCAGGGAGGGAGGGAGGGAAGGAAGGAGAAAGAAAGACCAGTTAAGATAAACAGAGAAAGAAACAAACCTTGGTAAAGATAAAAAGAAGGAAATAGAGAAATAGCTTGAAGGACAGAAAGACAAACCGAGCTCTATGGGAAGCAAAGGAGATGGAGAGAGAAACAGAGACAGGGAAAGATTAGGCTAAGAAGTGGAGCTGGGCAAATGGTTTCCATCAAAGGCCCCTCCCCCCATTTTATTTTTGACAGAAAGTGGCTTTTTGACCAAACGAAAACATTTTCTCCAAATACTTTTTCTGCACAACAAAAATGTCCAACTGCCACCAAACACTCCAACTATTTCAAAATTGAAGTGACTGAAAAATATCAGAGGCCGAGAACTGGAAAACAATATTAAGGGTGTCTCCTCTCCCCAAAGCCTGCAAATGTAGTCACAGATGAACGATTTTAGTTTCTGTTGAAATTTTCCAGTGAGTGGGGGAATCATTTCCTGCCCCACTTGAAAAACGAGAACCGGAGGGAGAGACTGAAAGCTAGAAAGGAGAGAACGGGGAAAGGGGGGGGATTAAAAAAGGGGCAAAGAGAGAACAAAAGACAAAGGAAGACAGCAGAGAGGAGTGGGGCGCTCACATCCTGTTGTCTGTTTCACCCTCTTTATCCCCAGAGATTTGGGATCCTGTGAGCAGCCCTGCCGAACATTACTGACTGCAAGAGCCCTTCTAATATTGGGGGGGCACATTATCCCACTGGGGAGACATTCTTGAACAAAGGGGAATCTGCACCCTCCACCCAAAGCTCTCTAGCTGCCACCTTAATTGGTCAGGTTTTTAAACTGCAAACTCCCGGGCATTCATTACACTCCTTCCTGGGCTCCGGGTCCCTTGGGGTCACCATCTGTCTGCTTCAGCCTGGGACAGAGCAGAGGGACAGCTCAGCGGGGGTCTCTGAACCGCCTGTGAGCAAGTGCAGGCTTCTTCTTCCAGCCTGCTTCCGGCAAGGGGGGTGGGGGAAGGGAACCCAAAGTGCACTGCTTTGCCAAACCAGCTGGCTATCACCACACCGGACTCTTCACCAAGGGCTAGAGAAGGACCACAGGGCAGAGAAACCAGGGGGGGTGAGAGGCAGTTCAGTGGTTAAAGTATAATTTGACGGCCCTGGAACCCTCCTAATCTCCGGGTCCCCTTCCCGTATTGTCTGGGCCCCCTTCATGCATGTGTGGGCCCCAGCCCAGGTAGGCATTTGCAACCACTTCTCAGTACCACATGCCTCAGTTATTGCTCCATAAAAATATTTATAATTTTATATGGTGTTTATGTCTATAGCAATTATTGTCACAAACTAGCAAACACTGCAGAACACAATAAGTATTGTAATTAACAACGGTGGGGTGTAGGACCTGCCAGCAGCCAAGGCCGGGCGGAACATGCGTTCCACTGGATTTTACTATTTTTAGGGGCCCTGGAACTCTGGCCCCTCAATTTGGGGGCCCTGGAACTGTGTTCCAGTGCGTTCCCCCTTACTTTAACCCCTGGGCAGTTGGGAGCAAATTGGGCCTGCCATGAGAACATTATAACCCAAGCATCTGCATGTGGAGGTGACAGGGTAGCAAGAAGAGAGCCTGTCGACCCAGGCCCACATGGGGCAAAGCAAGATCTCCATTTGCTATTGGGCTGGAAGGCCTATGACCCACAGATGACCAGTTCCAATTCCACATAGTGCAGCAGCCTTAGATGGACACTGCTACATGATGGCAGCACTGAGGATCTGGGGAAGGAGGGTAAGGGTAGATCTTACACTGTTGGGGCTGTCACAGTGGAGGGAGCAGCAACTCATCCCTGATGCTGAGAGGCACTAAATAAAAACCAGATAGCTGGAGAGAAGGGAGTGAATGGGGGTAGACAGAGGGGTGTGTGGGAAGGCACTGGACAGATAAGCTGAATACAGTCTTCTCCATTTGGGGGAAGGTCCCGTCTCTTCCCTGCATCCCCCCATGTCCCCACGTTCTGTGTGGCAATGAACGCTGCAAACTTTCCATCTCAGAGGTGGCTGCATTTCAGTGCTGGGTGAGCAATCTTTGTATAAACAGCTGCCACTTACCATCCCAGAGGTGGCTGCATTTCAGTGCTAGGTGAGAGCTCCCTGTTTAAACTATAGAACTCTTTGGGCTGAACAGCACTGGAAAACATAAACCAGCCTCCTACCGTGTCACTTGGACACATACGTCCTCTGCTTTTCAGCTTGAAATTTATCCAGTTCCCAGCCCAACAGGACTCTCTGCTATGCAACTGGGGCTCACCCATGCACCTGAAATACAGCCGATAAACAATAATACTAAAGCCTGACGCTCTAGGTCAGCTAGGTTTTCAAACTTTTTTCCTCAGGACCCAGTTGAAAAAAATCATTTATGCCCATGACCCAACAATTACATCATTCAGCAATGCATTCAGTCTTTTGGCTATGCCAGCAGGGTGGGGGGCTGCGACTCAGGGCATGAAGGTCTGCGACCCCCTAAGTTTGAAAACCACTGCTCTAGTGCTCCAAGTGCCTTGGGACACAGGGATGGCTGAACTGGAGTCTCCATTCCAAATGAATATGCACAGAGATTTTTTCCCCTGCCGTTTGCTCCGCTCTGGAGTCTCTTCTTTCCCTCCCTTGTTATTTCTTTGCTAATTAAAGCCTACCCAGCTGCTTGCTGAAAAACTTGGACTCTAAAAACAGCTGGCTATAAGAAATTACTTGTCTCTGGTTCTTACCTGGCGCCCATCACTGGGCCTGATTCACTTACAGTATGAGTTTGCCACAGTTCGTAGTTGGGAGTGGGAGGCTGGCTGGCGAGGGGAATGCGCTCCACACTGGTGTGGAGTCCCTGCTCTTTCAAAGTTTCCAGTAGTGGCCAGCTATATGCAGGCCAATCACACAAGACAGGAGCTTGCTCAGAACATGAGCTGTTGGGCTAGATCCTACGGAGTCCAAGGCACTAGAAATGCAGAGGGGTGGAAGTTTTATGCAAAGGATTTCTACCTTCACCTTGCCTGGTTTTGGGATACTTCAGAGCCTCATGAGAAAAGGCCTCGTTTTAATGGGCTAGGTTAGGTTTGTTTCCTTTTAAACGTGCTGTTAAATTTCATGCTAGCTCAGAGCAACAGCAGGCATGCGATTGTGACATCACCAGGAACCCAAACAGTCATCACAGAGCTGGTGTTTATGAGGGAATAAGGCCTAATGGCTAGGGGGGTAGGGGGGCTGGGAGCCAGGACTCCTGAGGTCTGTTTCTTACTGGGACAGGGAGCATGGTCTAAGGATTAGAACAGGGGCTGAGAGTCAGGACTCCTGGGTTCTCTTGCTGTGGAAAAGAGCGATGTCTAGGGGTTAGAACATGGCTCTTGCTAGACAAGGATGGGGTAAACTGAGGCACAGGACGGGGCAGTGATTTGCCCAAGGTCATCCATCTCCCCAGACCCCCAGCCCCATAGCCAATGGGCCATGCTGCCCCTCTGGTGAAGTGATGCCAGTCCAGGCAGAGCAGCTTCTGTAGGATCCCCGGCCTCTATTCCCTGACCTCAGATGCCCTCGGCAGCTGCTGCTCCACACTCCTGGTTGCTGATCCCCGCTGAGGGTGGGTGCAGCTGGGATCCCCCTGCAGTCAGTGCTGACAGCGGCTTTGTCCCTGCACAGCAATCTGGGCCCTGCTCTTCCTCCCTCCCGCCCCCACAGGAGAGCTGGAAAAGGGGGTGTGAAATGCCACCACGGGAGAGGGGGCCAAGTGGGTGTGAAGAACCACAGAGTCCTTTGTCCTTTCCAGGCTGATGGATTGAGTACCACGCAGCCCAGCTGGAGCCCCAAAAGCTGTGGGGGTTGCTCATCCTTAGGAACTAGAAGATCCCCCAGCTTCAGGGCGATGGCTGAGCAAGGTGTAAAGCTGAGATTTCCATCTGTCCCTTGCCTTCTGTAGCTGCCCGCTCCCTTCCACAGCCTCCTCCTTGGTGCTCTGGATGCCCAATCCTGTTCCACCTCCCCTGCCGAGGGCAGAACCCTAGGGCTGGGGTCAGAGTAAGAGCTGGCAGGCATCCTTGGGTTGCCAAAGTTGGACCCCACTCCCAGCAAAGTATGCAGGAAATGCCCCTTGACATCATCTTCCCAGGGACTACACAGGGCCTTAGAGCACCCCCTGCTTGGGGCAGGTTCAGTCTCTGGGCTCTGTTCAGTCCCTGGCCTCTGTCTTGCAAGCATGAGTGTGCTGGAGGGACACCGGACGCAAGCAAATGGCAAGTGGGAGTAACAGGGAGGAGGACAGGGGAGGAGGTGCCCAGGGAGAGCAGAGGCAGGAAGGGGAGCAAGGAAGGAACATGGAGGTGCGAATGTGATGAAAAATCCTGTCCAGGCCTGTGCACATCACTCCCCATCCAGAGCAGCGCACCCAACACTCAGGCACTTGGCAACTGCCTCCCCCAGTGGGGTTCCCCAGTGGAACGCCAGCAGGTGCCAGGGGAGCTCTGCTTGAATTACTGAAAAGTTGAAGCAAAAAGAACTGAAGGAAATGAAAGTTGCCCTGCCCGGCTGCTCCTGCACAGGTTAAAAAAATGGCAAGAGAAACTGCAACCTGAGAGCCCGAGAACGCAGAGCATGTCGGCGTTGCCTCTGCGCCTGCAGCAGAGATCTTAGAACAAGCTGTGGGCCAGGGGCTCCGGCCACAGCAGGCCAGGGTGCGCCTGTGAGCTTGGAGTGCTGGTGGCCGATTGACAGATTGATTGACAGTCCTAGAGATAGGGCTCACAGCTGGGGACAGAAACAGGAGCCGTGTCAGCTCATGAGCAGCAGAACAGACCAGGAGGGGGAGCAAAACCAGCCAGGCGTGGGCAGGAGGTGTCCCCCCCAGGGCACCCCCTTTCTTTAACCCCTGAGTGGTGTCAGTTCTCCCCATCCCCAGGAAAGAAGTGTCCAGTCTCAGAGCCTGGCCAAAAAGCAGCCGAGCTAGGGCTGGCTATCTGGGAGGAGCTGAGACATGCTCACCTCATCACACAGGAGCCCCACCAGGAACATAGAGAGCTTGACCAGCTTTTGTCACTCCTCCACAGCCCTCTGCTCTCCATGGCTTTTGGGCTCAGTCACAGACAGGCCTGGGCAGGGATTCTCTGGCAGGGCTATAGCTTATATGACTTAGTTATTAGGGCACTGCACTGGGACTCAGAGACCGTGGGCAAGTGCCTTCCCTGGCCCAGGCTCAGTTTCCCCACCTACTTTGCAAAAATGATTTCAGCTCGCTGGATAAAAAGCCCTAGATAAGAGCCATTGTTATGGTGAACCTTAAGGAAACTGGATTCTGGATAGGGGAGGCTGTCTTTCAGAAATGCATTGGTGAAGACCTCAAATTGGGCTTGCAAACCCCACTCTGCATCCCCGTGAGCCTCCTCCAATTCTACAGCTATAATTTCTAACCCCAACACTCCAAGATCTGGCTGATTCCATTGCGTTTAACTTCCCCCTGCCCACAGACCTGTGGACCTGCGTCTCCCCTCACATACACCAGTGCGGCTACAGTGGATTGCCAGTGCTGGGACCTAGCCAAAAAATCGGAGCCCTTCCTTTCCAGATAGCAAGGCAGCTGGGCTGTAGGAATGCCATGGGGTAACATCCACCCCAAACCCTGCTCCCCTCTCTCTGACACGCCAATCAATCTCTTGCTAGAGCGCAGCTGGGAACCACCTGCCTTCAGCACCAGCTGAACATTCCCCACCCCCAGTGCTATTGTGTGAGGGGTAGAAAGCACCTGGCTAAGCTGGGATCTGGGATGCTGGGCCTCCGCATCTCAGTGTTGTATGTGCTTAGAAAGGGACCATCTGCCTGCCACTCCTCCTCCTCTGCTCCCTGCACTGAACCTCTCCCTGTGTACTCTTGAGGCAGTATTTCTCAGTGATTAGAGCAGGGAGGGGAACCACAAAGACACCTGGGTTCTAGTCCCTGCTCTGAGAGGGGAGCATGGTTTAGTGGATCTAGCTGGCACTGATGGGGAACAAACAGGAGTCAGGATTCCTGGGTTTTATTCCCTGTTATGTGAAGGAAGTGAGGGCCAGTGGTTAGAACAGGGAGTCAGCACTCCTGGGCTGTATTTCCCTGCTCTGGGAAGGGAGTGTGAGCTAGTAGTTAGCGTGTCTGGGGGACAGTAGGGAGGCTGGATTCCATGCCCAGCCCTGGAAGAAGAGTGTTACCTAGTGACTAGAATGGGGCAGGGAGAAGGTTAGGACTCATGGGTTCTTTTCCTGTTCAGCTACAGCCTGAACAAGTGATGTTGGGCAAGTCCTTCTCCTTCCAGGAAAGGATGCATCTCCTACCTTTAGCCTTCCATCTACTGCCCAAGGTGGCAGCCATATTCCCTAGGCTTGTTGCCCAGCAAAGGAAAAGGATGGATTTGGGGGAGGGAAAGAATGACAGAGACTCTAATTTTCCAAACCAGGCGCAATCCAGGGGCGCATCCAGCTTCACTGTGCCATCTATCCACCCCATCACCACTGAGCCCCCAGAGGAGAGGTGACTCCTTGGCATGATCAGACCAAGGAAATGACAGGGGATATTGCTAAGAGGCCCTCACCCCTGGATGACCTGTGAGGAACACCTGAGCTACCCCAGCCGCTTAGCCACACATCTGCAAATGATCATTAAAGTTGCCAGCGGCCTGCACTGGAGTAAATTGTGGCCTGATTGTCTCTTTCACAGAATCAAGTGCAATGGCATTAGATGCACCATGTCCCATCCCAGCCCCTCTGTGCTGCAGCTGCTCATCAGGAGAAAACCATTCTCTTTTTACCCAGCCTCCAGCCGGTTTGAGCAGCAGGCCAAGATCTCGCCCCAGCGCACTGGGGTATTCAGATTTGCCCAACCCCTGTGCACCAGTTTCTGGAATGATCAGGTTTGGGTAAGTGGCCCGGGGCCAGATTCTGCTCTCAGCCACATTGGTGCAAGAGTGGAAAAACTCCGCTGAAGTTCTAGACTCCCGCCTTCACAGCGGCTTCTCGCTCTTTCTGGCAGGCTCAGATCTGAGTCAGAGTGGGGGTAAACTGCCTTCAGCATTGCCCTAGAGCAGCTGCATGTGTGCTGTGGTGCCTACATCAAGGCCCCTCCCCTGAGAGGGCACCCCTGGCACAGAGTGTCCCTACCCCAGCACAGAGTCATCTTTACCAGCACTCCACTGCCACCCCTGGAGACCCTGGCACAGGGGGGCATGCTGAGAAAGGGCCGGCCCAAGGATTTCTGGTGCCCCTGGGCGAACTATGATTTTGGCGCCCCTTCCCCCACGTGTTATAAGAGATAACATATGAATATATATTTTTAAAGAGAGTAAACAATTCTCTTCCATCTAATTTGGTGCCCCTTAAAGCCTGGCACCCTAGGTGACCGCCTAGTTCACCTATATGGTTGGACTGGCCCTGTGCTGAGGTGCAGGGGACATGGCTGGGGCAGATCCCCACTCTGACAGGTCTACATTCCTGCAAAACTCTATCAGGGGTTATAGCAAGAGGGGTGCACCTGAGCCTTTGGGGGGGCACATTGGCTCCTGCAGTGGTTTAAAATCAGGACCAAACAGCCAGCCTCTGTCCCGGTTCTTGCAGCATCACATAACTGCATCGTTCATTGATTTCAGCAGATCCCTTCTGGGTTTATACTGAGAACAACGATGACCCAGAGGCGGGTTGCTTTTCTGTTCTGCCTGCATGGTTGTCCCTCACCTCCCTGGCAGCTTCTTTTAGAAAAGGAAGAAAAAAACAATTGCTCCCCAACTGTTAACACATCCCCTCTACTATTGTCTCCTCCGTACTGAAGGTCATCGTCACACAAGATCTCAGCTGGAGTGTAATCTTGGTAAAAGTATTGACTAGCTGAGCACCTGACCTTTCCTGGGAGCTATTTTGAGCATTCTTGTTTTACATCTTTCTTCCTTTTTAATTAGAACCTCGGAAGGCAGACCTTGGGAAAAAAATTTTTTTTTCACTTTAAAGAAAAACTCCCTTCAGATGGCATCAGGGAGATGATAAAAAAACCCAACTAAAACAGCAGCAAAACTCACTCATGGGCTGGTTCCTTCTATTCAGTTCTGGGAGTTTCCCTAAACAGACTCGAAAGCACCAGCACCTTTGGGCCACTAGAGGAGATCTTGATCAAGGAGAGACAGTCTGAGTCAGCATCTTCCATCCACCACAGATGCCAACAGGCTCTACCACTGAGATCTTTTTGCACACAGTGAACTCAAGAGGCAATTCTCTTTCATGAGGGAAGCTCATCCACTTACGGGACAGAAGGAAACAGCTGTCGAAACCAGGACTTGGGCAGTCCAGCCTAGTGGGTAGGTCCAGGAGTCAGAGCAGGAACAGGGTATAGTGGCTGGTGCTGAACATGGAGCCAGAGGGCAGTGTCAGAAACCAAAAGCCAGAGCTGGATTCAGGGGTGAAGTCCAAAGCAGAGTTTGTTTCAGTGACAGCTTCCTAGAACCTCCTCCATGCTTAAATAGAGAGCCTGGACCAATCAGAGGTCTTGTAGCGTGGGGTGCTGCCAATCAGGGGCAGCACTTCCTGTGGTGCTTAGTCTCTCAGGGTTTATCATGCATGGATCACGGCTCTGCCATTGCTCCCAGGTGATGGCGTGGAAGGATCAATGCCCTGAAACCCTGCAGACCTGGCCTTTGGATTCTTCCACCAGCTATTTCATAAAGCATTTGACACTGCCCACCCTGCGATAGTGGTGCCTTCTCTCAGAGAGGTGGCAGGGGTCCAGGGTCATGAGCTAAAATGCTTGGAGTCCTTTCTGGAGGGATGCACCTGATGAATAGCGATGGGATGCTGCACTTCCATCATTAGTTTCCTCCCATGAGGAACTCCACAAAGACCAAGTCTCTTTCCAGTCCTGTTCTATAAGGAACAACTGGGTGGACTGGACAGCTGACATGAACCCCTGTGCCAGCAACATGGAGATGGCATATAGCCCTGCCTATCCTTCTCCACAGGCTAGCACCAAGATGGCCCAGGGCTTAGAGGAGATCAGCTTCTGGGTAAGGGACACGTGAACACAAGCAAGACAGAGGTGATGCTGTTGGGTGGAGGGAAGGACTTTGAAGGGTTCTCAGCCTTGGTGGTCTCCTCTGGTTGCAGGTTGACAGCCATAACAGCTCAGCTCACTCCAGGATTCCTTCCTCTGCTCTCACATAGCACTAACCATGCTTACTGCTTCCTATCATCTCCATTTGGTGAGGAGACTCCTTCGACCCAGCCTCAGTTACTCAGGCCTATGTCGCCTCTCAGCTGGACTACACACAACAATGCAGCAGACCTGGGCATGAAACCTTCTGTGCGCAGGGAACTCCAGCTAGTTCAAAACAAGACTGTGGGTCTCTCCATGAGCACTGATCTCTATATTGGTGTCCTGCAGAATAGCGAATCCAGTTCAAGGTCTCAGTCCTTACCTTCAAGGGGCTCCGCAGCTGAGGCCCAGCGTATTTAAAAAAAAATCTAAAGCTCTGGGGGCAAAGACCATCGTTTACGACTTCCCTTTACACAATGGAACTCTGTACAAAAAGGGTAACATTCATCTGTGGGAGTGGGGATGAGTGGTTAGCGCAGGGGCATGGGGTGCGCCCAGGACTCCTGGGTTCTATCCCTTGCTCGGGGAGGGGAGTGTGTCTAATGGCTAGAGCAGGGGAGCAAGTAGAAAAGTGTGACATTCCCCTTTCACCAAGCGGGGGTTGGGACATAGATAAGCACGCTGTGTTACCAAGTTAAAAACATCTTTCTATAATTAAAAAACAGAAGCATCGATCATATCAGAAGGTGCCCAGATTTTGCTAGTTGAGCATCCTGGATTGTAATGCAAGGGCACCTGGCTCTACCCACTCTAATGGTGTGGCGTAAATGGGAAACTATATTTACCCAGCCATGGACATGGGAAGCAAGTCTCTTGGGAGGTGAAAGGCTGTTTTGCAGATCGGTGCCCACTGGTGGCTGCTCCATAAATCCAAAGCAACCGCCTCTGGCAAAAGCCAGGAAACCAGCTGCTGCACAAGGCGGAAAGAAATCCACTGAAAGTTGCGAAGATGTAGAGAGACCAGGCACTGGAGCAAAGGAAGCAGCATTGCGATGCAGTCAGCACAAGATGTTTGAAAAAAGTTCTCAGAAGCATGTTCTCATTTGTGCACCACTGTCCTCTCCTGATTGGAATCAGAACTCCACAACTGTGTGTCATAGGTCCTTTACTGTTAACTGCTAATGTAGCCTGTCCATTAAGTCAAGAGGCTTTCAGAGAAGGAAGATCTGAGTTCTAGCCTTGCTGGTGAGCCATGCTGTGCAGCACAGCGAGAGCTGTGACCCCTGAGAAGGGATGAATTTGTTACATTATAGTTAGAGGGCAGGGGGCCTGCTGGTCTGGGACCATTTAGCTGGACAACGAAACTTACTGCCTGGCTCAGATCTGCAACGTAATACCATAGCACATAAATAGCCCCTTTCATTCCTGGATCTTAAAGTATCATTAACCCCACTTTACAGATGGGGAAACTGAGGCACAGACATATGTGACTTGACTGCAGTCACATAGCACACCAGTGGCAGAGACGGGAAAAGAATTCAGGAATCCTGCCTCTCAGCTAGGATACAAAATCCTGCCGTAATTACTGGATCACACTCCTGCTCGGCTTCCAGAAGTTTATCACCAAGTCCTATCTCACAGTTAACTGATCTTGAGTCTGGCCTTTCTAATATCCTGGCTCCCAGCCCTATGCTAATCCCCCAACAGCACAGCTGTTCCCCTGTCCCTGTCAGGATGCCCCCCAGCTCCCCCTTTTCTCCTCCTTTATTAATCCCCCTCCCCCTTTTCTCCTCCTTTATTAACACAAGTCCATCAGCTGTTCATGCACAACCCCTTGCAGACAGCCTGCCAGATCTCATGGCGAACTCCACATTTTCCCTGTGAAAGGCTCGAGTCTTAACCTTTCCATGTCCCTGATTTTGCCTGAAGTACCTTTTGTCATTCTCTCCACTCTGACATTTTGAAAAGACACGTGGTGCAGGAAGCTATTTATAAAATGAGCCGGCTGAGCAGAGGGATCCGATTGGAGCAAGAGGGTTGTGATAGCCATGGAGGGACCCAGCTGTCGGCTCACGGACTCTCCAACCAGAGTGTCCTCATTTGATATGAATACAACTCCCCCCTGTGGCCTCCAATTCTCTGCTATAGGCAAGACACCAGTGCAGTTCCAGCACAGATTTTGCTCCTCAGATTTTTGCCCTTCTTACATCTCGTATACTAATGAGAAGTTTTGATCTGGGATTAGAGCAGGGGCAGGGCATCAGGATGCCTGAGGTCTAGTTCCAGCTGCAGAAGGGTGTGGTTTAGTGGTTAGAGCAGGGCAGTAGGAAGCAGATTCCCGAGTTCTAGTTCTGCCTGTTGACAGGAGCGTGGTTGAGTGGTTAAAGGCAGGACGTCAGGAGTCCTGGGGGCTAATCGGATTAGTACAGTGATGAGGAGGTTGGATCAGGCTGTGACTTCATCATCTCGACACCAGCTGGGATCCGTGTGATGGGAGGTCCTTGTAACAGAGGCGAGTTCGACTCCACGGTGCATGGACCAGGCTAGCATGGGGTCGGGCTTTCTCTCTCAGATGATGAATCTAGCTAAGGTACTTACCTGAGCCCCAATAACTTCGTATCTCAGCACCTGGAACCCTGGCCTCCCCACTGGTTAGAATACTGACCTAGAATTTGGGTCATCCTTCCCCTTCACCCAATAGATGTAAGGGGTAGTGGTCTAGACAGACCATTTGACCTCTCCATGTAGAGAAGTACAGATCTTTCATAACAGAACTGGGTGACCAGGAAAGCCATGCCTGCCTTTGTCCTTTACTACAGACCCCAAACCTGGGCCAGGTTTTCAGAGCAGAGCAAGCCTGGGGAGAAACGTAATCAAATTCCCTTTTTTCTGTCTTTGATCTGAGCCAAACCCTGGGTTAGCAGTCCAATCAGATCTGACGCACTTTGGCTTGGCCCTGTAGTGGGCTGACCCAAAAGCCTGGCTCCAACCGTAACCAGATGCTCAGCAGAGAAGACCCATGAAATTGGAAAGCAAACGTTGCACCTTGATCCCACACGTGTCAGCTTGACTCTCATCCAAACTCAATAAAGTCACGCCCTAAATGTGGGGTTCTGGATCTAAAACTCAAAGCAAGTCTCTAACTCCCAGCAGAAAAGCAAAGTTCACACCACAATCTTCTGGTTGGCCTTGTCCTGGCAGCTTCTAACTCCTGATATAAATCTACCCCTTTCTCCCAGTGGTGTGAGACCCGCCCTAACTTTCCAGACAACCAGTAAAATAATTCCTCCCCCAGCAACAGAAGTTACCCTCTGTAAATAACGGACTCTGATGTGCAGTTACATTTTAATATATCTACATACACATCCCTTTATGGGAATCTGAGGGTATGTCTACACTAGCAATTTAGGTCGACTTAAGGACCCTTAAGTTGACCTAAATTACTTCATGTCTATACCTGATTTTTATTAAGTTGACTTAAGAAATTCTTTAAGGTGACTTAATAACAACCGCCCATTACGTCGACTTAAGCCTTAAGTCGACTTCTTAAGTTGACTTAAGGATGGTGTGGACGGGGAGTAACCCTTAAGTCAACTTTATTAAGTCGACTTAAGGCCAGTTAGGTCGATGTAACAAAGTGGACTAAGTCGCTTTAGTCTGCTTTGTTAAGTTAACTTAATAAGGTCGGCTTTAAGTCGACTTAAAATCGACCTTATTAAGTCGACTTAACAAAGTCAATTTCACTTTTTCTAGTGTAGGCGTACCCTTTAATACTTAGATGTGCACATTAAATCTTTAAACAAAAACAGTTTTAGCTGAAGAACGGGCTTTTCAAAACCCCATCCCAGTGGAGAATTCTGAGCCCGAACTTAGTCAAATATGGGCAGAGTCGGCACAAACTGCCTCATGTCAATTCGTTTGCTAACTGAGTGGCTGCATTCTCAGTTTAGCATTAGTCACTTTAGTTCCTTATGGACAGACAAAGTTCTTGGTTTGGAGCTGGGTGGACATGTTCATGGCAGGCCAAGGTGATCCTGGTGCCATTTACCCCAGTATAACGCGAGCACCCAGAGCTACCAGAATGCCAGTGTCATGCACTCACCTCGAATGGCGTAAGAAATGCAATGCAATGATGGACCAGGCCCTCGCTATCTGGGCACCCTACCCATTTTACTCTGGTGCAACAACATTCTTCCCAGTGTCATTCCACACTTGCCCTTCTTACCCTCTTCTCCTCTGCTCTGGCCCCACTCTCTTCCCTTTTCAGTCCATGGAGCTGATCCCCTCTGAACTAAACCCATCCTTGAGAAATATGCCTTGGCTGCCACTGCATTGGTCGCTCCACTGGCATGTTGCACTCCTTGTCCCCCCCCCCCTGTGCTGTCTGATCTGGTTAAATTGTAAATAGGGGCAGGGCCATGTACTGCTCTGTCTGTACAGCACCTGACACAATAGGATCCCATGCTTGGTTGGCCCTTAGGTACCACCCTAATAAACATGATTAATAATAATACATTGGCATCAATAGAGCTACTCCCAATTTACCCCAGTGGGAGCTGAGAACGGGGCTATTGATGTGTATCCATAGGACACAGCCTGAGCAAAATGTCGCTCCCACCTGACTGCCTTTGCCTTAAAGGTGGCAGGGGAATCCCCTCTCTCTATGACCCTCTCCTCAGACTTCCACCAAGGCCCCAATTAGCAACAGGGCCATTTACACTGGGAACTTTACCATGACTCCACAAACTCATCACACAGACCAGAGCACTGTCAGAACCATCAGCCCTTCTTTCTCACCTTCCTCAAAAGCAGAGATGGACCCAACAATAGACAGATATCTATTTATTTTTCCTTCTCCCCATGGCGGGGGAACTCCCTGCCAAGGAAAGCTGAAGGCTCCGGAAGCAGATACCTTCTCTTTTCCCTGAGCTTTTTGCAGCATAATCCATAGGACGACACATCGGAGCCAGGCATGGGTGAGTCTCAGAGGCAGAAACAGACTGCTGGTTACTTTGGTTTTTCTTAAATATAATTGGCAGCTCCCATGGTTTTGAAGTTCATGAGGCTGCACAGAGGACTCTCTGAAAAGCACAGACACTCATCCTGTCATAGGGCAGATGTGTGGCTGGCTTATTATGTGAAATTTAGAGTAAGCCCTAAATCCTGAAACACTGTGTGAGGCAGAGACAGTTTTGCCCTTATATAACTGCATCCTTTCAAAGTGGAAATAGTAATAGGAAATGGAGCCTAGTGACAAAATCAGGGAACAGGGACTCAGGACTCCTGAACTCTTTTCCAGACTCTACTACTGACTCACTGCATGACCTTGGGGAAGTCACTTAATTGTTGTTCTCTGTATTGGTGGCATTGCAAGGTGCCAGTCAGGGATCAGTACTCTGGTTGATCCAGGCACTGTATACACCTATTGAAAAGGTGGCCCTTGCCCCACTTGGGTTGAGTGTAAGACAAGAGACATCTGACAGGTAAAAACAGATGAGGGAGCACAAGAACTCTCTGCCTCAGTTTTTCCATCTGTAGACTGAGGGTATTAACATTCCAAGCGTTCATTGACTGTTTGCAAAGTGCTTTAAGATTCTGATGTATAAGCTAGATGTTCCAGAGGATGTTGGTATAATTAGACTTTCTAAGTAAAAATGGTACCTTCCTTTTGCACGGAGTAGCACTATCTGGGTCTTCTGGGTAAGTTTCCTGGTTTTACAGTTCATCAGAATTGGCAGCTCTACGTTCTAACTTCAGGATCTTCATCTGTGCCGGTAACACGAGGGACAAAAAGACCCCAAAGATTTTCTGGAGCCTATGGAGGAGGGGGGTCTGCAGGTTCTCTGCAAGATACGGCAGCAAAAGACTATGTGAGAAAAATCTATGATTAAATGATTAAAGCAGTGTGCTCACACTGCTGTGTCTTGCAGAACTGCTTTTCTGATTACAACTACTCTTTAAAGGAATTCAGCCTAGTTTGCTTTAAAGCTTCAGGGTTGTTCTGTGTTGGAGACACCAGGGGGGAAATAAAACAAACAAGCATAGCGTTATACCACCTTGGTGCTGAGCATATTCCAAGCAGCCGCTGTGTAAACTGGAGCATTCACGGGGCTTCTCTAGATCTACAATGGCCTCTTCAGAGCTGCCTATTGGCTGGGTTGTTGCCTAAACCAGTGATTTCCAATCTTTTCAGTAACACAGCACACTACAATGAGATGAAAAAAAAAAATCCACGGCACACCCACTTTTTCAGCTGAATAGATTTGCTCATAAATGTCACATTTATTTACTATGGTTACGGTCTTGCTAGAGACATTTGCAACATAGGGCATACAACAAGCTAAAGAAGGATCAAAGGCATTAATGTTTCAAATCCACTGGAAAAAAATACGTCATCTCAATTTTGCCCTTTGGTCACCTGTGTTTAGAACGTTCACATTTTAGAATCGAAAGACCAATACTTTGCTTTTAATGTGATGATTAATTTTCACGAGTTTAATGAGTTGTCATTTTGGTTGGATAGAATATTGTTTAAGATGAAACAATGTTTGTTTTACACTGATTTTCATGACCGTTGTGCAAAATTTCATGGCACACTTGGACAGCTCTCCTGGCACACCAGGGTGGTGTGGCACACCAGTTGAAAACCATTGCCCTGGATTCTACTCAGGACCCATGGCCACAGCTACCATCCTGCCAACCTCATGGGTCCAAAAACCATAAGTCTGGCCCTGAAAAAACAAGAGTTTGCCTTCAAAAATCAAGAGATCTTAAAATATGTATATTCGGATGCTTTCTCAGCCTTTGGGGTCATGTTTTTAAATTTTCTCTGAAGCTACTAAGGCTTAGAAACTTACTTCTAGAAGCCGGGAGGGGTGATTCCCATTTAATCCCATGACTCCAGGAGTGGATGTTTAACATAAAGTATCACAAGACTTGAGGTAAAATCACAAGTTAGCCACCCGGACTCCTTACTCCTCCCAATCCCTAACCACACACCCCATCCTCTACACTGGGGTTTGGATGATGGGGACAGCATAAGAGAATCTGCACATGGGAATTCTTCCCTGATTTTTTGCAGCTTATGTATGGTACCTATATGCCACCAGAGCATCATATGAGAACTGGAGAGTATGTCAGATCTGGCATCTAACATTTTTTCTATCTCTATGTGTAAATTAACATCTAGATTAACACACACACTCCTGTGACTCCTGTGTCTGCTTGTTTATATCACAGGGATGGCTAGTGGAAGCCAATGCTTTCTACTCCCAGTCCCTTCACGAAAAATAATGAGATAGAGCAGAGCCAAATTAGACAAAAATCCTTCACCTGGAGATATGCTTGGCATAGCCATCTTTGATTTCGGCTTAGTTTTCACCTCACCTACCATCTGTTGCTTAGAGAAAACAGACACACAGCTTTTGAAAAAGGCAGTATTTTAATTCAAACACTAATTTCTAGTCCTCCTGGTCACTGAGAAAAAGCTTGAAAACATGACCTGTACATTGAAAAACAGAAATCAAAAGTAAAATGCCTCCCCCTCTCCTGCAAATTATTTTTTAAATCTCATGGTTGCTGGAGGCTGGGGGTTGCTCACATTGAAGAGGTCCAAGTCAGCCCCAAATTTGGGTTTTGTAACCCAATACAATCAAAACATTCCCATGTTTAGAATGATTTGTTTTCAGGTTCTGATGGAACAAGATTTTTGATAAACGAATAAATATATCACAAAGATGATAGATAGATAGATAGATAGATAGATAGATAGATAGATAGATAGAT
>ML685905.1:2003739-2038261 GCA_007922175.1 Pelusios castaneus
GATAGATAGATAGATAGATAGATAGATAGATAGATAGATAGATAGATAGATAGATAGATAGATATGGCTGGATGAATCCAAATATCATGAACATCTCTACCAAAAAAAAAAAAAAAAGCCCAACCTCATAAGATTATCTTAAAAAAATCATGTTATTTTTTCAAGAAAATGAGTGGTGGGTTCTGTTTATTTGCTTCCTGGTTTCCGAGACTTTAGGGTACATTTTGGTCCCATTTTCTCACTTTTCTCTGTAACCTTGTGGGTGGTACTCTCTCCCTTTCTGTTGAGGTGGAGAATCTTGGTATTCACATGACTCCATGAGCTGGGGCTTTAAAAAAAAAACATCAGCACCCACACTGGAGAGTTGGCCATGGCGATAGACCCACTATGATCTGTAGTCCAAACATTAGACCCTGGGGCTAGTGCATGAGAACCAGAGGGTATAACTGGCCAGAGACCATGCCCAGAGACGCCAGATGGGCTAATGTTAGGAGTGAAGTGCCTGTGACCATTGGGACAGCTGACACCCCGCATGCTGGGCTGAGGGGATCTGCCCTCCATTTAGGCATGATTTTGGGTGGAGGGAGTTTGTCCCCAGTTCTGAGGTGAGGCTGGAGCAAATTCCCTACTGCTGGGAAAGGGGAGGCCCTTCCAGTCTGCAACTCCACCCCAATGTGGGGGGAGGACGGGGAAGGATCCGGCTTCAGAACAAGGCCAGGTCTGCTAGAGCCTGGAGCTGTCCCCATAGCAACCCCAGCCGCTTGCCCGAGCAAAGAAAATGGCTGATGTGGCCTCCGGCTTGGAGGGGCTGGATCTGGGGGCCCTGAGCCCAGAGCAGCAGGCGCAGCTCATGGAGTTCAAGGTGTGTGGGGGGATTCCAGATGTGAAGGGGGGAATCCTCCCTCCCCCATGCAAAATAGGGGAGTGCAGCCTGGGCACCCCCTTAAAGTGGGGGGCTGGGCCCAAGAGAAACCTCTCCTTAAATAATGGGGAGCTGGGGAAATCCCACCCTAAAACAGGACAGGGTGGACAGAGCTTCCCCTCTGCCCCACCCCCTCCCCCAAAAGGAGGGGCTGCTCCCCAAAAGTTTCCAGTCCAGAATAGGGGGCATTCCTCCTCCTCTCCCCCACAAAAAAAAATTAGGGTGCAGGCTGAGACAGCTCCAGGACCCCTTAATGGTGGATGTTAAGGGTTGGTCCTACAACCCTATATCCCACCCCTCCCTCTGAGGGGGGAGGCGGTGCTGGTGACTGCAGTGTGAGGATTGGATTTCTTACCCCCTCATTTTGTTTAAGCTGTTTTATGGGCCGTTTTTTGATCTTATTCAGGCTCTTGGCAGGACAGCGATGGCACAAGAGAGGCACGGGAAAGGGGACACACAGCCCGATCGAAGTTTCACTCCCTGGATTGTTACACGAGAGTGTTAGTTTTCAGCCTGCTCTAAATAGGACCAGCCATGCTGGGTCAGATCAGTGGTCTCGCTTGTCCAGTATCCTGTCTTCCGACCATGGTCTATGCGAGATGCTTCAAAGGGAATGAACTGAACAGTGGCTGGCCCCTGTTCTCCAGTCCCAACAGCTGTGTTTTCTAAGCAAATTTTGATCAGTAATGCAGACTTAGCACCACTGAAATGTGTTATGAATTTGTGTTGGGTTCCGCTGAAATATTCTAGTAAAAATGACATTTGGACATTTTTAAGGGTTTGGGCGTTGAGTTTAAGTTCAGAACGACTTTTTGTTTCAAAGTCTCCTTTAATTCTATTAATAAACTGTCAAAAGTATTTAAAAACTCTCGAAATCAAATCAAAATGTTTCACTTTGAGGTGAATGAAATATTTCATTGGATTCAAAATATATTTTTTTCCCTTTGATTTGCTAAAAGTTTTTTGGGGGGAAAAAACCTCATTTTTACTTTGACCCAAAATTATTGGTTTCCATTTTTTTGGAATTGCCAGCAAGCAAAAACCCCATTATCTATACAGCTCTAGCTATTTTGTCTGCGGGAACAGTCTCAAGGATGGGTCAGAGAGCCCGGATTTCCAGCTATGATCCAGAGGGCTGGCAATCCAATTTCCTAACAAACAACCAGAAAACCCAGCTGATGTGCTTCTAACCCTCCCAAAACCAGCACACATCACCCCTTCTCACAGAAACTGTTGCTGCTCTGCTTTGCCATCTGCAGAGTCAATGCATTTAGGATTTCAAAAGACATTTGATCAATCTTTAGTGCGTGTCAGTCATTTCTCCAATTTAGGGAGAATATTCTCATCAAGGTGATAATTACTCATTCAACTTCCCCAGGGCTCAATTTAGATTAAATCTTAGATCTAGAAGGATGTCAGTGAATAAAATCTAATACATTTATTAGAGCATAGACTGCAAAGTCAGGAAGTCGAGTTTTTTCCCAGCTCTGCTCCTAAACTGCTTAACATTTATCTTTCTCATCCTTTCTGCCCCCTTCCAAATCCGTCTGTTTAGTCCAGTGGTTCCCAACCTTTTTGGCTCAAAGGCCACAGATACCATTTTTACAACCCTGGTGGCCCACCAATTTCTGCCAGCAAGCTACCTTCTCACTGATTTCCCATATCCCTGGCTGCAGTAGGGAACCACATATGCCCTGTGCACATCGATTTCCCAGCCCCTTTGGCTACAAGAAGGAGCCTGTATCTGTCTTTTAGCTCTGCGGAAATATGCTCCATCTGGGTCTGAGGCAGTGGATCTCTTCTGCAACCAGCAGGAGGGAGGCAGTGGGGCAATTTGAAAGCCCCCATGGGCGGCTTTTGACCCCCTGGCCACAGGTTGGGAACCACTGATTTAGACTGTAAATTCTTCAGGCCAGGGACTGTTTCTAGGATGTACAGCGTCTAGCATACCAGAGCTCTAATCCCCTCTGGGGACTCTAAGCACAAAAATAAGAGGCAGATATTAACTATAAAATAATTGTTAGGAAGCATAGCAACTGCTCTGAAAAACTGCGATGGTGTATAGGTCTCCATGCAATCCCTCTCCCCACCACCACAAAAAAAAACCAACCAAACAAAAACCCAACAGCGATCAAGGTAATCAAGTGAGATTCCTGTCAATTGGTTTAGTCCTTGCTGGGATGAGAGATTTCTCACCACGATTATTTATGAAACAGGACCTTCTTAGACTCCACTGTAAAATGCTTTCCTTAGACACCCCCTGCAAGCCCAACCATAGTACATGTTTGCTTTCTGGGAATTTGGGGCGGAGCAAGTAGTAGGCCTAGTCCTTTGATTTATACCGACCTATGTCCAGAGAAATTCTGTTGAAGTCAATAGAGTTCTTGGTGTAATATTGAGATCAGAATCAGGCCCAGGCCTCGTGGTGAGAACTGGGTCCAGGAAGAACATAGTCAGCAAAAGCACTGTAAATCTGAACTAAGTTACTTTTGATTTACACCACTGTAGTAACACCAGTCTACTTCCACCATAGAGTTGAGTACAGTCTTGGATCTGACTGTGGGTGTCAGGATTTCTGGCTCTACCACTAGTGCCTAGTGGAAGAGGGGAACCTTTCTGTGCCTCGGTTTCTCTATCAATGCAATGGGCATAAATAATAATTTACATGATCATTCCTCACAGAGATAATTGTGAGGGCTACCTAGCGTTTGCATGGCACTTTGCAGAGGCAGAAGGCTGTGTAAATGCTATAGCACACTGCTGCTTCAGGAAAGCACTGCTAGACTAATGAAATGGGTTGCTGCCACTTCAGCGCTGCCTCCCTTAAATGTACCTTTGCTGTTCTGTATCTGCTCTTAGATTAACACTCGAATTGCCAATGAGAAGTACCTGAGGTCTCACAAAGAAGTTGAGCTACTGCTATCTGGATTTCTCAGGTAATTTCATCTTTCCAACCCAGACACTTGGTGTTAATTGGAGTCTGGAAAATATACCCCCAACAGCAGACATGCACCTATTGCCTCAGTTTCCCTTCCTCAAGAGATGCTCTTCCCTGGTTCAGGTTAAACAAATAAGCAGCCTTTCCCCCTTGCTTTCAGGTTCTCAGCTCCTTCTGCCCTCCCTCCTCCCCCCACCCCCAGGCCTTCCTTTTGGGTCACAGAGATTTTCACAGTGGGTTGTCTTTCCCCTCTCACTGCAGTAGCCCCCTCTCTGTCAGAGGACGAACACAGTCTATTTAGTCACCCTCTACTGTGCTGTCCCTGGACTTAGTGCCCCCAGTCCCTCCAGCACAGGGCCTTCTACAGCCCTGGGCACCCTGTGCTGGAGAATTTAGCCCCAAGCCTGCTCCAGCAGTCAGTCCCCAACTCAGGATCGCCCTGCTGTCTTGGCCAGCAATCAGCTGAGAACTAACCCAGCCCTGGAGAACTTCCCCAGCTGTGGCTGTCTTCAAATCACTCTCTCCATAGTGGCTGCTGGAATGGCTTTATATATGCTGTTTCTACTTTCCCAGCAGGCCTTGCTTGCTTTCAGTCATTTAACCCACAAGTGCACTTAACCCCCAGAAATCTATTCTGATTATTGCAGAAGCAGCCATTCCATACAGCTGCCCCATCAGGAATTTCTCAGGGAGAAGCAGAACCACACATAGAAACTGTGAATAGCTTTAAACTCATTCATTCCCAGCAGGAATTGGCAAGAGCTAGCTCAGGCCCCCTTATCCCATACTGGAGGGACTTCGGGGGGTTCTCCAGCATGCAGAAGGTGCAGAGTGCTGTTGGGGAGAAAAGGAAGCTGATCAATCAGAAGCTAGGCCTCAGTGGCTATGTCTACACTTGCTAAAATTAGTTCAAATTAGTTAGTTCGAACTAATTCTAGTTAGTTCAAATTAGCTTAATTCAAACTAGAAAAAGTTAGTTCGAACTAAGCAAGTACCATTCATGGCACTTGCTTAGTTCGAATTAGCGATCCCCATTCATTTCAATGGCCAGTTAATTCAAACTAAGAAATTAGTTTGAATTAACATGGCCACATTGGCTAATTCAAACTAGTTAGTTCAAATTAAAGCCTTACTTCTGAAGCCCTATTTGAAGTTATTAGTTCGAATTAAGGAAGCCCTTAATTCAAACTAACTAAAGCCTAGTGTAGCCATGGCTTTAGTTAGTTTGAATTAAGCTTCCTTAATTTGAACTAACTTGTCAGTGTAGACATAGCCAGTGTGTATATCTGAAGGACAGTTTGAAGGAGGAAATTAATATCACTTGGAGGGAGAAGGAAAAAGAGGATTGAGAATGACATTGTTACGCAGGGGGCACCAGATGGGGTCACTACGCTCAGTCTTACAAGTTCTTTTTCTGAGCAGGCAAATAACGTTCAGTCTCTGAAGAAATGCTTGATTATTAGTTTTATAACATCCAGTTCTTTCAGGGAGCTCTTGCAAGAAGCTGGCCATTTGCTTTCTGCTTTAAATCCTCTTAATGTCAATTCCTGGGTCACAGTTCCTCCCTGGGAACCAGGTCTTGGTATTGGCTACAGTTTCCTGACTGAAGGCATTGCTGCATGTTGTTGGCGACCCCCTCAGTTCAAGGACCGGTGTATAAAGAGTAAATGAAACAAATTACACAAAGACTATACCCACTCTCTGCAGCATCGATTTCTCCTTTTATGGGAAAGCAACACTACAGGAGCCCAATATCAGCTACCTCTTGGCAGGGAGGTGAGCGTAGGCTAGGCCAGAACTCCATGGTCTCACCTAGACTAAAGGAAGGAGAGTCATCAGCAACATCATACTGGCAAAGGGGCTGCACACATGCAGCTCATGGTGATTTCAGCAGCAGATGAGGTGCTCAGCTCTCCAGAAAATTGGCTCTGAAAGCTTCCACCTGGCCATTAGAGATGGGAAAATTCAGTTAAGGCCCCTCTGCTCCCTGCTGATGCTGGATTAGTCCCTCTTCAGGACATCTCTTCTCCAGTTTAATTTCAAATTTCCTAAATAATGATGCTTCTAATACACTGGCTTTGGCAGACTATTCCTTAGCTACTTCAGTGGAAGGATTTTTTTCACTCCCCCACCCCCCTTTTCTTAATTTCATTCTCTTTCCCAGTTATACTACTGGGGTCCTAAATAATTCCCTCTTGCTGCTTCATGCATGTAGGATAAAAGATTCTTGTAGTTCTCTGCTTGTAGCAGGGAAATCCCGAGTCACGCAACGTGGACACCCCAAGAACCAAATGGCATGGAGAGGGGGAGTGGATCCTTTCGTTCCCACTAAATCATGGCCCAGACCCTCAGCTGGTTTATCAACAGAGTTCAGTGACCTCAACGGAACAACGTTGATTTATCCTGATGTATTACGGATACTGTGTGCCCGCTTGTCTGCTCACATGGCCTACTATAAATCAGGAATAACTCCATCAGAGCTGGTAGAATTACTCCAGCATGAGATCAAAGAACTGGGCCTTTCAGATCTCCCTGTGGAGATACCCAGTCAAATGGCAGGAACGTAGGCAAATGCAGATCTCAGTCCATCACGCCAATATCTAATTGCTTTCAATAGGATTTCAGATTACAAAATGCTTGGGACATTATCCTGGGGTAGCGTTTAATCACAATGAACTTTTTGTGGTTTTATTTCAGGTGAAATGTATGTTTCTCCCCAATTTGTTACTAATTATCTTATCGATTCCCAATGTAATTCAGCAAGGAAGCTTTAATTGTGATAAATATTCTTTAGCGGTGTGCCCAACTAAATTGAGGTGGGGTTTTATAAATATAAAAATCCCGGAGTTGAAGACAAACATAAATGAAATGTTTCTCCTCAGTAACTAATTGGCTTATTGATTCCCAATATAAAAGTGTAATTTACCAATTCATCTTTTGCATCTTCAGACAGGGCTAACATAATAAGCCACCACAAAAGCAATCAGGAAAACTCAGTTTAAATTCTATTCCCCACCCCCTGCCCCCTCTTTTCCCACAGAGAAGTTATGCTGAGAAGACCAGAGAACATCCCTGAGTTTGCAGCAGGTAAAACCATTATTTTAATCCTATTGGACAGGAAACGGTTATCATCTTCTGCAGTATTGAGGTGACTGTTCAGAGCAAGTGAGCCAGATTCTGTTTATTTTACTCCAGTGTCAGTCCAGACCAACCCACTGAAGCTAGAGTTGAATTAGAAAGGGAGATAATGAGGGTGGGACTATTCCAAGCTCCACCCAGGTGAATTGCCAAAGTGAGACACAGTTCACTGTAGGTAGTGTGTATGTTCAAAATACAATCTTGTTGCTGTTTGGCTCCCCGGGGACGCCTTGGAATTGATATAGATTTAACTTCTTCTTGACTGGCAGGGAAAAAATAATGGGTGGCATTTCCCAAATGCCACCCAAGTATGGCACTCAAATGAGATGCCATTGAGAGTAAGTCGGGCCGATCTGTGGCCCCCGCCTCTGCTCTTACGTGAGGAGCGAAATCGGTGATGATGTTGGCAGTAACGTCTGCATGGCTGGGTATCCAAGTCATGACCCAATGACCTCCCAATGTTCACACCTCCATGTCTACACTTACTAAAGTTGGTTCGAATTAGTTAATTCGAACTAACTATTTCGAATTAAGGGTTAGTTCGAAAAGTATAATCGAATTTATTAGTTTGAATTAAGGAAGCCCTTAATCTGAACTAATGAAAGCCTAGTGTGGCCAAGGCTTAAGTTAGTTCGAATTAAGCTTCCTTAATTCGAACTAACTTGCCTGTGTAGACATAGCTGACTGTCCCAGGCTCTTGGCTTAGGAGGCCACTTGTCAGGTTTTAAACCAGACAGTCCTCTTTTGGGGTAGTTTGTCCTCCATCCGGCACTGGGATCAAACTGGATGTGGTTTTGTCCAGTATCAGCTGGGGACACAATTTATAGGAGCACACTGTTCCACCCCCTCTGGCGTGACCTCAAACGCATTGCGTGTGCAAGATCATACTGTGGCGGTGGGGTTGTGCCAGCATGGACATTCCCAGAAGTACTGGAATACCCGGTTCTCTGGGACCGTGTGAATTGCCGCCCTGCATCTGCAGATTCATGCAGACACAGTTGTAGTGGTTACAGTCTGTTCATAGTTTTGCACCATAACAGCTAGAGGCGTAGGGGGTGGGTTGGTTTTTTTTTAAACAAATGTGAGATTTTGGAGAACAAGACGGAGTGCCAGAGCAGTGCTGCCATGGGAATGTGCCAGTAACTTTTGAGCCCTGTCCTGCAGTCAGTGGGGTTTCTCTGGCTTGACGCACTGCAGGAACTTAGAGCAACAACTGGCCTTTGGGCTTTTTGTGGCCGGCCGCTGGGTAGGGTGGCTGCCAGCTGGCCGCTGGAAGGCTGGGGTTAGCCAACCCATGACAGAATAAGCCAATGAGCCACACCTGGGAGAGAGCAGGGGGATTTTATAAATGGCAGCAGTGAAGGAGAAGCAGCCCAGGAAATGGTTGCGACACTGCCGAGCATATGGACAAACGCAGAGACGACCCTGAGATGGAGGATTCAAAGACAATGAGGAACTGCGGTGAAGCAGAAGGCTCCTATTAGAGACCCTGACTGGGAAAAGGGCTGAGACAGGCTTTGAACTGGGATCCAGTGCTGGGAAGTTTCTACCTACAGGCTGAGAATGACCGAACTGGGGTTGGGGCTTGAAGGACCAGCATGGAAGGGCTCAGTAAACGATCCCCATGAGGGGAAGGTGTTTTAATTACCTGTGGGCTGTGAGTTAGTAAGGGGCATGGACGAGGGGAGAAAATGGTAGCAGGCACAGAACAACTTTTGGCCAGGAGGGGACCACCCACTATAGCCTTGGTGTTTCCACTGCACAGGTTCCAGTCGTCCTTCGCTGAAGATGCAGCCTGGGGCCATTGCAGGCATTTGGAACGAGTCCATTCCCAGTCCCTGGGGCCTCAAATGATTTACTGTTCTCCAAAAGATCTGCCTCTATTGCACTGGGTTACGGGGACAGATGCCAGGGGCTGGCGTACACGGGCATCCTCACTTAGATTTTCCTCAAGGTGTAAAGGACAAGGCGAGTCAGAAACTGGATCTTGGGCTGGTTGGTGTCTGTAAAGGAAGGGTTAGACTCTAGTGAAGGTTGGTGGCTAGTGCACATCAGTTTCACCCCATAACCTTAACTTTGCCCCCCTGGGGATGTACTGTTGGGATGACTCAGCCAAGGCTACCCTATAATAGATCTACAGCTGAAAACTGCTGGATAGAGGGAGGGCGGCTGATGGTTTATTTAATGTGGGGTGGCAGATCTGTCCTTCATCTGCATACATCACAATGGCCTTTGCTGTGTTACAGGGAGAGATTCACTGATTGAGTCCCATGGGAGTTAGGGACCTAAAGCACCTTTGTAAACCTGGGCCCCGAAGTCTGTATTTCGTTTGTGGCTTTCGGAGGCTTGACTGTAGGTGCATTTGATGGTAGGGTACAAGGCATTGTAAGTCAACGTGAAACTCTCTGTCAATTTTTTGGGAGCAAATTTGCCATAGATACCCATTGATCTACAATGGAAAGGTGTGGAATGAGATGGAGATGTGTCTTAGCCGGGGTGGATGGCCATAGATATCTATCATTTGTCCAGCCACCGAGCATGCCTCTCTAACACCATAACATCCAGGCCCCCCCTAAAACAAAGGAGGCCTCAGACCAATTGTTTTCTTGCATTCAAAGGGGAAGATCATTTCTTTTCACCTTTCTCTGTTGTTTCAGAACATTTTACCGATCCCGAGCTTCCAATGAAGATACAGAAAAAACTAGCAGAAAAAGCAAACCAGATGAATTAAGAGAAATGCATTCCATTCTCTCCTTGCTGAAGCAGGATAGACATTTAGAATTTGTGGGGGGAGGACGATTCTCAGATTTGTCCTCCAGATTCTCTGGAATGTGTTTATTTTTATTTTGAAGGCTTTGCACTGTGGCTAATAATTCTCAGTTTTGTAGTGTCATCTGGAGGCAGAGAGAGAGACTGCACCAGTGTGCGTCTCTGGGGATATTTCCTGCATTACATCTGTGTGCACTGAAGCCTTCATTAAAACAGACCTGCTGGTCAACTCTGGTTTATCAATGGAAGATTTCCTTTCCTTAGTCTGGCTTCTCTGCTTGGCAGAGAAAACGTATGAAGCCAGGAGGCAAAGCTCCTGTCAGGCGGGTTGCTGTTTATTAGGGCCCTTTTCTTTGTTTCTAGCTGCAGCACTCATGGTGCTGGGGAACCAGGTAACCAGCTGGCTTCTCACAGTTCTTTTCATCTCTCCCTCAGTCACTCTCACACCTGCCCTTCACCATCTACCCTTTTTCTGTCCTTGCCAGCCTATGTGGACAAGTCTGCTCCTTCCGACCTGACCTTGGAGGTTTGCTCAGGGGAGCAGCTGAGTACACTTCATTCACTAATTCAGTGGTTTTCAAACTTTTTTTTCCTAGGACCCAGTTGAAAAAAGATCATTTATGTCCACCAGCCAACAATGACATCTTTGAGCAATGCACTCCCGTCTTTTGCTGGTGGCAGCAGAGGTTCAACCCAGTACCCAGATTACCGTATAATAGATCTACAGCTGAAAACTGCTGGATAGAGTGAGGGCTGCTGAAAGTACTGGGTCCCGACCTGTGGTTTGAAAACCACGACAGTAATTAACAGAGACAGTGTTGCCTGGCTGGTAGATCATTGAGCGGCAGGAGATCGGGGTTCGAATCCGGACTCAGCCACTGATGTGCTGGATGACCTTGGGCGAGTCACTTCCCCTCCCTGTGCTTCTGTTTCCTCTCCCAGCTTTTGTCCATCTTGTCTACTTACAGTGCAAGATCATTGGAGAAGCAACTGTTTCTTCCTCTGTGTCTGCACAGCACCCAGCCTGCCAGATGCCCCGATCTCCGTCACTGTGTCTGAGCAGAGACTGGCTCAATGGGGTCCCCGATCTCAGTCGCGCTGGGTCTGGGCAGTGCCCGGACCATTCGGCGCCTCCATCTCTGTCACTTGGCATACTTGCAGCACTCAGCCGATGAGGCCGACGATCTCAATCATGCGGCGTCCGTGCAGTGTCCAGCCCAACGGGGCCACCTTCTTGATCTCTTTGCGGCCGTGCATCGCCCAGCCTGATGGGGCTCTGATCTCATCTGGGGTCTTGGCATGCTACAGGAACTTCAAGGACAGTTGCGGGTAGTCACCACTTTGCAAGATCAGGCTGTGTTATTGACCCTGCTCACGTAGCAATGAGATAGCTGCAGCCATTGCCTCTTGTGCCTTAGGATTTAGGGTTTGTTCCTTCCCGCTGCAAACGACTCATTCTGTCTCTGTGGGAAATTCACATAGAAAGAGAATGAGAAGTACCAGTGAAATCCTGGCTCCCAGTAGCTCATGAAGCAGAAGAGACATGCATGGGTGCATGAGTTCACTGGCCTTGTCCTTCCTTCCCGCTCTGTCACAGCCCTGACTTGGACGTGCATGGAGAGGGGAGCCCTACTGAGTAGATCTGAAGTGGGTCAGATGAGCCTGGAGTAAAAGGAAAACCAGCCCCCACCGTCTCTTCTCAGCCAGGTTAGATGCACACAGCAGCCCTTATCCGCTAGCTCCTTTGAGGCTTATTCCAAACCCACCAGGGCGTTTCTATTGATTTCACTTTGGACCGGCCCTGGCTGCCCATGGAATCCTGCCAAAGGCCATTCATCAGAGGCAGGAGGAAGTTTGTTCATGTTACTCAGTCTCCTTGTCTCTTGAAATCCAGGCACCACGCCAAACGTGGATTCAGGTGATGTCTAGTCATGAAACTTCACCAAAACCAGGAGCCGGGAGACAGGCCTGACCCCCAGTGGTGCCCCCTGCCCTTGGGAGGAGCTTGAGTAAAGGTCTGAGCTGTGGGGCTGGCCTTTACTTCTGTGGTTGGCTAAAGCCAATCTCCAGCTCCAAACAGCCCAGGCTGTGGCGGGCTTACTTGGGTGGCAAAACACTGCAGTGTGACCCCACTGCTAAAAACGTTCCCCCGTTAGTAATCGGATTTGTAGTAGGCAAAACACAATAGCCCCAATGGAGATCAGGGCCTATTGTGCTGGGTGCTGAACGTTATTTTTTATAGGAGGGTAGTACCTGCAGTGGTCAGTGGTCACCCAGTTCATAGGGTGCTTGCAGGAGATCTGGTTTATTCTGTCCGGTTCCAAATGGCTGGACATAACAAGAGCTTCACATTATTTATAGCCTACTCTCCAGCCTCCCTGTCGTCAAAGCTCAGTCCTTCAAGGCACAGCTCCCTATACCACAACTAGGAGCCCCAGTCATAGTCCAGGACCCCACTGTGCTTGACGCTGCACAAACCCAGAAAAAAAGATGCCTCTCTGACAAAGAGCTCATGTTCTAAGCAGACAAGAATGGATTATCATCTCCATTCCACAGAGAGAAAGGGACGGACACAAGGACACACTGTGGAGGGACCTGCCAGGAACCTGGAGGGGAGAGCACAGGTTGCCGGAGGGGAAATGCAAAGAGGACACCAGGAAGTCAGTCTGTGTACACGTGGTTGGAATGCTGGCTGCAGTTGCAAAATCTCTCTAAATAGTTCTAGTAACGAACAGCCAGTGTAGCCTTGCAAGGTTGGAGACCCTTCATATTGTCACCCAGCCTGCAGGCCATGGGACATGCGGAGAGGGGGAGAGCTGGAAATTGAACCTAGATTATCAGAGGCCCAACCCAGAACTTCCTTTCTCCAGTGTGAAATATCACCCAGCTTCTGGAAACAGCCATATTCCCACGTTGGGGCGGGGGAGGGCAGTGGCAGGGTGGGACAGGCAGAGGGGCGGTGTGGGAACTGGTGGCGAGGCTGGGGGGCAAACAGGGGGACCAGTGAGGCTGGGGAGGGGCAAAAGGCAAGGATGGGGGCCCCCCACACAGCATGGAGGTGCCCCATCCTTGACTTTTGCCCAGCGCCCCAGATTCACTAAGAATGACCCTGGTGAAGCTGATACTGAACTCACGCCAACTCTACTATGGGTAACACCCCTGATTTCATTAATATTACCGCAGACAGAGGGCTCCATTCTGTCCGGCTCTCTGGCTGGGATCCAGCAAAGAGCTTAAGCACACACTTGAACGTTAGCTTATGCAGAGTGCCATTGAAGGCTGTGGAAATACCCACAACCTCAGAGTTAAGCAGCTGATCAGGTGCTTTGATGGACTGGGGCTGGTGTGTCAAGCATGCTGTAGGATTACTCCTTTATGCTGGTATAAGATTTGAAGCAGATCCATGTTCTTTTTTAAAATGGGTCCTTTGGGGAGGAAGGAGCTGTCTCTTGGGAACCCTTTGGCCAACTGACCCCAGATTTTCATCATTTACTTTAGTCCTGCCCCCTACGTAGCACCCTGGGTGTTCTTTGCTTGCTTGCTTGTGTTTTTTGCAGCACTTATGGAAAAAATAAATCAGCCATATACAGAAACTCGGCTACCTTTATCAGTGGAGTCAGGTCTCCCATTTCTGGGCATCAGGCGCAAAGCTGTCCTTTCTCCAACTGGGCCCCAGCTCCCTCATTATGCTGGGGGTAACCTTGCATAAACTAACACCAACCTTGTGATAATTGATGGAACATGTCCGGCGAAGGAAGAGCACGCTCGTGAATATTCAGGACATCCTGCTCTAAAATCCCATTGGAAAAAGGGATTTAATGACTTTTTTGGCACCTCTGCCAGCTTTTCTCTTCAAGTCAGCCACTCCCATTAGCTCCTCGTGCACTGGGCACGCTCACCTCTGCTATATGCCAGTGCTTCCTGTTCTGCGAGAACGCCAGCACATTGTTCCGGCCCCCCGGAAGGAAACCTGCTCCTTGCAATGAAAAGAAAAGTCATTTCATGAACTGGGTGTGTTGGGAGAGGGAGAAAGCTGGGCCAGAGGGGTCTCAGCAAAGCACTGGGGTAGCTGAGTCAGCCCAGTCAACCATATTAATGCTGAAGACAGATCGTTCCAGGCCCGGGTGCTGCAGGGCCGGGATGTGACTGTAGAGGGATGAAATGGGCAAGCAGGAAATGGCTCTTACAATAGTGCCGACCTTTGGCATTCCAAGACCTTGAGTCAGGCCCTCCCTAGTGTGGGCACAGCTGTGCTGGTGATGTTGCCCATTTGCCGGTATAGTTTGCTTCATTTGGGGGTGGCGTGGAACGAGCTATACCAGTGAAGGCCCAGCTTTACTGATGGGGTGCGTCCACATTAGCGAGACTTTGCTGGTACAATATAGCACTGCTCCTAACCTGAAAAAGCATCCCTAGCATAGCCACGGCCTCAGGCTCTGCCTGGGCATCCAGGACTCGGCCCAGTGCTTTGCAGATGAGACGCACTCCCTGTTCCACTGGAGTAAAGGCCAAGTAGGTTGTCAGCAAGATGAGATGCATTCCTTTCATCCAGGCAAGGGGAGGCAGAGGCTGAGAAGATTAAGATCTGCCGCTGTAGAATCATTGATCAAACCCTGACACCTCCTGCCTGTTCTCCCTTTGCCGGCAGAAAGCCCGGGACAGCTGCATGGCCCGAGAGAAGAAAAGCCCATTTGCTTTGGGAGGCTCAGCAGCAAGGATTTGATCACTTCCCCTGGTGAGACATTTCTTAAGGAAAGATACCTTAAATGCAGCCCCAGGGACTCCAGTTTATGTGCTGTGTGGTGACCCACCAGCCCCTTTGGATTTCCATTTTCAAGCTGTTTTCTACTTTTATTTCCCTCAGACACACCAGGGAGCTGATGAACGGCTTTGGTGCAGAGCAGTCAATCCTATTCTGGCCCCAGGATGATATACACCAGCTTGGAATCATGCCTAGCCTGTGCCCCAATCTGGAAGACACATAGGTTGCTGCCCTCCCTCCAGTGATCAGTGACTAAGGCAGGGAGCTGTCCCAGGAACAAATAGGGGGCCAGAGGGTCAGTTTCCAAGGAGGGTTGACTCTGTTTGGCTTGGAAGAGCAGTGAAGGGGAGTGGGAAGAGTCTCTGTGTGTTAGAGGGTATAAGGACCAAGCAGGGAAAGCAATGAAAGTGGGTGTAACTGGGAAGAATGGGATGAAATTAAGAAAGCGCTGGCAAATCTGTGGCCCTTCCCAGCACTCGGCCTCACAGCACGACTGACTTTTTGCACTGACTTGCCTTTTCACAGCATTCCCTCTGCTCAGCAGATCCCCGATCCTGCAAGCTGCTCTACCCAGGCTTGGACAGGGCCCCACTGAGGCCAATCTGCCAATCTCAATTGCTAACATCCAGGTGAGCAGGCAGTCCAGACTCTGGAGCCACACTGCCATTGGCCTCTCCACTGAGGCTGCCGAGAAGTAAATTGTGAGGTGCTGTGGTGGGGACACTTGTCTGCTAGAGGAACAGTAGGCTGAGACCCGTCAAAACTCATCTCAGAGGCCAGCAAAGGGGCCATTAGATGGACACAATGGGCATTCCCTTTGGCTGTGGCAACACACCATGTTCTACGCAGCAGAGGCGTATCTAGGGTAACACACACAGACACACATCCCGACAAGTCACTCTCAAACACACACACACACACACACAGCAGTGTGAGAGACACCCCCCCCCCCATGGATGCAATGCACACTTAGAAACATGTAGACACAACACAGATGTAGAAACCTGCGTACGGAAACGCAGCTCATGCACGGCCTGCATTTAGACAAGTCCCTGTTGTATTTCCATAACCACTCTGCCTCCGTTTTGCCCTCCCCGACTAGTTTTGCTGGTGTTTTATGACTCCTTATTCACGTGACTCAGTACCATTTCATCGCAACACCGCCAGCCAAGTTGCCAACCCATAAAACATGTTGTGTTTCAGCAACATCACCCATGGCTGAATATTTCAAAGAATTTATTGGGCCCCATATAAAATTTAAAGAGCCCATATATCGCACAGATTGCCAACAAAATGTAATTTGGTCCTGTGCAACGGAACCGTTGCATCCAGCCCAAGCAATTTCCTTCCCGACATGGCACCATATATAACGTGTGAATTTCAATAACATTCAGGGTGGAGTCTGAAGTGGAATTAATAGGACTTATCTGCTTATGCACTTTCCCCCATCCACATGCAGTCGTACAGCGCCTAGCACAACAGGGGCCCAGCTCAGCTGACCTCCCGGCACCACCGCTATGAAGAGATTCAGTAAGAACAATGACCTCTTGGATGGATCGTCCTTAGAGGCTGAACTTGGGATTTACTAGCAGGAGCTAGTACTGTGTGAGCTAGATTGTGATGGCCAGCAGTGGATTCATCAGTCTGTCATACGAATCAGTCACTAGAAAAGCTTTGATCTTTTCTTTTGCTTTTTTAATGGCCTGGCCTTCAAAGCCTTGTGGCCACGGCCTCCATCGCTTGCCCCGGGCACCAGCATGGGCAAAGTGCCACATTGCCTGAATGTTGGGGTCCAATGCTCAATTTGCTGCCACAGCACATGGGGGTGATGGATTGGGCTTCGCGTGCGTCGCTGCAAGAGGGGATGAGTGATTCTAGAAGTGCAGTTGGGGAGGGTGCTGAATTTCTGCTGCCCACGTGGCATTAACCTCTCTAGGGGGAACGGATCAACAGCCGACACTAACCAGCGCTCACCTGCTATGGTATCTCAGGACGGTGTCTCTAAGGCACGTAGGACAGAGGAATGCCAGCGCTGGGCATTTCTACTGTGTCCTCATTTCACTAACCACTCCCTGATTTCTGCACCCACACTCCCAAGTCCTCAGAGAGGGACCCAAAGAGATTCCCTAATCCCTATCTAGCAGATCCCTCTGTCCCACGAATCCCCGGCCCCAGTAAAATCTCTTCTCTGCTTGCTCAGCATTCAGTAGTTGATTCCACACTCTGGATGACACCTAATCCCCAGTAGATCCATGTCCTCTCCCAGTCAATCCCCTATTCCCCCATCTCCAATGGATCCATAAACCAGTGATTGATCCAGTGGGTCCCCAGCGTGTCCTGGCTAAATTCCAACATGGGTGACGATGTTCTGCCACCTTAAATTCCACCAGCTACAGCAGCCTCCATTTTCACCAGGGCCTAGTGATTTTAGGACCCCAACTTGAGACCCCTTAACAGAGTCCCCTTTTCAGAAAGGGCCAACCACCCACGCTCAGTAAATGAGCCCCCTTTGAGATGGCTCAAGGGGAACGGCCCCAGAAGCCTCAAAATTCTTTCAAAAATACAAGACAGAGGCATTTCACTTCTTGTCCTCAAAACATGGCCCCGTGGTTCCGAGCTGTGAAACAGCTGCAGTTTGATGACTGGCCAAATGATCCCATTTGTACAGCAGCTTGCTAAGTCCTGTGGGATCCTTCAGGCAAGGTGATCTAGAGGGAGGTCTTACCTGGTGAGACAGTGATCTTAGCTGTTCTGAGGCCAACCCAGAAGGAAGGTTCTCCTCCTCTCACTTTTCTCCCTTGCAGGGAACTATGTAAAGGAGGAACTGGTCTTTTCTGATTGGCTGCTGGCCTGTGTTGCAAAGTATCATGGGAGCAAGTGCATTATAACTGCCCAAAGTGGGCTGGGCTGGGCACAGTTCTGCAGCTGGGAAGCCAAGGTACTAGCCAGCTACAAAGTGGGGGAGGAGGTGCAGATTGAAATGGAAGGGCTGAACTCAGAGGGAGGGACTCCTTGCAGATCCCTGGCAGAGTCTGCCCCCAAAAGCCAGGGATCAGCAGGGGCTTGATGTTCTTCCATGTTACATGCAGAAGTGAAATGCAGAGGGGAAGCAGGTTGCTTAAGTGGCAGAGGTGGGACAAGAACCGCAGTGTGCGGGCTCCTAATAGCACTTTCTAGGAGGCCTCAGTGCTGCTTATGGGTGGGTACAACTGAAGCAAGCATGGCCCTGAAAGCAGCTGCCGAGGCACTGCTGGAGAACAGGGGTTAGTGGCTGGGGTTGCAGCAAGTCAAGCCCTGTGGACGCCCTGAGCTGCAGGCGGGTACAGACATCAATCACCTTCCTGCATCCACAGGCACAGCAGGTGGCACATGTGGCCAATCCCAGCAGGCCCCGGCCCACACTGGAGAGATAGAAGGGGCAGCACCTTCTGCAGCAATGGTCCCTCGGGCCAGGCCTTTCTCGAGATGCACTGGGCCAGAGCCCTCCTGGGAACACCACAGCCTCCCACCTCTGCAGCCTGACTCCCGGAAAGGGCCCAGGTTGACAAAGCAGCTCCAGGACTTTGCACGTGGTGTTTGGCCCTTTAACTCAGGCTTTACAGATCTTGACCAGCACCCTCAGCTTTATAACTCTGCTGGGGCCTTTGAACAGCCAGCATGGGTCTGAAAAATGCTCAGGGATGGATGGATTTAACTCTTTAGTAAGAGCGGGGGGACTTTGAACAACGGAGGGGGAAGGTGGCCCTGGCTCTGGAGGCTCCAGCCAGTGACAAAGGCTCAGACTAGCCCAGTGAGGGGGCAATGAATGGGATGATGTTGCTGTGGACGGGTGCGTAGCTGGCCTGTAGAAGGGGCTCAGTCGTGGCTGAGAGAGGGAGGACCTTGCAATGTCATGGGCTGGAGAGTATTGAGGGTGGGGTGGGGAGGGCAGGAAAAGGGCCTGCAGGGGAAGCAGCCCCTGAACAGAGTCAAACCAGATGGAAAGTCCCTCCCCCAGCCCCAATAATCGAGGCCCAAGCATGCTGGGGTCCCATGGCCAGCCTGGAGGCAGGGCACGTGAGTCTGCCACACCATTCTGAGAGCAGATAATGGAAAGGTGTTTTGGCATAGAGGACCCTGACTGGCTACACCTACGAGCCAGCACCCCATGGAAGGTTGGCAGAACTGAGCCCCAGTGATCCTACTTCCCTCACTGCAGGGGTGGCATTTCAGTCCTGCTTTGCTGCCTCAAACACAGCTGAGGAAAAGCAGAACGAAGGCTCCTTGGCGCTGAAGCATCAACCCCATTTTGCCCACGACGAAGCTGCAGGAGGCAGAGAAGGAGGCGGCCGTGTGTGGACATATCCCTTCCCCGTCCTGTTAGGACACCTGAACAGGGAAGGTGGCTAAAGGGAGCTCTGATCTCCTGCCCAGCTGAGTCTTGTTCCTGTAAGAGACTCTTTACCTTCTTTTTCCTCTGCCCCCCCACCACCACCCCCGCCACCGCCACCCCAAGCTGGGCTGGGATCAGCACCAGGCATTGGGCTGGAGAGCTGGGACCATGCCATTCAGTGCTTTTCTAATGAGCAGGTGAGTTGCTGGTGGCTGCTACACATAGGTCAGTTGGCCCTGGTTCTAAAGTGTTGTCTGAACAATCCCCCACCAGCAGAAAACAGCTGATGCACACAGTCAGCAGCCTGGACTCTAGCTATGGGAGCCTTTTATTAATGGCCGTGAGCGTTGAGTGTCCTCCTTTGGCTGGGAGCAACGTTCAGCAGGCATGGGGGAGAGTTGTGTGTTGATAGCCCTGTGCAGAGAGCCCCAGCTGGGAGGCCTGGAGGACCCCTCCATGTCCGCAATGAGAACCTCCCCCAAACACTGACAGAGTTTACAAAAAGTCAGCTAACTGTTGCCCAGAGGAGTAGGCCAGGCTGCCCTTCTCATCTGGCAGGATGAAGCGGTTCCATGAAGGAGGCTCTGTAGCAGGGAGACTCCCCCTATGATCCAACCTTCCAAAGAGAACTCCGTAGGATGGCTGGAGGGGACCTCTACTCCTCGGACTCCGCCAACGCTGCCTGCTGGGCCAACAAGTTTTTGTAGCGCTTGGTCTTTGGCCTCATGAAGTTCACCACAGACATCGGCACCCTGATAGTGTCCAAGCCATTCACCTGCAATGCAAAAGCGCAGGACAGAGACCTGTGTTTAGGGCCCCAGACAGTAAGCCTGCCCCTTGCTTCCACATTAACTGAATGCAAAAGACCAGACTCCCCAGCTGGCAGAAGGTGGCTGCAGCCCCATCACCAGCTGAGGAGCTGGGCTCCTGCTGGTCCTTCCACAGCAGCTTGTTTCTACTGATCAGCTGATAGCTAAGGGTTTCGCAGGCAAGAAACATGCACTACGCCTGAGATCACAGAGCACTCAGGGCAGGTCCAGAGACAGGCTCACCAATGCCTCGCAGAGAGGAAAGGAGGTTTGTAATTGTTTCGCAATCTAGCTGAATGTGCGAGCTCACCTTTAAAACCCTTCATGAACTTGCTACAGCTGACCTGACAAACCAGGCCTGTAACTCTGCCCCCTGACATGGGTCTGCCTTCTGTCAATACAGGGACTCCCTCTGGTTCCCTTTCAAATCGTAGCCTGTGACATCAGCGCCTTTCTCCCTTGTCTCTCATTGTCTGGCTTTTCTGCTCCCTATTATATGGAGTTACAGTCTGTAGAGAAGACGCTGGCACATTAGAGGCCATAGGCTACACAGCTGCAGTAGCCAATTGGGCAACGTACCATGCACACACCAGGAATCCAGTGCAGCGAATTAAGCAGGAGTTTATGCAAACTGGTACAGCTATGATGTCACCAATTCAGCAAGTTTCAAAGCTGGCTCTATTTCCCCAAAAGGGCAGGAAGGGCAAAAGATTAATGGAAATGCAGCATGCAAAATTTTCTTCTGCCTAGGACCCTGGGGTTTTACAAAGCACCTCCTGAGTTGCGGGGGTGGAAGAGAGACCTTATAAATTTTTGGCTCCTCTCTGCTGTGGGTGTGCTGGCACTTCTTGTGAGAGTAGGGGATTGTCTGTGGCTTGGCCAGAGTTTTCCTGCCCACTGCCTCCACCCCAGAGGTGGCTGTGTTTCTGTGAGTATCTACTTTGTTAAGCGCTCTGGAGTCTGGCAGGCAGTGCAGATGGGGGATGCAGCAGCAGCATCGTGCCCAAGAATCTCAAAGCCACCCAACCCCTCCAAGAGGCAGACAAGCATTTTCCCATGTCACTTTGGGAAGGAAACTGAGGCAGAGAGCTGAGAAGTGATGTGGCCAGAGCTGAGATTAGAACTTGTGCCCTGATTCCCATTCCCTGGCTCTGGCCAGCGGCCATTGCTGCCTTCCAAACACAACATGAAGGGTGACAGGATGGAAGAGGGTGTAGGAAGTGGCAGCCATTTCTACTTAAGTAACCCTTGAACAAAAGCAGCTGTGCCATGTGACCAGCAGCTTACCGTCACGTCACACCAATATTCGCCCCATCTTGTGATGGGCTCGTCGGGCAGCTTCAGCACATGCGGCGACACGAAGACTTTAAGCTGAAAAAAAAAAAATCAGCACCTTAATGTCAGCCCTTGGCTGCTTGTTCCAATCCAGTGCCAGCAGCTGCCCCTCTATTCTGAGCACAGACAGTGGCCTGCAACACTTGAACGGGGCAAAACAGGGCGGTCTGCTCCTATAAGGACAGCAGGAGCCTGGGGCCTGTTCTGGGCATGGCCTCTTTAAGAACAGGTGTTTGGAATGGATCACCAACCTGGCTGGGAATGGGAGGAGCGGGCGGGAGGGGGAGCCAAGTCAGAGATATGCTATCACCTGCCCGGGAGCAGGAAGGGGCACTCCTAGTTCAGCTGGGGGAAGCCTGTTAACAGGAGGGTTGGATGCAGAAGATCTGCTGCAATAGATGCCTGAGCATTGGTGAGCTGGGAGGCTTGGAGATTGCAGAGACTAGCAGGGAACATAAAGGATCCTTGGACGCCCTCTGGCTTAACATTAGGCTTGGCTGGGGATAGAATTTTCAAGTCCAAGCCAACAGATGTCTACAGAGATCATGGAGGCCTTGGCCTCTCCCTAGATTTCTGGCCTATCCTGACTAGTCCTTTATGCTAAGTTCATGAGCCTCCGCTTGAGCCGCTCACTGAATTCCAACCCACAGTGAGACAACTTTGCTGTCTGGATTGTGCTCAACATCTCAGAGGCAGAGCTTAATTAGCCACCCCCCTGCCCCACCCTCTGATCACAAGAACCTCAGTCACAACCCAAAGACACAAACATTTTTCAGGAAGAAGCGGGCGACAATCTCGTTGTTCAGTTCCCACTTCACGTTGTTCTTCATCCCCACCTCCAAATGGCAGTTCTTCAGGAACTGGACGGTCTAGGGAAGGATGTGATTCAGGGTTGGGGGGAGGGGGTGACAGATGCAGAGCATGAGTGAACAGAATGGCTGGGTTTCTGTTTAATTTCTAGAAGACAAGTGTCTGCATCACAAAGCCACTGCGTAACAGAACGCACTACTGTTTCTGAATGAACTCCCCGCTCGTGCCTGCAGGAGGGTCGCAGAAGGTCAGGATTAAGTCACACTGGCAGGATGAAATGGGGGAAGTCTCCCTTGTCACCCTCGCTGTAAACATTCCTAGAATGAACAGCTCTTCATTGGCCAGTGACATGAAGCCAGCAGTAACAGAATGGCTGTGTTCGTTTATTTTTAAGAGCTAGCCCAGGGCAAAGATATTTCAATGTCACTTTACCAGACCTGTCCTGCACCACTCTCTTGCCAAGATCACGTTAATAGATGGGTACCATTGGCTGACGGAGCCTTCGTTATAACTCCAATTCAAAACTGGACTGAAGATAGCGACCTCACCTTCCCTTTTGAAGGGATGAGATTACCGATCATTTACGTCACGGTTCTCAACCTTCTGCGAGTCGTGACATGCCTAGCAGTGTATGGCCCTACAGGACACATCAGTCCACCCTCCCCAGGCCAAATCCAGCCATCTCCCTGGCTCTCCACGATACACTTACTGCTGTGTGGCGACACAGTAATGTGTCCCGACACAGTGGTTGAGAACCAGTGATTGATTTATATAACACCATAGGTATGGAATGGACATTTAGATAAAGACAAGCTCACAATCTACATATTTGTCCTTGCTTTCTGTTGGGGAAAAAAAGCTGTATGAACAAACATCACTATATAAAAAGGCATCACATCAAGGACAACACTGATCGGCACAGGCTCCTATTAATGTGCCAGGAGCTTCAGTTTAGTTGCCCATGACTCCCAAATTTCACTGGAATAGCACCACTATTTCATAAACGCTCACGTCTCCCCATCCCCACAAAAAAAGAACTCACCCTTTCACCAGTGTGGGTTTGAAGTCTCTCCAGCTTCCCTTCCTGACGCAGCTATGAGGGGTAAGATTGGGGGAAAATGTAAGACAAACACACAGTTAAGAACTTCCAAGAGGGCACCCATGTCAGTCTAGTTCAGCAAAACAAACAAGGAGTCCTGTGGCACTTTTAAAGGCTAACCAATTTATTTATTGCATGAGCTTTTATAGGTAAAATGTATAATGAAGTGGGCTTTTGCTCACGAAAGCTCATGCGATAAATAAATGTGTTAGTCTTTAAAAGTGCCACTGGACTCCTTGTTTGTTTTACAGTAAATGTCTCCCAGTTCATCTCTGGACAGTCCAGGATTTAGGGTTACTTGTGGAGCTCTCAATTCAAAATGCCTTAGTGTCAGTTATGTCCTCATTCTGGGTATTTTGGGATAGGATAGGAGCTCTCTGATGTGCTGAGTCACAACTCATTAATTCTCCATTTCACTAGCCAGCAAATCCAGCAATTGTCAAAAGCTCCAATCTTCATCACCCTCTGAATCAAAGCTTTAGTAGCCAGTCTCTTTTTTGGCTTTGATGTGGTAGGTTTACTAGTGTGTTCAGTGTTACATCATTCAAACTAGACAGTACATGTCAAAGCAGGTGAAGAAGGGACTTTTGGCAATACAGAATTCTTGATTATTATATGAATTACGGTAATGTCTAGGAACCCCAAACATGGACCAGCAGCCCATTGTACTGGAGGCTGTATTTTTTTTAAAATGGAATCCATCAAATTGCCTGTTACTGTGCAGTTCATCATGGCTCTCCTGATATTAGCAAGGTTCTATTAACATTACACACCACTTATTTTATAGGGGATACTAGAGACAATTGGTTTTAGCTCAAGAGTATTTAAAAGGTTCCTAAATACATCTGTAACATTGCTACCAGGATTTCAGCGGTCTATTTCTAACAAAACAATCAGCAATTCAAACCCAGTGACATGTTTTCATGATTTGCTCCAAAAAAGTTAAATTTCTCTACCCCACTTAAAAACAAAACAGAACATAATTACTCTCTCCTGGTTACAAATCTTGCATAGGATTTTTAAAAAAACCCCAAAGCCCCAAGTGAGCCAAAGTTTCATAGAAGTTTTGCTGAAGACACTAAACTTTCAGGACCTGGTATATTTCCCCCCATGAAATCACAGGTTATCTATGTGAGCCAAATCCTTGCCTTTGGGAGACTGCTGCTCCCACTGAATCCAGAGACAATCTCAAATTACTCACAGCAGAATTCTGCACCGTTCATGTATTAGGACAGCGGCGAATGCAACGTGGGCTAGAAAGGCAATTCTTTCCCCCAACTCACCTTCATTTCCTCCTCAAACATTTTTTTGTTTTCTGGCGAGGCATAAACTGCGAGTCCCTGGGGGAGGAGCTTGTTACGGCCCAGACTTTTCTTCACAGAGACAATGTCACCCCGCCTTCCCAGATCTGTGAATAAGAGACACAGGACATTACTGCCAAACCAAGCACATAGGTCACTAGAGACCCTTTATAGTTACACAGCATGTTCTTTCTGAGAAGGGTCCCAGAGCACTCTGAATGCAGGAAAAGGGAAAGTCATTTCAAGGCGTTTAGAAAACAAGACCTAAGAGGCAGAAATGTTTTGGCAGAGGCATGAGAGATGATTTGTGCGCTGTATGGACTCCCAGATGCTTCACCATGCCATACTTCACATTCAGAACCTCCGAGTATCTATGTGTGTACACACACAATTGTCTTCAGGCTATTATGGCAAAGAAAAAGCTCCTGAACAAAAATAACTAAGAATAACTAGTAGCATTTAAAAATAAAGCCAAAGGACACCAAATTGAGTGGCTATTCTTGTGTAATGTTTAAAGAGAGAACTGGAAGTTAGCCCTAGGTCCAGCCCTGAGATCTGAGGGCATGCTTTAAACTACCACAATAATAATTTTTCTTCAGCAATTCCTGACCACTCTCTGTTTTTCCAGCTGAAATCCCACACCCAGTGATCACTCCCGTTTTGGAGAGCAGCGATCTCCCCAAGCTAGGGACACAGAGGCAGAGCTGGGAGTGTAACCCAGGAGTCCTGGTCCATTGCTCAAACCATTCCGTAACATGGGTCTCATAACAGACTGGTGAAAACCAGGAAAGACACCTGGCCTCCTATGACAGGGACCCAGCATCACTCTGGCTCCATTATGGGAAGCAAATGCCCCCACTCTGCCAACTGGGGCCAGGGGCCGTAACGGCAACCTACTCTCCACGCTCTGAGTGAGGATCAGCTCCAGCTCCTCCTTGGGCCGGTTCCTGGTGTCCTCCACCAGCCGGTAGACGCGGTGCCTCCTGGGGTGCAGGCGGGGCGGGCGCCCCTCTTTGCTCAGCGGGACCTTCCACCAGCGCTCCACCACCACCGTGCCCTGCGGGGAGAGGGAGCGATCAACCCGGGGCGCGGACCCCGTCACCCCCCAGCCTGGGGTGGGATCCCCCGGCCCGGCCCCTCACCCGGCTCAGCGAGAGGCTCAGCCCCCGGCTCGGCCCCGCCGGCTGCTCCCGGAGCCACCGCAACAGGAGGCCGCAGCCCCGCGCCGCGCCCAGCCTCAGCATCCTCCGCGCGCCGGGGCCGCCTGCGACCGCCCACGGGAAGGACCCCGACTGCGCCGGCGGGCAGGAAGGACCTCGGACGGGGCTGTCCCGGCGCGCCTGATCTGATTGCTACCTCCCCCGCCGCCGTGTTTCGCTCCCCACCGGTGGACCCGCCCCTGCGCTGCCTCCCAACACCCCGTCTCCCTGCCCCCATCAACTCCTCCCCACTGACCCCCGTCTTCCTGCCCCCACCGGGACCCATCCCCCATCTCCCTGCCCCCACCGGGATCCCCTCCCCCATTGTTCCCCCATCTCCCGGCCCCCATCATCTCCCCTCCCCCACTGACCCCCGTCTCCCTTCCTCCACTGGGACCTCTCCCCCATCACCTCCCCTCCCCCATTGGTCCCCCATCTCCCTGCTCCCACCAGGACCCCTTCCCCAATCAACTCCCATCCCCCACTGACCCTCCATCTCCCTGCCCCCACTGGGCCCCCTCCCCCATCTCTCTACCCACCATGAACGCCACTGAACCCCCACCTCCTTGCTCCCCTCAGGAACCCCCTCCCCCCACTGATCTCCCCTCCCGTCACCACAGACCCCTATCCCATGACCCCTACCTCCTAGCTCCCACAGGAATCCCACCCCCCACTGTACTCCCCCTCTTTTCACCTAGGACCCTCATCCCGTTACCCACATCTCCTATTCCTCCACTGTAACCACACCTCCCACTTGGACCACCAACCCCCAAATAGACCCCATTCTACCCCTACTTTCCTGGCCCCTGGTTCCCCCCCCATTTTATGCCAGAGACTCCAACCCCAAAATCCCTGCTCCCCTCAGGGACCTCCTCCTCTGTTAGCCCCCTTTCCCTCCACCACCTTACTCACCCCACAGTATCCCACTCCTGCTACTTCCTCATCTGCTCAGTGCTATCATTCTCAGGGAGCCCCACGCTTTCCCCCCTCGAGGGCCCACTGAGTTTTCAGGCTTTCTTCCCCTGCACCAAGCATCAAGGGGGATTCCAAACATTGGAAAGGTGCCTAGTGTTCTGATACCTTAAGTCTATGGGGGGTGGGGGGTAATTCTCAGAAGCCCCTAGGTCCATGGTCAGGGGACTGTCACCCAGGTCCCAGAATCCCTTATGGCCATGATGATTACAAAATCACCAAAACCCATAAGTCCCAATCCAAGTTTCCAGGTCCTCCCCCCAATTCTTGCAAGCCCTGTATCTGCTTGGTTCCCCAAATCCTTTGCTCCCTTCTGAGCCCCTCCCTGCAAATCACTGAACTGCAGCCACTTATTCTCAAGGGTCCCCATTTCCTGGTTCAAAAAGTGGGTCACCCCAGTTCCTAAAGGCCGCCTGGACAAATAATGCATGAAATTGTATTATGGAGTTGCTGGGAGAGTGGCAGGACTCAGCAGCCCTGGGGCTCACTTCTGGTTTACCTCCTACATTTCTAGAGCTCATTCTTCAGGGTTTCACCTCGTCAGTGGCACAGGTCAGGAAGGGATTTACCACCCTTGTGTATTCTGAGAGAGGGATGGGGGTTAAACTCTTTTCTCTGAAGCATCAAAGACAGCCACAGATGGGCCATGCTCTGAGGGGACACCGAGCATCTTTTGCAGGTGCTTCGTTGGCAATTCTCGTTCACATGCTCAGGATCTAACTGATCCCCAGAGTTGGAGCCAGGAAGGAATTTGTCTCCCAGCTCAGATGGGCAGGGTCCTTGGAGAAGGCTGAAAGGGGGTGGATTTTCACCTTTCTCTGCAGGGTGTGGTTTGGGTCACTGGCCATGATTATCTGGGTATTTCTCACTTCATTGTTTCCCTGCCATGGTGGGCCCTCAGGCACTGGTGACATAGGACAGTTTTGGGCTCCTGTGAGCTGTGACACTTTGATCTCATTACAGTTACTGGGTTTAGTGGCTGCGAGCTGGTGACCTGTGAGATGGGTGGTCAGAGTGGAAGAGCCGATGCTGTCTGGCCTCCAATACTAGGAGTCTCTGACACCCCAAACCAGAAGGCTACACAGGGGAGCCAGGGATTTAGAGAGGCCCTTCAACTATCATAATCTCCAGAGTTTAAATCAGCATAGATACTGCCGTGTGGGGGCTTAAGAGGGGACCTGATGGATGCAAGGAACTGAGGGACCTGCCTTAACTCCATCTCCATCTCCCCTAGCTCAGGGTATGAGAAGGCTGGCCAGTGTAGCAGGGAGGGGGTACAGTCTAGGTGTGGCACTGGGGGTGTGTGGCCTGTCTGAGCATGTCACAATGATGCCCCCTCCCCCCACGGGGGAATGTCACAATGGCCAAGTCACAAAGCACCTGGCTACTTGAGCTGGGACCCCAGGGCCCGGGGCTCACTTTGCCGCGGGTAGGCATTGCCTGAAGAAACGTCGCTGCTTCGGGACCACACCTATCTGTTTTCCCTTTCTTATTCTGAGAGAGGGAAGAAACGGAACTACTTATACCCCATCTGCTCCCCCTTTGCATTTTACTATTACTGCTATCGCTATCGCCTCACCTACAGGCGCAGGATGGTGCCTTTCCCTGGGAGGTGAGTGTCTTCTTTTTCCCCCTTCTATCCAAGATAATCAGGAAACTGCAGTTTTCCTTGTGCTCAGCCCGGGGAGGGGAATTAGGGGAAATCAAACTTGAAAGGGAGCTTATGTTGTTAAAAATGTCTGAAAAGGGGAGAGCTCCCCATTTTCCAGACCTGGGCGCCAGACTGTAACTTGTCCATGGTTATCTTTAAAGCTTCAAGAATGATTCATTCAAAAAAACCCAACCCCTTCCTGCCAGGATCTGGGGGGTATATTTGATCCCTTAAGGACAAGATTTTATTGAACTGTGAGGTCTGTGGGCAGAGACTTTTGTATTTATACAGCACCTAGAACAACGGGGTCCCAACCTGCCAGACCCCTGACTGGACTCTGTATGGGTAGTCTTACATTTTAGCCTTAATGGGAGTTTTTTGCATTTGTTAATAAAGCTCATTGTTCCAGCCAGACGGTTTTGGACACTTCTGTAACCCACCTTCCTATAGCATCCACGCACTTCACACTCGAACATATTTAGCCTCACAGTGGACAGATGGAAAAACTGAGGCACAGAGGTGCTCCATGACTTGCACCAGGTCAGAGAGTAAGGTCGTGGCAGAACAGGGAATTGAGTCTAGAGCTCTTCGTGCTTACACTGGTGGCCTAACCACAAGCCATCCCAGTGAATTCCCAACGATGTACTTTGTCAGCAGAGATGATGAACCAAAAAGCCTGTCTCAAGTTAAATGGGTCTCTTGTGTCTGCCCATCCCCAACAGAGCCTTGTGGGAAAGATTTGCCCCTCTGGGAGGTTTCCTGCAGGTCAAGTCAAGCTGAGGATCATTTATAGTGTTTAACATCAAAGTACCTTCTCCAGCTGCCTTGATTTGATTCTTTTTAGGGCATCAGAGTCTGATCCTCATAATGACACTGGCCATAGCAGCTGCTTTCACTCTGGTGAATGACAGCACACGACTGGTTGACAGCACAAGGGTATCAGGATCTGAGGAATTTACAAGGAGGATTTTTCCCTATTAGGATCAAAGTTTTAAAGATCAAGGATGAAATCTTGGCCCCATTGAAGTCAAACCCAAAACTCCCATTGGCTTGAAAATGGGCCAGGATTTCATCCCCGCTGTTCTTGCTCCCATTTTCTCCCCACACCAAGCATCACCATGACTGAGCACGAGAGCCTGACCCTCAGACCTCGCTACTGCCTCCAATGTTCCTGAGTCCTGGGGAGGTGGCTCGGCTGGGAGAGGAGCCAACCAGGGAGTGCTGACAGAGCTGTACAAGGTAGGAAGCCTCTAGCTGCCAGCTGAGTCCAATGTGCATCAAGGGGATTGCTTGTGTCTAAAGAGAATACGAGCAGGTGGACAAATGGAGTCTAGAGAGGAGGCTGATGGGCCCTCTTACAATTGCCCAAAGGAACTGGAAGGATGGCAATCATTGAATTTGCCCTTTGAGCAAGAAACTGCTTTAAATTTGCCAAGAGGAAATAATGCAGGGAGGAAGTTGTCTGTTGTGCTGCTAACATCAGTCAAGGGAATGACGCTGGCTTCCTGCACATAAATCCCAGTCTTTTTTGTTAGGGCTGAGTCTAGGCTTCCCAGCGCCTGGGGTACGTGGGCCTGAGACAGAGGATGGGCAGGGCCTCAGGCTGGGAGGTCACAAGCAGTAAGATCTGGGGGACCCCAGCAGGAGGTTATTGGCTCTCAACTAGCATGCCTGGTAATGGAGCCTTCCGTGCTTCCTTGCAGGCTGGGAAACTGACAGTGTTTGCTGGTGACCTTCTGCCCCCTGGTCTCCCTGTCCAGCTGGACTTCCATTTCCAGCTCGGTCCCCACAGCTTTGCGCACTGGCACGGACTGCTAACAGACAGCAAGCTTTTCCTGGATACGCCCCGGGGTGCCCTGGATCACAATAACCGGCAAAGGTGAGTTTGGCCAGGATTACAGAGGAGATTTCACAGCTCCTTTGTCTGGAGGCCAGGGGAGAAAGCAGACTCAGCTGACACCCTTCTGCTTTGGACTCTGCTGCCAGTGGTGGACCGAGGCTGTCTGGGGCCAAGCCACATGTGCCTGCCCATACCCCTCTGCACAGGGCAGGAGGAGTCCAGCAGCTGGAGAGGGGCTGAAGCAAGAAGCCACCCTCCCTCCACTGCAGAGCAGCGTTCCAGCCTGCCTTGGCTCCCCCACCACCACCACCCCAGTCCTGAATGGGCCCTCCCTAGGGCTTGGGGCAACCTATGGTACCCTGCACTCCCACCAGCCCTGCCCCCAGAGAGCGGTGGCCACACACTGGCCCAGCTGGCCCCAGCGCTGAAGGGCCCTCTCCATTTCATTTGTAAACACATAGAAGAGCCTGAAAAGCATTCCATGCTGCACTTCTGGAGACAGAAAGGAGTAATCGGGTCCCTGGCTCTTGAACAACACCAGGTTAGCCACTCCAGCACACACTATCAGCTGGTCCTTTATCTGCGCCTCCTTTCTTTCTAAGCAGTGGGATGTAAGACACCCAGGACCCAAGGGCCTCTGTCTACTGCGCCAGATTAGTTATCCCTCCACTAGCTTTCTACAGATGTAAATCACCCTCCTTCCTGGCAGTAAAAAGCTTCCAGTAACTCAGTGTCCAAGGTCACAGGTGGTAATAGCCACCTCTCTGTTCCCATTGTGTGCTCACTGGTGCTGTAGGGGCTAGACCTTCAAGCTGCCTCTCTCGGGGATGGGTGGGCTGAATGACCCTTGTAACTTTACTCAGCTTCAGAACAATTGGACCTGTTTCTAAATGAGCTTCACCCCCATCCCCCAGCAAACTCAGCCTTCTGAGAAAGTTGTACAATACTCCCCCTATTTATCTCTTTCCAGCTGACCACACAGTTTAATACAGCCCTTGCTTTGGGTTGTTTTAACTGTGAAGTGCTAGCCACTCCCAGTGCTGCTGAACTAGACTAAATAATCACCTATAAACATAATCCAAATGAAGTGCCAGGCACCTAATGCCCCCTGCATTTTAATAGGATTTGAGCACCTCACTCCTTTGAAAATCCCTTTGGGGGCCATTTCTCTCTCTCTAGTCTGACTGCGACACTGGAATACGTGGAGGAAAAGACGGCAGTGAACGTCGTGTTTGTGAACTTCCAGCTGTCTCGCAGTGATCGCGGTAAGGGATCCTCCAGGCTGGGGGGTAAACAGAGACCTGGAGAGTTATTGCCTTCCTGGTGCAGAGATGTATTATGTGCCATATTTGAGATACTTAATACAGAGTGAGTGAGTTTCTAGTGGAATCTTTCCCTGCTAGCTCAGGGCTCCCACGAAGGCAGGAGTGGACAAAATTGGCTCACAGCTAGGTGCCAGCAATTTTACATTTGCTCACCAGAGGGTGCTCCTCCATTACATTTCTGCAGCAGAGCTAGGGTGAGAAGCTACTAAAACTGGTCACCATGGCAACCAGAAACAGATTTATCAAGGCCTGCACTAAGGGCAGCAGAGACTACCTTTTGCCCAGCACAGGTTGTCCAGCAATGGTTATTTACCCAAGCTGTGAAGGGTACAGGGACCAGCAGTCCATGATGGAGTATTATTCTCCCTACTTTTCTGTACCCAAGAACTGATGGTCCATGTCCTGTAGGAACCCACCTTTCAAAAAAAGAAAAAGCCCCCAAGCCTGCAGTTCTGTCTGCTGCAACAGAGACTGCACACTTTGGGCCAGTATTACAGTAGTCATAGGTAAGGAAAGCTATGGGGCTTTTGCAATTAAGAACATAAGGCCCTGTTGTGACTTGAGACATGCAGCCAGGTTTCAATGGAAGCTGAGTGCACTACCTTATAGGTTAGAACCAGGGGCTATAGGGCCCTCTACTTTCAGGCCTCTCCTCCCACTGTAGTTTGTCTAGTAACTCTAGAGGTATGCAAACAGTGGGGTTAAAGGCATAGGGTCCCAGGGGGAGGTTGAACATTTGGCTTTAATAATCGTAACCTTTCCTCCTACATCCCACAGGAGACTTGTTGCGAGCCTTCAGCTACTTGGGCTTTGAGGTGGTCAGACCAGATCATCCCTCACTGCCACCCTGGGAGCATGTTATCTTCATGGTTTACCCGCTGGAGCGAGACGGGGGCCTGGAGCCAGAATGAGAGTCCCTGAACTGAGGCACACCGCACAGCCAGGATGGGATGGGAGGGAGAGGGATGGCATGGCTCTCCTTTAACTTGGGCCTTGAAGGCCTGTGTGTTATTGAGCATGTCCCCGCTGAGTGTCATTAAACGGGCGTGAAAGCACAGTTGTGGTGTCTGGCTGGAGGGAAGGCTTTGGCACTCAGTGCAGAATTTACTTTCAGCTTCTGACTCACACTTCAGAGGCCAACAAGTGAGACACCAGGGCCACAGGGAAGCAGGAGAGTCCTAATATTGAAATAACTGGGGAGGTGGGTGGGTGCTAGTCCGCCCACTACTAAAGCTCCTCCCCCAGCCTAAGGGAGTGATTATGGGGGACAACAAATGACAAACGGGAACGGGGGTGAAGGTCAAAGGTTCAAAAGAAGGGATTCAGAGGGGGACACTGAGCAGAGGACCTCAGACAGCGCCCACTGCTCCCAAAAGGCGTCGAGGGAGCCAGCGGACGCTGCCCAGAGGAAGTAGGCCCCACAGTCGCAGGAACCTCCATCAGCCAACCTCCTCTCTTTAGTTTTGTAAATAGCCACTTTGGCATAGGCCAAGAGGAGGTTGGCGAGGAGGTCCCGCGACTCTGTGGGGCCACGGATGGGGAGTGCATATAAAAGAAGGTGCAGGGAAAAGTGCAGCCAGAACCTCAATAAGAGGTTCTGGAGGAGCCAGAAAAGGGGCTGCAACCAGGCGCATTCGAGATAGACATGTGCCAGGGTCTCCCTCACACCACCAAAGGAGCAAGTATTGGGACGGGGGGTGAACCGCGCCAGGAACACGCCCATGCTCACGGCTCCATGAAGGAGCCACCAACTCATGTCCCCGGCGGGCCGTGGAGTCAGGGTTGCATATAGACTGGCCCACCGGGGGTCCTTGCTCTCCACAGGTGGAATGAGGTCCCGCCCCTTTGTATCAGGCCGGGACATGAGGGCGAGGAAGTGGATCGTATGGAGCACGAGTGTGTACAGATGTTTACGGGGTACAGTTCGGAAGGAGGCCGGCTGCAAGTCCAGCAGCCGGCTCGGAGCGTGGGGTGGGGGCGGCTGGGGGGGGCTCATGGTGCCAGGGCCTGATTAAAAGCTCCCAAGGGCCAGGATTGAGGGGTGGGGGTGGGGAGCACCCTCTCGCAGGACCTGCTCGAGGTAATCCCGAGCAGCAGGGGGCAAGGCTGCCTTCATCTCCTCGAGTAGGCGCCGGGGGGTTCGAAGGGTGGAGAGCCCCATGCGCTCGGCTAGCACAAGGGGATCCACCCAGTCCCCCCGGGCATAGTCCAGGAGGTCTCCGACGCTGGTGACACCTGCCAGGACCAACCTCCACCTCACAGAGGGGGTCTCCGCCACCTGCACACCGAGATTGTGTAGCAGGGGCTCCGCGAGGAGATCCTCCCCCTCGGTGGGCACAAGGGACCTGGAGGCTGAAACGAGCCTCCAGGTCCGGAGGAGGTCCTGGTAGAAGGCCGGCAGCTCGGAGAGGTCTTGTGGAGAACCTCTCAGGTGGATAAAAAAGAGCTGCCGGTCGTATTGGAGCCCTCGGTAGCGGTGGAGGAAGGTGTGCGCCAGATGGCTCCACGCCGGACTACCTGCACTATAAAGGAGTCTCTGCAGGGCCTGGAGGCGGAAGGCATGGACCTGGCTGTAAACACAGCACAGGCCCTGCCCTCCCTCCTCCAGGGGAAGACTCAGGATCCCTGCAGAGACCCAGTGCAGTCCTGGCCAAAAGAACTCCAGAACTGTCTTCTGGAGGTTGGCCAGGAAACTCGGGGGTGGGACCAGGGTGTTGAGCCGGTGCCAGAGCATGGACAGGACGAGCTGGTTGATGACCAGTGCCCTTCCACAGAGGGAGAGGCACTGCAGCAGTCCTGTCCATCTCCGCAGTCGCTCAGACACCCTGTCCTCTAAACCGTGCCAGTTGTCGTCCGGGGAGGGATGCGTGGCAGAAAGGTAAACACCGAGATAGAGCAGCAGACCAGTGCTCCACTGGATGGCTTGAAGCGCGGGTGGGAGGGAGCCGACCGGCCACCACCGCCAGGCCAGAGCTCTTGGCCCAGTTGACCCGGGCGGAGGAGGCCGCCAAATAGATGGTCAGGCAAGCCTCCAGCCACTCCAGGTCTCCCGGGTCCTGGACTGCGAGGAGCACATCATCGGCGTACGCTGACAGGACCAGCCTCAGCCCTGGCTCGCGGAGCACCAACCCCATCAACCTCCGCCGGAGGAGACAGAGGAAGGGCTCCATGGCCAGAGCATACAGCTGGCCTGACAGTCGGCAGCCTTGACGTCCTCCTCGCCCAAAGCTGACGGGTTCGGTCAGGGTCCAGTTGAGCTTGACCAGACACTCTGCAGAGG
>ML685905.1:2048261-2068575 GCA_007922175.1 Pelusios castaneus
GGCCAGCTGATAAAAAGCCTGGCCCCAGCAAGAGTGTTGTGGGAGAAGCAGAGGAGTGTTGGAGGAAGTAGAATAGCGACAGAGAGAGGTAAAAGAGCACCAAGAGGGGGAAATAGCCTAGGGGAAGGAACTGTTGCCGGTGGCAGTACCAGCAGCGTGCAGCTGCCTTTCCTAGGGCCCCTAGGCTGGGGCTCGGAGTAGAGGGAGGGCCCGAGCCCCTTCCTCCTCCTACTCTGTGCTGGCAGTGGAGTATTGACTGCCCAGAACTAGGGGCAGACAGGGCTTGCCTGGACCCCATAACAGGACAAAGCACAGGACCCACAGGAGCAGAGTGGACTGATTTGCCACAGCCCCGATAAACTGATGCACGAAGGCCCCTCCATCCCGACTTGGAGGGCTCCGTTCTGGAGCGGAACAGCCCTTGGGACATGGAACGAAGCCCCACCTGATTTTGCAGTGCAATGGCAGCTCCCAGCAAAGGAAAGGGATCCACGTGACCTCTGTGGGACCGACTCCCAGCAACAGCTACCACCCCGTTATAGCATCAGCCACTCAAGACTCACAAAGCATCTGTCCAAGTATGTCATGACAGCGCCTGGCGCTCAGGGAGATATTTGGCCCAGGGACGTGTGGCCCTGCCCTCGTTTGCCATCTGTCCTGCAAAAACTGCATGGGCTTAGTTCCAAAACTCGAAGGGGTGAGCTAGGCCCCCGGGGGCAAAACCTGGGCACTGTTGGCAAGAATTGAAAAAAAGCCTGATTTCCACTAATTACTTCTGAACACAGGGTGAGGGAATGACTTCAGGGCGGGCCCTGGGAGGGGAATGGACTCACTCTGCCAATCATGATGGGGCAGTAACGGCAGGGTTAGGATTTCGGCCTCCCCCTGCCACGAGAGGGCACCTCCAATCCATAATGCATCATCTGCTCCTTCCAAACATGGTACAAGAAACAAAAGGAGGAAAAATGACTAACCCCCTTCCCCCAGTCAGAGGTAAGGTGGGCACCAGCACCTCTAGCATTCTGCAGCCCACATTTAAGTCCCCTCACCCAAAAGGCCTTGGCTGACTCAAACGGGGAAAAAAGAACCTCACAACAAAATTTTATTTAATAAAGCAACTGATGCTGATGGACACAGCTCTTTTAATCCTTCCTTGATCTCCCCATACCCACCCCCTCAAACCAGGCCTGGGGTGAAAACAACATACCCAGCGGAAAAAGGGTCCAGCAACTGCTTGGCAGGAAACATTCATCTTCGCGAGACTGCAGCAAACTCTGAAGACAAAAGGCAGCCTCAGCTGAACGGCAACGAGCACCTTCCAAAGCCACTTTCGATGGAGACAAAGTTTTGGCCAATTCCCCACCAGCAGTTCTTCATTGGCCAGCTAGGTACGCAGGCTAAATACACTTGCCTGCATGACTTCTTTATGCAGCACAGGAAACGAGGCAGAGATTTGCAAAGCACGTGGCCCTGGCCTACCTCTGCTTCTTCTTCCAGGGAGACAGCAACAGACTGCTCTAGAAACTGCCCCCTTCAAAACTTCCTGGTTGGGGCAGGGCCGCACTAAATCAATTTAGCCACACACAAAAAAAGAGCAACTCTGGCAGCACTGAGCAAAATGAAAATGCAGCTCAAAACCTCTAAGCCTCCAGCTTTGTCTCTTTTTAAAGAACTTTCTTTCAGGTAAAACAGGTGCTCCAACCCGTGCACCTCCCGAAACCCCACTGGCAGAGGGCAGGTTCAACAGAGGACTACGAGTGGGGCCAGGGCCGCTGTATAACTGAGTAGGCATCAAAGCAGAAGGACCAAAGCCTTTAAGTGCTTGCCCATGAGTGGCATGTTACTCCTGTGCCCAGTCCCATCACAGCCTGGGGCTTGCTGCCCGAGTCAAGCGAAGCGGGCACAGAAGTGGCTGCAGCACACTGGCTTGTGAAACAATGGAAGCCGGTCCCTTTCCCCCCTCCCCCCCAACAGCTGGCCCCCTAACAGCACAAGCCCAAACGACAAGAGCTTTACGTGAGAACAGACGGAACAAGCTGGCGGCAGTGGGGCCAACACCTGGGCCAGGCGGTGGTCCGGATCAGAGCTGGGAGGGGCACCTCACAAGCACTTTCTAGCTCCGTTTCTGTAGCAGAAAAAAAACTCATCCGGTCCAGTCACAAGAGTGCCAGCGTCTCCCTCGCCCGTCAGCAGGAAGGCTGGCAGAGCCGATTCTTTGGCAAACGCTGGAAATGCCTGCTGCGGGGGCCCGGAGTTTGATCTCCCCATCCCAGTCCCACGTGTCACAGAGCAACCCCAGAAGGGCAGTCACCCAAGAGCCTGAATCAGCTACGGGCGCTCAGTGCTGTGCCCCTGCCCCAAACACACGATGAGGGCGAGGTCAGGACGCAAACCCATTTATTCCAGATCCGGAGAAGACGTGGGCCCTCACGTAACCATAAAGCGGCACCAGTGGGGCTCAGCGGAGTGGAAGGGGTCTCCCCTTCCACCTTCCTGTAGTATTTTAGTCCCCTGCCCCACTGGGGAATCCTCATGGGCATCTCAATCCAGGCACCAACCTCCTAGGAACAAAGGGAAGGCAAGAAAACACCTGCAGTGAGTGCAACACTCAGGGAGCTGCAGCTTCTTGCTTAAAACAGCAACCCAGAGTTCAGGCATTACCGCCTCAGGCTGTAATTAGTGCCGCTCCTCAGCCTGCCCAAGGGGATCGCTGTTGCGCGACGCCCTCCCATTCTAGAGGCGGATATGCTGGCAAACGCAAAGCACGGCAATACAGTTTAGGCCTCCACCCCAAGTACCCTACAAGAGAGCACTCGCTGTGCCCTTCCTCTCCCCTGGAAGCAGGCTCCCGGGGGGGGAGCCGTGGGCCCAACACCACCCAGCAGACTGAAACTTACACGCCACCCTCAGCAACTCCTCCGGCTCACTGCTGCTCGGGGAAGAGCGTCACAGCGAGTCATCTTCAACAAGGAAGACATCCTCGCCACTTCCAGACACAGACACGCCTTCTGCGGAGAAGAGGAGAGGAGTTTTAGAACTGGCATGGCCTCCCTTGGCCAAGAGCCAAGGCCCTGAGCAGACAGATCTGTGCCACCCTTCTCCAGAGACAGAGGCAGGTTCCCCAGGCCCCAGAGCTGACTGTCCAAGAAGAGCCCTAGCTGGCATCCAGCTGCAAGGAAAGACTGGTTCTCCCCACTTGTGCCCCCTGGGCACTGAGAAACAAGAACCACGCTGCGCAGCTGACACCGAGAGCTCCTGTGCATCCATTTCACACCCCTTCGCCTGGCTCTGCAGAGCGGGTGACCCATGCGGCAGTGACAGACCAGTGGGCAAGTTCAGATCCCCATTACACCAGACTCAAAACAGAGAACCCCCCCCGTGGCTCCGGATTTACACCAGGAGATGCGAGAGCAGGCCTGAGCCCAACAATGCAAGAGTGCCCAATGTGGCGCTGGGCACTTGCCCACACTACCTAGAAAGGTACCAGGCTTTGGCAAGAATCGAGGCCCTCGCCGTGGGCTCTCCCTTGGGGGAGGAAATATTGCTGGCTGGTGGAGATCACCCATGGTGGCCACTCCCAGTAAAGCGATGGCAGGGTAGCAAGTGGGAAATTCCCACCCCCCTTGCAATCATGGAGGGGGTGGTGTGGCAGTAGTGCACGGGACACCCTGCATCTCAGGACTGCCTGTATTCCCCATGCTTCTAACACCCCAGACCACAGTGAGGTGCCCAGCTGCCCATCCACAGTGCCCTCTGTACCTCTCTGATAGGCCCTCAGCCCCACATCCTCCTCCTCCTCGCTGTCAGAGGAGCTGATGAGGATGGGACTTTGGAAGGCACTGCCAGCAGAGGCTGAGCTGCTGCAGAAGACGGAGGAACTGGACCACTCTTCCGAAGTGGAGAGGTAATAGAAGCAGCCGCGGGGCAAGTAGCAGCTGCTGTCCCCAGGGGGCGGGGCGGTGGGGAAGCTGGCATTTGAGGTGCTGGAGACATCACTTGAGAGGGTGATGGGAGAGGCCTCTCCTGAGAAGGCTGCGGCGTACGTATGATCGGCAGGACTGGTCGTCCACTGGGCATCTGCTGTGGGGCTCCAGGCCATCGGTGAAGACCCCAAGACCTCTGTCACCCCCTCGCTGGCCTGCCAGATGCTGCAGCCCACCAAGCCATTCTGCGTCTCACTACCTGGTGGCAAGGTGAGAGCTTCAGAGTGCCCCAGGGGGCAGGAGGGAGCCGAGATTTGGAGGGACCAGAGTGGGGGCACGAAGGTCTTCTGGGAGGGTAGGTCTGTGGGCTCAGTGTCACTTCGGAACTGCTCAGTGGAGTCATCTAGCAAGCCAAAGCCATGTGTTAAATGGGGGGCTGGGCTGCATTCTCTCCTCTGTGTCACGTGGACACACACTCCCTACATCACTCTCCCTGGCTCTCTACCACCAGTCTCTTTTCTGGCCCTTTGCACCACTGCTGGCACAGGAACCTTCTCCTCTGCAGCTACTGCTATCAAACAGTCTCCCCTCTTTCTCCTCCTCCCCCGTCCTGTCTTATCCTTCCTGGCCTCCTCCCTGCCGAGTACAACCCTAGCAGGGTTTCTTGGCCCTCCCTGCCCCAACACCGCCAGCTCTCTTCCCAATCTCAGCCAGAAATCACTTTTCTCCTTTGCCCACTGGGTTATTTAACCCTGGTAAAGCATTTGGGGGATACACCTTGTATCTCCCATGAACTGAGGCCATATGTTTCCAAATGTTTGTCCAAGCTGCTTGTTTAGATGAGGCGTTCATGTTCAGGCAGCCTGAGACAAATAAGAGCTTAACTGGCAGCTAACGAACAGTGCCCTAAATCATCTCCCTAGCCTCGCCCATGAGGATACAGTGGGAAGTAGAGCCCTGCAAATCCGCGAATATCCGCATTATATCTGCGGATATCCGCATCCGCAGATACAATGCGGATATCTGCAGACCATTTCTTGCAGATGCAGATCGGATACGGATCCACATATTCTTATCTGTAGAGGGCTAGAACGCTGCAAATACACAGATATCTGCGGATATCCGCAGACCATTTCTTGCGGATGCAGATTGGATACGGATCCACGTTTGTATCCTCACAGGACTCTAGCGGTAAGCAGTGCTCAGATGGGGAGAGACCATGGTGAAAGTCATTCCCAATCAATACTCCAGGCAGCAACAGGTCTGTGCAGAGGGTACATGGCTGCATCACACCCACACACCCCAAGTTTACGGTCAAGGGACCATCATGTTCATCTAGTTGGAGCTCCCGCAAGTCCCAGGCCACAGAACCTCACCCACCCAACCCCCATAATAGGCCCAGAACTTTGGGCTGGGTCACTGACAGCCACAAATCACGATTTAAAGACTTCAAGTTTTAGAGTCCACAATTTTATCTAGTTTAAACCGACCCGTGGGCTTTCAAAAAGAGTCCCCGCCTACCAAACCACATTCTCACTAGAATCCCAGAAACCCCCGTTACTGGCTCCTACCCACGGCAGGATTGGCCGCATGGTACGCTCCCCTTCATTTCTACTAGGGCCAGTATGAACGTAAACCTTCCAAGCGACGGGTGGAGATGGCTACGGCCAAGCTAAGCGCCGGTTACTATACATTGGAAGGATTTGCAAAATCTCAATTTTCATTATCCCATTTACTGTTTGCATTTCGTTCAGCTTGGGGCAGTTGTGTGTATTATGGCAACACTTGTCCTAGAAGCTACAGCTGAGATCAGGGTCCTATTGTGCCAGGTGCTGCGCAGACATGAGACAGTCTCTGCTCCGAAAAGCTCATGGTCTGAGTAGACAAAGGAGACAGGGGGAAGGGAAACCCAGGCACAGAGGTGACTTGCCCAGTGCCACGCAGCCAATCAACAGAAGAGACAGGAACGGATCCCTCGAGTCCTCTAGCTTCACCCAGTGCCCTACCCACTAGGTGGCACTGCCTCTCACGCTGACTGGTCAGTTTCTAGTTCCATGCACTTGGCACAGTGTTCTCTTAGGGCTACGAACTGCAGTCAAAGTAGTACCTAAAATCTCTCTCCCATCCTGACCTCCACGGCAGCATATTTTAAAAGGAACTGAGCGACTCCAAAGAGGAGGGAGCTAGGCTGTTCTCGATGGTAACAGAGGACAGAACAAGGAGCAATGGTTTCAAATTACAGCTGGGGAGGTCGAGGTTGGATATTAGAAAAAACTTTCTCACTAGGAGGGTGGTGAAGCATTGGAATGGGCTATCTAGGGAGGTGGTAGATTCTCCATCTTTGGAGATTTTTAAGGCCCGGTTAGACAAAACCCTGGCTGGGGTGATTTAGTGGGAGTGGTCCTGCTTTTTAGCAGGGGGTTGGACTAGATGACCTCGTGAGGTCCCTTCCAGCCCTATTATTCTAGGACTATAATCCGAGTAATGCTGAACACTTTGGAATTCCTTGAAACTAAATGGTAAGTCGTGGGCCTGCATGGTGGATTCTGCTTTTCTCTAGAGAGAGATTGAACTTTTTGGCCCCATTCATGTGCGTGGTGAGTCAGGTCTCACACAAAGGAGGAAAGGCTGTAATTCCCAGCTAGTTTGCTACCTCCTCGGGAAGGAGGCCACAGCTGCATACCTGAAAGGCTGACACAGGTCTCTGACAGGAGGCTCTCGAGGGAGGTCCCTGCAGTGTTCCCCTGAGCATCAGAGAGAGGCAGGGTTAATCTGATTACCGTGCCCGTGGCCAAACACACAACTGACTAAAGCCCATAGAGTGGAGAGGCCCAGGTTACCAGGAAGCCAGCCCCAAGACAGAGATCTCCTGAACCGTGCGGCCACTCCTGCCTGGGACAGACAGATCCCCAGCTAGCATGGAAGCTTTCAGAATAGCAGGGGGCAGAATGTGTTGCTCCACCGTGGAGCGACAAAGGTTTAATGAGGATGTGGGTCCTTTGCATGTGAACCAGGTAAGCTGTTTTACAGCAACTCTTTCCAGGGGTGTGCGTCACTCGGGCAATCACACTCGGATTAGCTTGCCTTAGAAGCAGCTGCTCTGAAATGAGAGGTGGAAACCTGGGGCAGGTTGACAATGCAGCGGGAAGCATGGCTCAGGTAAATCAAGCTAGCGCACTGAAAATCGCAGCAGAGCTGTGGCGGGCAGAGGCAGCAATTCGGACTAGATGCTTGACTGCAATCCAGCCTGAGACCCTAGGCACGTACTGGGGCCACTGGCCCACCCAGACCAGCCATGCTGCTGTTTTCAGCGTGCCGTCTTGATCAAAGCTGGCGCAGGTATATCAGCTGCAGCTGGAAACCACAACTCCAGCTGCAAATGTGCCCCTGGTGTCCCAGCTGTCTCTGTTGGAGCAGCCTGAGAACAGAGGGCACCTCAAGCCCCATCCTGCCAAGATACGTCACTTCTCTGGCTCCTTTTCCTACAGGTGTGGGGTGCTGCTAGTGGGATTATTAGAGCTGCTGCCATTCAGCTGCTCACCAACGATGGTTCCAGCCTCCCAGAGAGTGGAGTCCCCACAAAATTCCTCAGCCATTAGGAGGGGTTACCACAGAGGTCCAGTAAAACAGAACAGCCCGGGTATTTGGCGAGAGGCCACAGGCAGGAGCGGAGCAGACAGGACATTGAAATCTAGGCAAGGAATAAATCTGCTCTGCCAACCGTCCTAACACTGGGCTTTGGGGGAACTCCAGTCCCTCCAAACCACTTCCCAATCTCTCCACGGGGGTTGCGATTTACTCACCAGCATCTTCTGGAACTCCTCGGACGTCACCCCCTTCTCCATCTGGGGGGCACCATCCCCCGCAGCGCCATCCTCCTCTTGCGGACATCGCACAGCGTGACCCAGCCGGATCAGTTCCTCCCCTATATCAAGGCTCTGAAGGGAAACAAGGGGCTGGAGAACTGCTGGCTCACTATGGCACAAGGGGAAACCTCTAAGGGGGTGCAGCTTGGGGAGGGGAACCACAGCCACAGAGGACGCAGCACCACTGGCTTGGGGAACGATACAGCGAGGCAGAGTGGAGAGAAAGATATAGGCGTTTGACCAGGGCTGGATTAAGGGGCCCCAGGCTGCCCACTTTTGTGGGGCCCCTGGTCTGGCCCCCACCCCGCCCATGGGACCCCAACCTCCCACCATGGTGGTTTGGAGGCAGGGCGGGCCGGGACCCTGGGGCCAGAGGCCATGGTGCTCCCACCCCTGCGGCTCAGGCTGGCATGGGCAGCCCCCTGGGGGCCCCAGCACAGCAGCCCAACAGCATTTCGGGCTCTGGAGCGCTGCCCCCATCGGAGACCACCCTGCGCACCAGCCAGCCACGCGCCAGCCAACCATGCCCCTGGAACAGACCAGCCAGCCGGGGGGAGGAATCATCATGGCTAGCCCTGACCTCTGGCCCCAGCGCCCGCTCCAGCCCCACCGACGCTGTGCCAGCAGGGTTGGATCAGCAGGGCTTCAGGGACCGCAGCCTGGGGCCCCCCCTTGTGGCCTGGACCTGAAGCCGCTAAAGCCTCTGCATTTGACTGATGGAAGCAGAGACGGAGACTGACACCTTGTCAGCAAATGCTGTGTTTGTGAGAGAACGCAGCCCCCCCCAGACAGCCTCCAGCACTCACCTGTCCATGACTGGTATCATACAGCTGGATGCGTGGCCAGGTACAGACTCCGGACTGGACGTAACTGGAAATCCTCGCCAGCAGAGGCTTCCACAGAGCACAACAGGTAAGACGATCAAACTCATCCAGCGCTTTCTCTTCCCACTGCTCCCCTGTGGGAAGAGACTGAATAGCAGCAGCACTGGGAGGCTCGAGACGCAGAGAGAGAACCCCACGGAGCAATGTGCAGGCGGGACAGAAAATGAGAGATTTCAGCACCACCCAGCCACTTGGCAGTCAACCATTGAAAGCCACTTCTCTCTGTGCTGCTTGACCCTGATCAGGCTACTCTGCCAGCAGCCTGGCTGGTGACTTTGCGGGGACATCTCTCCAAAGCGTGTTTCAAATCACCCCTTCTCAACTCACCCACGGGGGCAATCCCAGCAAGACTGCACTCGATCGCCTGGAAGGGCAGGCTCAGGAAGTCGCTCCTAGTAGAAAGGAAGGGGAGGAACCATGGTGAAAAATGTATCACCCTGGCACGCGGAGACCTCCCCCCGCCACCCCATCCCACACACACACTGGTGAAACCAATCAGCTCTGCGGTGCTACGCCATGTCTCAGGTTCAGCAGGAACCTGCATGTTTCCATGCTAGCGTGGGATCCCTGCGGCGTCACTGCGCCCATCCTTGACCATCGCGTCCAAGGATTTCAAAACCTTCTGCGGTCACTAACTCCGCCATATAGCCTCCTTGAGATAGTTGCTTTCCCCATTTGATAGAAAATGAGGTGCAGAGTGGGCCAAGAGGCATCCCCAGTGTCACACAGCAGATCAGTGGCAGGAATAGCACCCAGGAGTCCTGACCCACCCTCCTGGCCTAGACTACACTCTCCTTCTCTACTTACCGCAGTGCTCGGAGTGCCTCTAGTGGGGCTTCCCCATTATCCCCAAAGTCAACATAATAAAGATCCAAGTTGCCATTCTCCAGGGTCCCCAGGACTCGGGCCCGGTACCAGGCGCCGTGATCTCTGTACGGGGCAGCCATGATGTCACCCACTCGGACGTTCAGGAATTCAGGCTAGAAAGATAGAAAGATGGACAGGGAATCACAGCCACAGGTTCTCGGCTCTATAGCAGGAAGTGATGCAGGATGAAGCAGCAGGGGAGGAAGAAATACTAATGCCTTTCTGGCTAGCGGGTGTGTACTGGGTGGGAGGAACCGTTCTACTCAGCTGCGGCAGGTTTCCCCAGCCACACACGCCCTGAAAAAACAAACACTCACTGACTGGCTGCTGCTGGCATAGTACTGGGACATCTCACAGGTCAGCTTGTCCAGCTGCAGGCTGCGGGAGCCGATGATCTGGATCCAGAAGTGGTTGGGGTTCTCAGAGGCAGAGACATAAACCTCCAGGTGTTCGTCCGCGTGGAAGCTGAAGTCGGGGCTGGGGACTGAGAGACACACACATGCCACTGAGCGAGAGGGGAGGTCGAGGCCCAGGCAACGCAGAGTGGAAGGCGGAGGGCACGAGTGAAGATCTGGAAAGTCTAAGCTTTGGATGCTGACACGGCCAGAGGGACAAGGGGCTTGTGGGGAAGTGGAAGGGGTGATACGATTTCACGGCATGCTGGGATCTTTGAGGGAGGAGATTCTCAGGTAGATCTGCATGCACCACGCTGGTCTCCAATCAGCCACAGGAGCAGAGTGGCGTGTTGCGACCCAGCTCAGAGTAGGTGTGTGGAACCGCCTTGGAGGACAAAGCTGGAGCAGTCAGCTAAGACACCTTCCTGGCAGCATGGCACGGGGACCACTGTGTCCAACGCCCCCATGAGGAAAGATCTCAGTGCACCGAGGGACATGGAAAGAATGGCACACAGTCCCACTGGGCAGGATGGCTGCCGAGAATCAGGGCTTCATTGAAAGGGAGAGGCCGATCCCAAGGGATCCAAGCAATGGGCAGTCCACAGAGGGTGGCTCCAGGAAGCCCCAAACCTTTGCTCGTCACAGCGACTTTTCTCCAGAGGAGCACCCTTTGCCCTCACTCCCACTGAACAGACAGGGAAACTGAGGCACACAACAGGGTGAGTGAAGCTCTGAGACCAGCACGGCAAAGAGCCAGGAAGAGAACCCAGGAGTCCTAGCTCTCAGCGACTAGCCCACGGCCCTCAAAGGGCTAGGGCAGCAACCGCACTGGCCGTATGGCACACTTCCTCTGAGCCAGCCCTGGAGAAAGCCGCTTCACTCACCCTCGAACAAGGCCACTGCCTGGCTGGGCTCCACCACCAGCTCCTCTGGGGACTTGCTCTCGGCCCTGAGCTCCTGCGGTTCATCCACGGCTTCCTCAGCCAGCAGCCAGCCTTCATCTCCCGTCCCTTGCCGAGGGATGCTCAGCTGCTGGAGGGCCTCACCACTGGGCTGTGGCAACACCTCCTGCGGCCCCAGTTCCTCTCTCCTCACGCCCAAGGGCTGCTTGCGCAGGCACCGGCCCGCTGCCGACTGGGCCAGTTTCTTCCGAAATGCGTCGTCCTCTGAAAGCTTTTCCAGAATCAGGTGCTTTGGGAGAGGAAGGGGGAGAAGGGCATTCGGTTCAGAACCGCCAGCCCACATAGGAGATCCTGTCATCCCAACACCGGTGCCCCTCTGCGGCCAGTCTTGGCAGCATGGGCATGTGCTGCCTCAGTTTCCCCTCTATCCACCCCACCGTAGTTCTTCCCCTCGTGCTGGGGGGTCTCCGTACAAGCCTTCCTGCAGCTTAGCAGCATTCCCCAGCTCAAGCCCATCCTCAGTTCATCACCAGCAGCTCCCAGTTACAGCTTTGTGCTGCTCTTTTCCTCCTTCCTCTGTTCACAGGCAGCTCTTACCTGCCCCCTCCTCTCTCCCCTTTTATGGGGCTCAGGTGCCTTCTCTTAAACCAGGCTGGGAGGCAGCTGACTAACGCCAGGTGCATGGGACCCTGCTCCCTCATAAGGCAGTCACCCCAGACCCACCTTGGCAGCATTCACTTCCTTGCGGGTCCCTGTGAGGCTGATGAGCCTGGTCAGACACAGGGCGTTGTCCGTCTCTTTCTCACAGACCACTCTGGCCCCCGAGCTGCGACAGATGGCTCGCACCGTCTCGCCACCCCTGCCTGAGAAAGGCAGTGAGAAGTAGGTTACTAGCTAGCAAACAGCAGCTGAGGAACTACAGAGAACCAGCTGAGGAAAGGTCTCAGACTCATAGACCAAGGTCAGAAGGGACCAGTACGATCATCTAGTCTGACCTCCTGCAAAATGCAGGCCACAACACCTCACCCACCCACTCCTGCAATAGGCCACCAACCTATGAGGTCTCTGAAGGGAAGCCCCCCATCATTTTTCTTGTGATCAAAATACAGAAATTATGGCTATGTCTACACTTGTTAATTTAAGTTGACTTTATTAAGTCAACTTAGCATGTCTACACTTAAGTCGACTTTGGGGGGGGGACCCTACAAAGTCGACCTAGAGTGTCCACACTGGACACCTAGGTCAACTTGTAGGGGCTAGGTGGACCTGGGACTGGTCCATGGTGGCACGGGGGGCACCCCTTGCCAAGTGCCAGGGGGCTCAGCCTTTGCCCCATTGTACCTTGGTACAATGGGGCACAGGGGGGCAGGGACCCTGGCAGGACATAGGGGCAGGGTGAGCCCTGCCCTGTGGGGGGGGGCATGCCAGGCTCTCCCTGTGCCAGCCCCCCTGGCAGGGAGGGCAGTGGTGAAGTCCTGGAGAGCCCTAAGTCGATTTAGGACTACTCCATGTCTACACTGGCTTAAGTCGGCTTTAGAAAGTCAACCTAAGCCAAAAGTCGACTTAATTTTCCTTAAGTCAACTTAAGCAGCTTGCTTAAGTCGACTTAAGGAAAGTGTAGTGTAGACACAGAGTAAATTAAGTTGACATAAGCACACTTACGTCGACTTAATTTACAAGTGTAGACGCACCCGATGTGTTTAATCCAAGAATGCTTGGTCGCTGGTAGCCAGACGATGCAGCAATGGGCACCGCCATAAGAACTTACATAGATCAAGCGGTGATTTAGCAAGGCACTGGCTGCCACTCAGGGTATGTCTACACTGCAATAAAAGCCCCATCGCAGCGCCACTCAGAGCCTGGGGTTAATGACTCAGGCTTGTGCTACAGGGCTAAGAGCAGCAAGGCAGATGTTCAGGCTCAGGCTGGAGGCCAGGTCCTCAAACCTCCTGGGTACAGTCCAAACTGCAGTGTCTACACTGCTATTTTAGCCCCGTAATGTGAGCCTGAGTCAGCTGACCCAGGCTCAGAAACTCCCGGCCACAGGTTCTTTATTGCAGCACAGAGGCTGGGGCACAGGGCCATCCTTCAGATGTGATGCAAATTCCAGGGCCTGAGTTTCTCTTGTGCTTTATGAAAGAGGCAAGGAGCGAAGCCCCGTTTTGCTGGCTAAGTTCTGATTGAGGCGTCCTGTTTTTCAGTGTCATCTTAGGTGTATATCCAGATACCAACACTGTACTATCCGAGCACCATACAGTCTTTACTATTTAATTCCAGGATCTGAGTACAGATTTACGGTGGCATCTCAATATTTCTCCAAAGCTCTCCTGGCCTGGAACGTGAACAGCATAGCAGGCACTTGGGTCAGCAGATGGAGGCGATATTCAACAGTCACCTAGCTTCCCCACAGCTGCAGCCAGAGCCTCTGAAGCAGCTTTGAAAGCTAGTCATGGGTCATTCCTGCCCAGACCCCTAGCATTTCTTCTGGTGGCTAATGGGGAGAAAAATCTCCAGCCTATTACCAATAATCCTGCCAACGGCTCTCTGCGGCACCAAGAACTGCTCCGACACGGGGACATTATCCGCCAGGATCTGGTGAATGGCAGCTTTCGCTCTGCACACCTGGACAGGGAAGCCACTGATCAGCAGCACCCGTTCATCACCGGAGTCCTCCGTGTTCACATCAATGCGGGCGCCTGTCTTCTTCCTCAGCTGCAGGGACACAGAAGTCTAGCAAAGTTCTTGTGGAGAGCAGATGGGTTAGGGGACTAAACATCAGCCTTAAAACTCAGGCCCACTGGAAAGACGACAGAGTCAGCCTTTGTCCCTTTGAGCCTTTTACTGGGGGGTTGGCTCTTTCAGACAAGAAGCCAAGGGATGGGCGCTGGATCTTAATATAGTATTGCTCTGCCCTGGCATCCATGCCCAACTGTCTCCTCTGCAGGCTGCTGGGCCAGCTGCCAACCCTGGCTGCAGCAGTTTATGCCAAGGGCTTGCAAATCTCTTTGGGATTCTTAGGGTATGGAGTGGAGGGCAGAATACACTATACTTGCAGGGGTCTGCAATCTGCGGCTCTTTGGCTGCCCCCTTGTAGCTCCAGGCCCCCCCATACCACCAGGGACCCTGCAGGTGGCCTGCACCTGGCTCCGGACCCCCACCCCCACCAGGGGAACGTGTGGGTGGCTCACTCTTGCTCCGGGGCCCCTCTGCCACTGGGGGATCCTGTGGGTGGCCCACAGCAGGCTCTGCGCTCTCCCCCGATCAGGGGACCCTCGAGCAGGTGTCCTGGCCCAGGTCCCCGTACTCTCCACCAGGAGGCTACATCCATTGCAGCTCTCAAAATACTTGGTTATTGAAGGAATTTTCAAAGACTTTGGAGTTGCCAACCCCATGCACTCTAGCCAATGGTAGAGTCAGACACCAATGCAAGACTTGATAACCACTGTCCAATGGCAGGGGAGAGAGGTTCTCCCCAAGGGAACACAAGGCGCTAGCTCTGACCCCTTTCTCTAGCAAATCCATACGCCCCCTAGAACCACGCCTCTCATTAACCCCAGGTCTTGTTTGTCTCATCCCAGCCCCCAGAAACAAGCAGGACTCCTCTGGTTGGTGACACCTGCCTGTTTGATACTGGTGCCCTGCCGTCCGATTATCAATTTCACAGCCTCCTGGGGGATCTTCATCTCGATTTCAATGTCATCCTCTCCTACAAACGTCAGCCGCTCCTCTGAGGGCAAGTCACAGTAAACAGGTTACATGGATCCGCCACGCAAGCCATCTTCCCCAGAGCCCGAAGGCGGGCCAGCCAACTAGTTCAGCACCTCTAAGACTGAGTCTGTAAAGCTCCAGTGAGACATTTGATCTTCCAGTGCTCAGTCTGTCTGCATTTCTGCAAACACTGGGCAGGAATTAGCAGGAGGGGAAAAGGATTTCAACGTCTTGTTATTGTACATAGGGCAGTAGAAATTCAGAACAGACAAAGATGCACAGAAACCGACCTCCGTTCCCCAGGGATCACCCCTGAATATGCTGCCAGCTCTCTCTTTAGCATGGGAGAGGTTTATTTCTGAGCACCTGCCAACATTTGGCAAGGCTAGGGCTGTGGGTGGAGGCAGAAGGAGGTCAAAGAATTAATAATTCAAGCCAAAATGCAACACATAAGCTATTAGTCACCATGCAATAACAGAGTCACAGATTCCTCAGGGTCATACCTCGGCTTTCCCTGTACCTGCGGTACAAGATGTACAGCACGGTTGCGCTGGCTGGGATCCCGAGAGCCAGAGCGATTTTCTGTAGGGTTGTCAGGTTGTTCCAGTAACCCTGGTCTGTTGACATCTTTCCCAGACTGAGGGACCACGCCTTAAGTGAGGGAGAGAGGAATTCTCTTAGCCACAACCGCAGCCCCTCTTTCTGACTGACATCACTGACAATCCCAGTGGGCACAGATGCCACTCGCCCTGGGCACTGCTAAATGAGGGCAAACCTCAAAGACAATTGGCACGTGCTCTGTTGTGCTAGGATCAATTCAAGCTGCTCTCCGATAGCTGCAGGCTTTAAGCCTTCTGCAGAATCGCTCCGCATCACAAATCTGATCTGTCAAAGCACACAAGCCATGCCCTTTGAGCTGTGCTCTATCAAACTGGGCAACATCAAGTAGCTTGTTACAAGAAGAGGCAGAAGGGAAGTCGTTAGCGTGGACATTTAAACAGGAATAAATCTAAGTGAGGATGAACTGCCCCTATTGTTAAAGCTCCCCACAGACCTCATCTCTCCACTCCTCAAACATCTTGCACCTAACTCCTCCCTGGCTATCTGCACTCTCATGATGTTAGGGCCTTCTCCTCCGCAGATACCTGACCTCAGGAACATCCTGCTTCTACCCCTTTTCTTCCTTGCTCATTCCTCTTTCCTCACCTGCCATCACCTTTACTTAATTCTGTAAAAAGCATTTGGGGACAAGGAACAAGCAAACAGTCCGATTACACACCGGTGCCCCTTGAAGTCAGAGCTGAGGGGGCTCAGGTCCTGAAGTGACTAGATCAAAGCTCTTGAAGATTGGCCCAGTGGTTAGAGATTTGGGAACTGGGTCAATTCTCTGCTCTTCCACAGACTTTCTGTAGGATCTTGGGCAGGTCACTTTATTTCTCTACACTTCGGCTCCCCATAGCATTTCCCCACCTCTCTAGGGTGTTGTGAGACAACAGGAGCCACACAAGAACCTGCAGTAGATTTTGCTCCTGGTTTTCCTACCTGGCACCAGTGCTCACTGCTATAAAAAAAACAAACAACTAACTTATGGAGCACTGTTCCCCAGAGAATCTCAAAGCAGGGTAACTTCTCAAACACAAGTTCCAAAGGGGTAGCCATCTTCAAAGCATCTGAGGAAGTGGGATTTTCTCCCATGAAAGCTCATGCAATAAATAAATCTGTTAATCTTTAAAAGTGCCACAGAACTCTGTTGTTTTTCTCAAACACAGACAGCCTGATACTCGGAGATGCCGGTCACAGACTGCAGCTCCCAAGAACTTCAAGAGTAGCTGTAGGCACTAGGAGACCTCGGGGGAGGGGACAGGAAGGAAATCAGGCATCAGGAAATAATATGACACGCTGCAGGGCCATGCAGCAGGAACAGAATGCAGGAATCCTGCCTCCCAGTGGCTGGTCCATGCTGCCCCCAGAGAATCATCAACACATTATTGAGAACGTGGTAGTTACTGCGAATGGGGAGATGGAGGAAAGAGAAGCACTGATAGTCTAACACATTTTCAGTAGGTGGAGCTGGATCCATCTCGGTTGGAGGAGATGAAAAGATATTGGAGAAAGATTCTAGACAGCAACAAGAGAGAGATTTCATGTGGGAACATGCCAGCAGAGGAAGCTGTCACTTCCCATCTGTATTCTACCCCCAAGGCCACAATTCAGTGATCTGTGCTTGTGAAGCGCAGCACATCAGGAAGCAAGAAAGTACTTGGGTGAGGCTGAATTTTACTGCACACTAGTTAGCGAACAGGATTCCCGCACCATCGACTGGGGTCTGTGGTAATTAAGTTCTCAGTTTGCAATACAGTGGAGCTAGAATGTCAATTACGCTTTGGAGCAGCCTGGCACAGAGCAGAGGGATTTATATTTATGCACAGATCACATGCTCTTTGTGAAGCAGGGTGGCAGCGGGAGCTACTCTGAGGTGGATAAGCTGGTGTCTGGAGGCAGCACTGCACGGTGGGTCGGGCACAGGACTAGAAGCCAGGAGAGCTCGTTTCTTAATCCAGCTCTGCCACTGACCTACCACACAGCCTTGGGCTAGTCACTTCAACTCATTGCCTCCATTTCCCCCTCCCACCATGCAACTGCTTTGCCCAGTTAAACTAAGTTCCTTGGGGCAGGGTCTCTCCCTGTCAAAGCAGCATCCAACATAATGGGGCTTTGATCTCTTTCAGGACATCTAGCCACTGCTATAACACAAAGGATAGTATCACTGACTTGTCTGTTTTATTTTATTACAGGCGATTCAATGGGAGAATAGTAGGAAACCCAAAACCCAGTTGTGTGAGAGCTGACGATTTCCCACAATATCCCAGGAAGCCATTATTGTATTAAGTGTATGACAGAATTAGGGGCTCTCTCTCCAACAGGAGATGCGACAGACGAAAGATCTGTCAGTACAAGAGATTCAACTGAAAACCTTTTAGACGAGTCTGGGCTTTGGGGACAAAGGAATTTCCTAGGGAATCCCTTAGGGAGACATTAATGCAAATTCCCCAATGCCCTGCTTTTTGAAGCTATGCCTGAGGACAGGGTCAGAAGGCCAAGATGAAAGGCCTAAGGCTATAAAGAAACAGCTGATCTGCCCAGTCTCTGTTCTGGAGCCAAGATGGACGAGTTTGTAATCATGGAGAAAACCCAGTTGTGGGTTCTACAGAACAGACTCCTACCAGAGCTGTAGGATGGAGTTGGGGGTGATCGCTGGGTGAATTTTTGGCATATGTGTAGGTTCTTTTATTGTTTTTCTATATTTTCTCTGCAATGCTTTTACCTTCAGAATAAACGTACTCCGGAGGAGCTTGGCGGTAACTTGTAATGGGTGGTGACACACTGCTTATCATAGCCCTCAGAGAGAAAGCAAAGCAGAGGCAGTCTGGTTTGCTGGGGGATAGCACAATCCTGGCAGAAAACTGTGCAGACTTCAAATCCCCAGTCAGGAAGCAGCACTCCCTCCATGAGAAGGGACAATTGGGAGCCTAAAGTGAGTGCTCTGGCTGGGCCCTAGAGAGGGAATTCAAGTGCAATTGCCCTGAACTGGGACATACAGCAATGGCAGAATAGTCTAGCACCCAAGAACACAATTGTACCCTAACTAGCAGAGACACAGAAGCACACATCTCTCCTATGCTAGTAAAACTGCTATTGATGGCAGAAGGAGGATAGGCCAGTGACCTGTATTTAATTTCCTCCCCTGCCACACACTCCCTGCGTCACCTGGTCACATCACTCAGTCTCTCTGGGCCTCATCTGTACAATGGGAAATAGTGATGACATAATCCCCCAAGGAGCTATGAGGAGAAATACATTAAAGATGGTGAGGCATTCTGATATGACATTGAATGGGCATTACCTAAGAAAGCCTGACAACGAATGCAAAGAAGACATTGCTTCAGATGTGGAAGTCCTTCGCTACCACCGAACCAGTCGGTGATTCAATGATTGTTTTCACTATTTCACACACATGAAAGGAGTGTTTGATCAGTGCACTTTGGAAAAAGTAAAACACAAATGTATCTGGCAGGTAAAATTTAATCAAAGAGTTAGCTGGACCTGGCATGGAAACTGAGAGAAAGGCGGCTGAGAGGCCAAGCAGCCTGTGGTATCAGCTTCTTCCAACAGCACAGATCAGCAGCTGACCAGACTTGCAGAAGAGGTGGAAAACTGGGCCCATGACTATCACAAGGTTCCCTGCTAGTGCTAGGATGAGGGCAGCAGCCAGCCCTAAGAGTTGCAAGAGAAGAGCCCATGTGCTCAGTGCGCGACTGGGAGAAGCTGACCTAGGAGTGGGCAGCAAGGTGTTTTCTCTCACTGTGGAACATTTAGTAGCAGAGTTTGTGCACATGTATGTGACTGAGGGCTGGTTAAACCAGTAAGCTGAATAGATAGTGCTGCTTCCAGAAAAGAAAAGCCTGCATGGATTTCTACTAAAAACTCCTGCAACCAAGGAAGAAGGACAAGCAGCTTCTTTCAGTTCAAGTCTTTGGACTTGAACAGAGACTGTACCTGAGATTCGGGTGAGCTCCACCTAAACTTTGGGACTCTTGGCTATCTTTCCCACACCGTTTCTGTGGGGACTGTTCTCTTTAAATTCATTTTGTTTTCTTAGGATAAGATGTATTAAGTTCGTAGTTAATAAAGTTCATTGTTCAGTTTGTATTTAGTAGTATTCTAATGAAGGGGTGGTAACTCTGAGCAGTCTTTGCTCTGAGTCCCTTACAGATTGGATCCTGGGTCTCCACCTGCTTCTCCATAGACGTTGGGGTTTTATTTTTTTTTAAGGCACTGGAGAAGACTAATAAAATGAATTTCAGCCCACCCAAAAATTGCACTTGCATCCCCCAGCCCAGCCCCTACTAGCCCCTTACTGGTCCCTGCACCCCACCCCCTTAGTCCCTGCACCCCCACCTCTCTAGCCCCTACACCTCGCCCTCCATCCCCACCCCCTTGGTCCCTGCACCTTACTCCAGCCACCCTTGGACTCTGCATCCCCCCTCCTCACCTGCTTCAGCCAATCCGACCCCACCGCTCAGCTCCCGCTCAGCCCGAACTCAGCACTTCACTGCGAGCTCAGCTGCACGCCCGGCAACCCCACCACCTGCGGCTGCCGCAGCTAATCCTACCACGCCTCCCGGCGCTCCGCCCAATCACAGCACCGCACCTTCGTTCTGAACCAATCGCTACACGAAAGACCTGGATAACCCCGCCCCTGCTGCTCCACAAAGCCAATCTGGTCCAACGCCTTATAACCAATGGCAGCCAAGGCTGGAGGGGTAGGCAGTCAATCAAAGAGAGGAACTGGGAGATCGGGCCTCACACCCCCGCCTTGAACTCAGGGCGGGGCAGTTCTGAGAAGCCCCATGATGCACTGGGGTGGGGCGAACGTCTGTGGCAAGCCCCAGGATGCTCTGGGGTTGGAGGGAACATTGACAAGTCCCATGGTGCACTGCGAGGGCAACACAGACAAGTCCCATGGTGCATTGGGGTGAGCAACACTCTGAGAAGACCCATGGTGCACTGGGGTGTGGGGGCAACACAGGGCTGGGGTGGGGCAACACTTTGGGAAGACCCATGATGCTCTGGGGTGTGGGGGCAACACTTTGGGAAGACCCATGATGCTCTGGGGTGTGGGGGCAACACTTTGGGAAGACCCATGGTGCTCTGGGGTGTGGGGGGCAGCACTTTGGGAAGACCCATGATGCTCTGGGGTGTGGGGGC
>ML685905.1:2068585-2087094 GCA_007922175.1 Pelusios castaneus
GGTGTGGGGGCAGCACTTTGGGAAGACCCATGATGCTCTGGGGTGTGCAGGCTGCCCTCTGACAAGCCCCATGGTGCACTGCTAGGCATTGGCAGCCCCAGTAGTCCTGTCATGGTGGCAGGTATGAAGTAGGTGCCACAGCTCTGTGGCATCTTGGCACAAATCACAACAAAGCCACTGTGATGTCATGACATGCTCAGGCAAAATGCGACCCTGGCCCCAGCGCCTCACTGCAGCTCTGCCTCCTGCGGGAACATGCACAGATTCCATTGGGAGGGAGGGAGGGGAGGCACATGACAGAAAATGTTTGGGGACCCTTGCTCTAAGGTTTCTTTTATTTTGGAATAGAGTATCCACAAGGGAAACTAGTTCAGAATAGCTATGGCAGGCTAGTTATTCCCTATAGCTATGCCAGTTCATTTCCCTGTGTAGTCAAACCCCAGATTCCAAAATCCCAATTGCGTACCGTTCTACCTTCCCTCCGTTCACAGGGAACAGTTCAATACTCAAGCAGTTCAATCTGTTGAGTTTAACCAAGAGAAGGTTAAGAAGTGACTTGATCTCAGTCTATACATACCTACCGAGGAACCAACAATCGATAATATGCTCTTCAACCTGGCAGATAAAGATCTAACAACATCCCATGGCTGGAAGTTGAAGCTAGACAAATTCACACTAGAAATCAGGCACTCTTTTTTAATGGTGAGGACAATTAACCATTGAAAAAAACTTCCTTGTGGTAGTAGTGGATTCTCCAGCCCTGGCAATATTAAATCAAGATTGGATGTTTTTCTAAAAAAATCTAGTTCAAACAGAAATTAATTCAGTGAAGTCCTGTAGTTTATGCTATTCAGGAGGGCAAACTAGACGCTCACAGTGATGCCTTCTGGTTTTGTAATCTATGGAATCCCTTCTGTTAGAAACCAACCAGCCAGGAAAGGATCTTTTAGGAGGACATCACTGGCACTATCATCTGCTGCTCAGGGGCAATTCACCACCTGGGCATCTTGGAGAATGAGCCTGCTACAAAGGTAACATTTCAAGTCTCTGGCCCTTGTTAGGGATTTCCAAATAACCCAAGGGTACAGAAAGCAAGATGCAAAAGCAAATACCCACTGACATTTTCATAGCACCTATCAATGCCATGGGATATTCAATGGCCATAAGAGGTCAAGACCTCTCTGATGCCAATTATGTCCCCCAACTCCATGCTGGGTAGAGTACTTACTGGAAGTTACCCATCCAAGTACCAATTCCCTCTCCCTGTCAAGCATGGGAGAGCGGACAAGGGCTAAAGGGAGGCAGCGTGGCTGAAAGCATCTTATTGGGCAGTAGTGTCTCTCACACATTGGCCATGGGCTGCGATACATTACAGGACTGTATAATTAGAGAGATTCAGCCATCAGACACGCAGTGTTTGATGATCACACATGTTTTATTCCATTCCCCAGCAGATGTTACACTTTTCTTTGACTCAGCAGAGAGTGGAACATAGGGGATTTTTGCAGGGGAGAAGGAAAATCACATATTACAAAGGGGAAGAACACACAGACATATTCAGATTGGTACACAGCAAAGCGAGGTCCTGCAGGAATGAGTGTATATGCCATGAGAATGAGTGTATATGCCATGAGAAGGAACAGAACAACTTTACGCCTCTGTTTCTTTCAAAAAAAAAAAAAAAAAAAAGAAAGTGTTGTTTATTAAGAGGCATCTAAAGGCAGTATCTTGTCACTTTTTGAATTCCTGTAGCGATGGATGTTCTATACTATCAAATGGGAAAGGATGAAAATATTATACTCATGTTTTTACAACACGCAGCACCCCCACCTGCCAGTATCACCAACCCCAAGCATCCAAAAATCAGCTCAAGCCCCCAAAAAATCATGAGATCATTTTTAAAAAATTAATGTTGCATTCTTCTCATTTGCTTTTTGAGCCTTTAGAGGATGCATGTTCAAGCTTTTTTGCACTAGAAGCCTATATTTTTTTCAAATGACAGCTGAGAATCTTATGCAATCACAGGACTCCAGGAGCTGAAGCTTTAATTAAAACATTAGCTATGACAAGAATAGCGACATTGGGGTGTCCTGTGATCATGCTCCTAGAAACTCATTCAGATTTCCTATTCTAATATTACCACAAACCTCTTTTTAACAGGTCCCCCCTCCATCTTACTGGAAGACACTTGCTCAGGGAGGCCAGTTTTCTAGACTCGTAGGGCAGTGATAAGGGAAACAGTTGCACAGAGCCAAAAAGTGGAGTAGGGCTAGGCATCAGCAACATGGACCTCAGCTGTTAGTTTAATACTCAGGGTCAATATTCTTTGCTAATTGTTAGTTTCTTTTCTTTCCCTATTCCTGCATGGAGTGGCTGCCAAGACCCCAGCTCCATTTGACTTCCAAACAGTAGCACATATAATGAAAAAAAAAATATGAACAGGACTCTAGTATTAGCTCCTGTTTTACAGATGGGGAAACTGAGGCACAGGGCAGTGGTGCCATGTGTCCATCTCACTCTGCTAGTCAGAGGCAGATGGGCTGCTCCTGCTCTAACCACTAGGCTATGCTGCCTCCTCTTTAACTACCCCCATTAAAGCAACGGCGGCACCCCAAGCTTCAAGACAGTTTTGTGTTGCCTTTCCCAATAACCGTGCAGCCTTTTCTGGGATCCTTGTCTCCCTGCTGAGCTAAGTATTAAATGCTATCAATCTGCTTTGTATGGATATAGTAAATTACCTTGCTTTGACCTTGGCCTATGAAAGGGATTGTCCAGGCAGCTGATCCCATTCTCCTGAGGTTAAAAAATAGCCCAAGATCCTGCTAGCAGAAAACTAGGCATGGGACAAAGCTGCCCTGCTTGATCTTGGATTAAGAGATTAACTCTTCAGCACCCAGTTTTCACAAACCTGCCTTTGGTACATTCCACTTATTGGCGCAGTTGAATGGCACCATTATTATCTGAGAGTTTAAATTACACCACTCTCCACGACCAACTGCAGTCTGGCTGGACACAGCAACAGCAATTGCCCCACTTCCTTTCCAGGATGAGCAGTAATGGTAAAACCCACAGATATTGACATTTCACTAGCACCTTGGGTTTGCATTCAAAAGATACCAGCCCAGGGTATGGGTGGGGAGAAGAGAAGATGAGCAGAGCTAGAGATGGGTAAAAAAAAATCCATGGATGATCTGTATATAAAAAAAAAATCTGTATACTTGTTGGTGTTCCCCATTTTGGGGCATTCTTCTGTTCACACACATACCACTCGGAGCAGTACAGTAGTGACTGCTAGTCATTGTAATTTACAACCCACACATCTCTCTCTCTTACGCATGCTTTTCTTCCTAGGACGTGAAATCCTTCCCAGCCGATCTAAGGGCAGATCTAGAAGAGCCAGTGCAGTTATCTGGGCCCGGTCTCAACTTGTGCTGGAGTGGGATTTTGTGATTCCCAATACAACACTCCACATTCCCATCGCTTTAAACTAATATGCAGCACCTCTGTTGTGCTTTTCACACATTATCTCATGAATGGTCACAACCCCTGTGAGGTATGGAACTCTCATCAGCCCCCTGTCACAGATGGGGAAACTGAGGCAGAGTGTCACACAGCGAGTCAGTGACAGACCTGGGATTGGAACCCAGGAGCGTCTGGGGCCTAACCTTATCTTCAGTAGATAATACCTCTTTACTAACACCATATAAATAGCCAGAGCTGATAAATACAAGCAAAGGGAGTTATTCTAAAGTTCTACTTGTTTGGTGGTGTTTTTTAAACTACTTGGTCCCTCAGTTACATTCATACAGCTGCTGACTACAGCCAGTTTAGGGACTGAGAGATTTTTTTCCTCCTCATTCATTTTTTTGAGGGGAAAAAAAAGCTTTCATACAAATTTTATATAAAGATTTAAAAAAGTATTTTGCTGAAAATTGGGAGAAGGAAGCAGATGTGGAGTACCCAGATGTGAACGGCTGTTTTGGCACTCAGCAGAGGGGGACTTTGGATTCTGGCTTAGGATCGCCAGAATTTTATACAAACCAGGGATCACCCAGTGAAATTGACAGGCATCAGTATAAAACAAACAAAAGGAAGTACTTCTTCATACAAACACAATCAACCTGTGGAACTCATTGCCAGAGCATGTTGTGAAGACCAAAGGTATAACTGGGTTCAAAAAAAATGAGGTAAATTCCTGGAAGATAGGACAATCAATGGCTATTAGTCAAGATGGTCTGGGAGACAACTCATTGCCCTGGTGTCCCTATACCTCTGAATGCCAGAAGCTGGGACAGGATAATGGAATGGATCACTCAATAAATTGCCCTATTCTGTTCACTCCCTCCAAAGCATCTGACCCTGGCTACTGTCAGAAGAAAAGACACTGGGCTAGGTGGACCATTGCTCTGACCCACTATGACTGTTTTTGTTCTTAGCTTTTTTGGCTTATTGCATATTTAGCCTATAAAGTTGATCAGTATCCTCTGGACACAGAAGGCAGAGAAATATGACACAATTAACCCTTTACGGTTTGGCTGGCCCTGTGGGAAAAGAGCAATGTTGCAAGATTGAAAGCCAGTTTGGAATCCATCTCTCTGAGCCAGAGTCGGATCTTCATTATAACTGTGTCAGGCTGAAATCATTCTCATGAGACAGAGCTCCCCCAAGCCCAGGGCTTGTTGGGCTGATGCAGTTAAGGCACATCATTTTTGTAGCCAATGGGACACAAAGGGGCAACATGGCTAGCTTCATGCCTAGCTACCCTGACCTGATGGACCAGGGACCCATTTCACAGGTGGGTGAAGTGGAAATAGCATTCCAATTATGAGACCAAGCAAGGTTCATCCCCCAACCTTCAAGACTGGTAGACCGGCACCTTCCACTCCTCTTCGCAGGAATGCCATCAAGTTTTTCCAAATTTACACAGATATAAGTGAGCACAGGCACTACCTTTCCATTCTCCTTTTCTAGCTGAAACCCTCTCTATCTGGGAGCCCTTTTCCACCTGTCCTTTTTGCTTATAGTGATGGATTTGAATGAGCCAGGCTGAATCACACCGTAGATCCCTCCCATGGCCCACCAGTTCATTGCACAGTGGCCTCTGTTTGGTGCCATTGAAATTACCTACCAGCTTGTGCTGAAAATGGTTGCTTAAATGCAGAAGCTGCTGAATTCTGGGCTCACTGAGGGGATACATCTCTGGAAGCGCCAAGTCAACACAGTGACTCTGCATTTATCCCAGGGTAAGCTCCAAGTGGGTGATATCTGGATGATCTCACCAAGCTCACTTCATAACCCAAGCCAGACTGATGATCAAGGTAACCATGCACAAAATAACCTGGTTAAATGACCACAGAGAGGACAGCCAGCATTATAACTCTGAACTGGGTGGGAAGGACCAGACTTGGGGCCTCAGAAGGAGAATTTTCCCTTGGATGATAAAAGGATTTACCACCTGGAGGTTGGAGTTGGAGGAGACCCACTCACGCATCATCCCTCATCCAGTGGCTCTTGCGGGGGATTGTGCCTTAATGTATTGTTAGGAAGCCAGTAAAATCCTATTGCCCAGCAGCTTTGGAACAAGCACATTCCCAGTCTGGACCAGTGCCTATCAGAGAAGCTGGATGCTAAACAGGGCTCATCATGGTGACAGGCCTACTGCTAAACAAGCTCCATGGCCCACTGGACAGCAAAATCAATAGTCGATTTACCCTCCTTGCCTCTACTCTAATTCCCTCCTCTCCCCAGTTCTACTCAGCTTAGTAGTGCCTTATATTTTGGGAAGGAGGCCCCTGGATAAGTACCAATGGCTACCAAAAAGCCCATTGTAATGGCTGTGTTTTCTAGTGAGACACCCAAAGTGGAGTATGAGGAGACAGAGTCCCCTGGAATTTCGTTCCTAGGTCATCCCATGTTTTGTTTGGGATTAAAACAGAGACTCCTCAGGAGGGAGGGTAGCTAGAAGAAAAAAAGAAAGAGAGGTTGTCAGCAGTGTGATGAGATCTCTGCTTGGATGCCAGAAGCTAGAGCAAGGTGATGGTGGTGGAAAGGAATACAAGACCAGTGGCCATTGTCAAGGAGCGTTGTGGGATGCCGGCAGTATTGAGCGTGAGTTTATATGCAGTGATCTCCTCGAGGTAGCCGTCTTCTGTGGCTGTGCATTTGAACAGCCCCTGCTCCATGGGGGTATTTTCCTCAAAACGCAGTGTACAGGAGTCCCCGTCCATGGAGCAGGGGTACTGCTTGGTGCCATCTTTCACCCAGGTGTAGATGGCGTGGTGGGAGCGTAGAGGGCACGGGAGATAGATGTAGCTCTCAGAGGCCACGCTCACCCTTCTCAGATCTTCCTGCTTTACTTGTTCTTGGAATGGAGGGATCATGGATTAGAGTAGATCCACCAAAAAGGAAGAGGTGGTGAGGTAGGTGAGACAGGACAGAACAGGGGAAATCATGAAACATCCATAGTTTAGAGACACAAAATCCCAACCAAATGCAACCCCGGCCTCTGTGCCCATTTACACACTGGGTCTTGACAGTGAGGCTAAGAAACCCTGTAGTGAAACAACTCAGCCACAATCCATTCTCGGTGGCACATGAGCCCCATCCAAGGATCTCAAAGTGCTTCACGCACTGCATGGGCATGTGTGCCTCCCAGTGCTGCACCATGGAGATGATCAAGACTGTTTGTCCAGAAGGGGACCTCAGGGTGCGTCTACACTTGTAAATTAAGTCGATTTAAGCCTGCTTAACTCAACTTAATTTACTCTGCATCTACACTACAATTTCCTTAAATCGACTTAAGCTGCTGCTTAAGTCGACTTTATAAAACCTAGTTTAAAGTCGATTTACTGGCTAAGGCGACTTTATTAAGTCGACTTAAGCCATTGTGGACGTGGCTTAGCCCTAAATCGACTTTAAGTCTTAAACTTAAAGTCATAAAGGGCCCCCAGAGCTCCCCCACTAACCTCCCTGCCAGGGTGGCTGGCACAGCCAGAGCCTGGCGTGCCCACCCACAGGGCAGGATACAGCCCTGCCCACCCCGCTCCTATACCCTGCCCCTGTCCCTGTCCAGCTCAGCCCCCATTGTACAACGGGGCAAATGCTGAGCCCCCTGGCACTTTTAAAGGGGTGCCCCCCTCCCACAATGGACCACTCCCAGGTCTACTTAGCCCCTAGAAGTCGACTTAGGCATCCAGTGTGGACGCTCTAAGACGATTTGGCAAGGTCGACTTTCGACCTAATTTTATAGTGTGGACATGCTAAGTCAACTTAACAAAGTTGACTTATTTGGCCAACTATAGACACTGCCTCAGTGCCCTGATGGAATGACTTTGCTCAGGAGAACTTTCAGTTTCCCTTTTCTGGGCATAAGGGTGGAGTTTTCTGCAGCTCTCAGCCACACTGGGGATAGCCTGAGTGCTGAACTCTGCTGACAACCTGGCTGTGGGGGCTGACGGGAACCTTATTTATGTGCCTATGGGTGTGTCTACACAGTCATGGGGCGTGATTCCAGCTCATGTAGATGCACCTGAGCTAGCTTCAATCTAGTTATCTTGGGACCAGGAGCAGGGAAGCTGACGCAACACATACTTCAGCACCGGCAGGACAAGCCTGCCTGGAACCCTGGGTAATTACTTCCAGGACTAACCCACGCTGCAGGTCAGGCTCTCGCAGCTTCACTGCTTTGATACCTGAGCGGGCTAAATGAATGCTAGGTTGGGAACGCCCACCTGAACTGCTGTCACAGCCCAGGACTGCAGTCTGGACATGCCCTAAATGGGACATGAGTTCTTTGGGAAAACCTAATCCCAACTGGGGGTCAGGAGCATGTGCAAATCTGGCCTGGAGCCATTTTGAAAATTCAGTGCTGCCCCCCCCCCCCCCCCCCAGGCTGCCAAGAGAACCTGAGACTTGGCTCCCATGCACGGCCGTCCTTAAGGGTGGTGGGGCCCAGGGTGAATTGCCCTGTGCAGGCCCTCATCCCCCTGCCAAAATGCTGCCAAAGGCAGAATGGGACGCACAGGGACAGAGGGGCCCGCCAAACTGCTGGACCCAGGGCAGTCCTGTCCCCGCCCCCCAAGAATGGCCCTGCTCCCATGGCTTTCTGCTCTAATAAATCACCAGTCCCCACCTTATTACTCTGGGCTTTGAGCTATTCCCACAGACTCTATTTTTTTCCCCTGACAGCCAGGACCACCCTGGATTTATGGTATGGGCTCAGTCAAACCATTGTCCTTAGTCTCCACTTCCGAGCCTGGAAATGCACAAATTCAAGTGGAGGGGAGAGGCACTTTCCCAGCAACGGGATCCTCATGCCAGGGGCTATAGCTCACAATAGCTGCAGTGGGGAAAGGGTCACAGTAGGCTCTCACTAGATTCACGGTTTTTAAGGTCAGAATGGGACCAATATGACCATCCAGTAGCCTGACCTCCTGCACAATGCAGGCTGCAGAACCTCACCCACCCACAGGGCAACAATGAGATTTCCTTGGGTCTTGTGTCATCTGCTGCTCAGGAAGTGTCTCCAGGGCTGTGGCAGCAACACCTGAGTGCACACAGGGTTCCCTAAAGCCGAGGCACCTACCTGCTGCACCTTCACACACATCCTCAGCCTCTGGGTCCAGGCTCTGCAGGAAGTTGCTGCAAGGTAAGGCAGAAAGAGAAATAATAATTCAGGAGGGTGGGAAGGGACACGTGACAGTCAAATCCTCAACTAGGGGATGGAGAAGGAATTGCCATTTTAACAAAGGCCAAGGCTTAGCCCCTGCTCTACCAGGAAGACACAGCTTTCCCCTCCCGAATCCTGGTTCCCAGAAGCTCACTTTGGGGTTCCAACATCTTTCACATAAAGGGTTTCCTTTCTGGGGAAAAAATCATTTTTTTTGTTGAAAAACTGAAATATCTCCCTCGGATATATTGCTGTAGAAGTGCAGTGCCTCATGAAAGGCTTTGTTTGGTTGCTTCATCTCCCCATTGTCCTCTATGGACTTTGCTGCCCAGCAGGACTACATCTCCCATGGTGCACCACGGCCAAGCAGTGGCATTGGAACCATTTTTATCATGGGGGTGCTGAAAGGCATTGAACAAAACTGCAAACCTTGTACATCATGGAAATCACTTCAAGTCAGGGGATGTTGCTGCACCCCCAGCATCCACCTCTGTGACTATGGACTCCCATGATGCACTGCTTCTTCAAGAGGGAAGAACTTGGTGCATCATGGGAGTTGCAGTCCAACTATGGAGCACAGCTTAGAGAGCAGAATGGGAGCTTAAGGCTCCTGAACTAGACTGCCCATGCAAAGGCGGCTTTTGGGGTAGGCGAAGCAGGAGCACGCCTAGGGCCCCCAGAAGTAAAGGGCCTCATCACCTGCTTCACCTACCCCAAAAGCTGTGTCCGCCTCAGTTGGCAGCAGGAGGAGGAGTTGGTCCCTGGGGCCCGGGGCCAGGGTGGGGAGCTGGGGCTGGTGGCAGTGGAGGTAGGGCCACAGAGAGGGGGCTGGGGCTAGGAGCGGGCCTGTGGTGGAGGGGGTGGGGCTGCAGGGGGTGGCAAGGAGCCAGCCACAGGGGGGCCCCCTGCAGGCTTATAAGGACCCCCATGGGTTTACAGGGGCCCCCACAATGTACCTTTGCATAGGGCCCCCAATAACCAAAGGCCACCACTGTCCCATGAAGCATTTCTGAATTTTTCATTATCTGAATTTTTGCCAAAAAAAAAAATCTAAATTTTTCATGGGGAAAAAAATCCCATTTCTTGGCCAATTCTAAACCCAAGCCCATACCCTGCCAGTGCCAGGCTGACCAGTAGGGTAGTCTCTAGGGTTTTGTCCAGTCTAGGTTATGAAATCCTGAGCAGGTGTATTCAGATTTATTTCTTTATAATATATGATAAATAATAATATATTAACTACAAGTGGTCTGAAGTTGGAGATTCAAAACCAAATTTTCAAAATTTTTCACAAAACCAAATTCCAAAAATGCTTTTGTTTTGCTCACCTGAAACATTTCAATCCCCTTTTTTATTTTAAATATACAGAAAATAAAATACATTTCTAAACCAAAAAAAAGAGGTCATTTTGAAATGAAAACTCAAATCTTTTCGTTCTGAAAAAGTCAAGATAAGACATTTCACCATTTCCAAAATGGGTTTGGTTTCATTCTTTTTCTTCTAAACAAAATGTAATCAAAATACACATGAATTTGACCCAAAAAAGTAACTTTTGTTGAAACAGCATTTTCCAACAGAAAACTTTTTCAATGCAAGTTTTCCAACCAGTTCTCTATATAAAATGTATTTCATCCATGAATCTGATTTGCATGTAAACATAGAGTGGCATCGCTATGTCGATCGGGGGTGTGAAAAAACCTCACATGCTCTGGTGGCAGAGCTATGCCCGCAAAATCGCTTGGTGTCGATGGGGTGGGTGTTGTGTTGACAGCGCTGATGTCATTCAGAGAGCTGATGTAGTTATGCTGGCAGAAGAATTCCTGCTGGCATATGCTGCTTCTACAAAGCTGGGCAGTGGAGAAATAATCAAGTGCTGTGCACGTGTGGGGAAGTATTAACCTGATGCAATGGTCTGGAAAAGACGGTGTCGTCCCCTGTGATTGCTACCAGAGTTGAGATCAGCAGAGGCCTCCCCTGTAGTTGCCCTCATATAAACTGTTTTCTGAGCAGAGTCCTCAGTTTTCGAACTTGCTCATCTGCCCCCTGCATGTTCCACCAGAGCCTGGATTTGCAACCCCCCTGGTTCTTTGCAAAGCCCTTCTTTCCCTCTTTGTCAAGACTGTTGGGGCAGGCATAGGCTCAGGTGGATCTGTTTACAGGCAGCCTTTTTCTACGTTCGTAGTGTGCATGGAGCACAGGAGGGGCTCTAGAGTTGTGTTCTAAAAATGTGAATGTGAAGAAATTAGACAGATGGGGAAACCGAGGCACAGGGGAGGGGAAAGTGATTTAGCCAAAGTTAGATAGTGAGTCAGTGGCATAGCTGGGAATAGGGCCTACCTATCCAAGCTCCCAGCCCCATGCTCTAAGAGTATACCTCTCCTCCTCCCACAGCTGGATAGATATAACCGAGATCTCATTGCGGGATAGACCATGCTCCCTCCATGTTGTTGTGTGCAAGTTTACAGGTACCAGCTCCTTTCCTCTTTTCCCTGTTTCCCCAACATGTCTAAGAACATTGAGTGGAAAGCAGACTAGAATCAAAGCATTCCACCTCCAAGCCAGAGCACACCTGGCAGTGTCGTTCGTTGTCCAGGAGATGGACAAGCATTTTTTTCTGTCTGGATCCCATCCGCAGTATGGATCCTTGGCGAGGACACACTTCCAGCAGGTCTCCTTGTACTGCTCACAATCTGCCAGTGGCAGGCGTGTTACCTCAAACTCAGTGGCTGCATAGAGATGCCCCTGTCAAAGAGGGGCTGGCTTAGTCAAGGGTTCAAATAAACCAGCAAGTGAGGAAGACATGCTCTGGGACGGATTGGTGCAATGCAAACTGGGGCCAAACCGCCTCCAAGTGGAATCACTGGCAAAATTCCCATTGAAATCTACAGTGGTAGCAGGGTTGTGACCATAATGGACTTCACAAACCAAAGCACTTCTGGGTGAGTCTGTCCCAGAGATAAGTGTTGTGTTCACAACATACCCCCCAAAATGATAGATAAAAAAAAATACACTTGCTAGAAGGCTGCAGGGTAACTCGAAAAGGCCGCTTAGAATCCAGAACCCAGATGCAAACATACCCCAAAGCAATGAGAAACAAATCAGGCTGCTCCCTAAAACAGAGAGGCACACCTGATTTGAGATTGCCTGTCTAAACCCAGATTGCAGGCTCCCCTACTGAGCCCTCTAGCCTGTCAGCAGGACCAGGAATACACCCCAGCATTGAGAGAGACAGCTTACAAGTTTAGCACAGTTTTCAGTGTGCCACCAGCACTAAATACAGAGCAAAGCTAGTGTGGAGGAGGGGTGCTTACAGTGGAGGCATCCAGGACCATCCCGGAGACAGGCGCATCTATCTTGAAAGGGCTCAGCTCCGCGATGATTACCGTTTGCCCTCTGCTCTGCAGGACTTTGTGGATCTTCCCTTTATCTGCAGCAGCCAGAGACGCAGGGAGCTCAGAGGAAGGGCCTCATTGAAGGCAGCCAATGATGCAACAGCCCTGGAGACTGAAGGCCTCTGTCTATGTGCACAGGGCAGAGATGGTCCAAGCAGTGGTCCCGCCCCCAGGCCTTCTCCCTGCTTTGAAGGAAGCTTTGTCTCTGGGGTCCAGGCAGACCTTGGCCGCTGTGGCCAGCTCATGTCATGAGAGCCAGCAAGCAGCTGTAAGACCAGAATGGCTCGAAACCATCCCCAGCCAATGTGGGAGTCGAGCTTATGAGTAGGAGGTGAGCCAAGCCCTGAGCCAGCTGTGTCCTGGCCTATGCAGCACCCCAGAGGGCAAGCGCACAGCACAGCTGGGCACTAGAAACTCTCCTGGAGGAGGAATCAGCAAGGCCAATGTCTGTTCTGCAATGATCAGTCCCTTTGAGGATGCACAGACTCCTCTGGACCTTGCCCTGAGATCTTCAGCTGTCTAACTTCTTGGGGGAGTGGGCTAGTGGGTACAGCAGGTAACTGAGAGTTGCTGGGTTCTGGCTCTGGGAGGGGGTGGTGTCTAGTGGTTAGAGCAAGGGGGCTGTGGATTCCTAGATTCTGTTCTTGGCTCTACTCTGTGGTCCTGGCCATCCGCCGTCCCCACCCTGACTAAACCTAAGCACCCGGAGAAGTAGCTCCACAAAGGCTGAGTCCCAGAGGTAGCATCCCCAGCTCCTCTCACACTTACCCGTTCCAAGGTAGAGGACGGTGCGAGAAATGTTGCTGGCATCCCAGACCCTGTCGGCCACTACCCTGGTGTAGGTGTCATTAGTCTGCAGCATATACAAGGGGCGGTGCCCCTCCGGATAGATGATGTTCTCAATCTCTGGGTAATCTTTGATGATGGCGAGGGTGTTTTTGGAAGGGGAACTGTAAGGCATACACTATGGAAAGAACAGACATGGGCAGGGGTAAACAAAGAGGGAGGCAAAGTTCTGCCCAGACAGACCCCTCACCCACAGGCTGCTTCACTGACGTCAGTAAGGATCCACCCAACACAGTGCCCGTTGCTGGATCAGCATCTAATGCGCAGAGATCCAAAGGGAATTAGGCACCTTACTCCCATTAAAATCAATGGGAGTTACGCACTAAAATACCTTGGAGGGTCTGGGCCACAGCACCGCCATTGGGTTTTTGGACAAAAGAGGCAGAATCAGATCAATCAAAAACATTTTGTGAATTCGTGTCAATTTTGGCAAATGTTAGGGTTGGGCAAAAAAAACCTAAAAAAAAATAAACTCCAAAAAAGTCAAAAAATGTTTTGGTTCAAACCAACTTTGGGGTTTGAACTTTCTTTTCCAAAAAAATGAAAAAAGAAAAAAAAAGGAGAAAAGCCCTAAACCAAACCTAACCTTTGTTCGCCATCAAAATGAATTATTTTTGACTCTTTGGTTTGCCCAACGTTTCAAACCATTTCAATCTGAAGTTGCCTCAACATGACTCTTGCCCCAATTTTTCAGTCTTGCCAGTGAACCAAAGCACGTATTATTTGCCCAGCTCTTGTGTCTATAAGATTGCAAAACATCCTCTGTGCTGATCCCTTTGTCCTCCCTAGACACTTCCCTATTTATGTGCATCTGTCCCCTATTACGTGCTCCTTAAGGCACCCATGTGGGGCTGAGGGGGACCAGATTCCATCCCTCGCCCTGCCACTGACCTGCTGGGTGACCTTGGGCATGTCCCGTCCTAGTCTTCCCTCGGAGTGCTGCATTGAGTCCCTCAGTGAGAGGGGCTCAACAAACAGCTGTTTGCCTCCAAAGAGGTGACAGCTCCTATGCTTGTGGTGCTTGGAATGGGCACTCGGAGGGGAATAGCCTTCCCACCGTCCAGCATGGAGAACCACCATGGGCTATGGGTACCGCTCATGCTGGGGCATAATTCTGTCCCATCCAGACCTACTGTGCAAATATGGGAAGGGAAGCATGCCACTGGGAGCACAGGCAGCCCAGGGGAAATGCCACCAGACAAGGGAGCCTTCTGAGAAAGGAACTGCTGGGGGACCGTGGAGAAGAAGCGGCAGAAAGTGGGGAGCATGCAGCAGTTGGGAGGTGTAGAGGGCAGCAGGAGGTGATGGGAGGAGGTGGCCGGCTTTCCTTTGGAGGAATGGGGGGCTGTGGGTGGAGGGATGAGTGGCGTGAGGCCGGAAGCTTTGGCCTATGGGGAGAATTTGTTGTTTACAGGAAAGGAGGAAGAGCACTGGGCGCACCTGTGTTTTACTGGCAAGTGTTTAGAGAGGCAGCAAGGCCTAGGGGACAGCATGAGACTCGGGCTCCCTTGCTTCTACTGTGGGCGCGATGGAGCAGGGCTGTTCCTACAGATGGGGGACCGTAGGTCTGCAGCCACCCTTGGAGGGGGATGCTGCTGGCCGCTCCCAGAAAGCCATGGGGGAAAGCAGCTGCTTGCAGATCCCCGTGACTGTGACCCAGCCCTTGGCAACTCTTGAATGCCCAGGGCAGCTCTGGAGGTTTGCTGCAAGCCACAGAACCCCACAAGCAAGCTGTGAGTCCCTCCCCCCACTCCTGTTCGCCATCAGAAACGGGGGGCCTTGCGTTATTCCTGGGAACCATTTTGGGAGGCTGACCCCGCCCCGCGCAGGCCTCACCATGCCGGGTCGGTGTGCTGGCAGGGAACTGGTGTAGCCCTTGAGCCTGGAGGTCTGGAAGTTGTGGCTCACGCTATCCATGGAGTAGGAGCACACAGCCGTTGCGCCCCTGCAGAGAGAAATCGCCCTGTTCAGTCTCTGGCTTCTCTTTGGTGGCTGACAAGGTAAGGCCAGTCATCGCTGGTGTGAGTGTTTTGGGCTAGGACCTGGGCCCTGAGAGCCACCCCACAGAAATGACTTGCAGGTTGTGTGGACCAGAGCTGGATTCCAATGGGGGACCCAGCTCTGAATTATTTTCCCTGCTCAGGGGGGTGGAGAGCACTCAGTCACTGGCCAGGGAGCTTGGGCAATGTGTCACCTGTCTAAACAGCCCCAAGCCGGGCCACAACTGCATCAGTTTCTGGGCCTATTCTTCCCCCAGTCATGGGGTGAGATTCTCCTCGTGAGCAGAGGGCAGGAATACTGCACACGGGAGAGGGACAGCAGGGTGGGGGAAGAGTCCCTCACCTTAGCCCTGTCTCCCCTGCCCTCCCTGCACTCCAAGGCAAGATGCCCTTCTTCCCCCATTGCTTAACACAGGGCAAGGAGTCTGGGGACTGAGCCTGCGTCACCCCAGCCCCGCCCGCAGCCTCTGCTCACCAGGCACTGGCAAAGATCCCATACAGCGTCCCTTGGCCCTTCCGCCCCTCGCCCAGGATGAAGGCATCACGCAGCTGGTTGAAGCGCTGGGGATGGGTGGGGCTGCCACACACCAGCCTCGCCTGGAGGAACGTGGTCCAGAAATCGACCAGGATGCTCCTCCCGCCTTCATCCACCTGAACCAGGTTGGGGGAATGGGGGAAGGAAAATGCTCAGAGCTCTTTAGGTATAAAGTACAAATGTCCCACTGCAATCCCACCGCCATCTGATCCACGCGTGGCCTGAACCACATTAGCCAAAGCACGCAGTCCCAGCCCATTATAACTCCAGCTGAAGCTGTCATAGTAGAGGTTTCTGAGCCTACCACCCCCACGGCTGACAAAGCGGGTCCTTTGAGCTCCAACCACAGAGGCTCACACTTCCATGCTGCCGACAAACTGGAGTCACCCCTGCACCGCAATCAGGTGTAAGAACCAGGATCTAGACGAGACATTAGCCTTTCACGGCTAGCTCTGGGCCTGCAGGATCTCCGTACCTTACACACACGGCCCAGCCGGGCTTTGACTGGCTCTTCATCCAGCCCCACTGTCTCGTCGACTTCATTATAGAAGAAGTAGATTTTATCCAGGCTGGTCTCCTTTTCCAGCAGCAAGGCGGCACTGACGAATTCTGCCTCTGGGAAGGAGAAAGGGCAGTGTGGGAAAAGAGATCAAAATGTGTAAAGAAAACTTGCTGGAGCCGTGTGTGTGTCAGCCACCAACACTAATTCCTCAGTAGATTGGCCAAGTCAAGGTATGGGCATGATGGGGGGGGGTCACAATTATCGTCAACCCCAGCCCCCCCAAAATAATGAGACTGGCTTTAAAATCATAAGATTTAAAAAATAAATAAATGTCGGGCTGTGTTTGCTTGCCTAATGGCTTCTAAGCCTTTAGGAATCACGTTTTCCAGCTTTTCTCTGCAACCAGGACAGGTCTCGCTCTCTCTCTCTCTCTAAATTTTTTAGCAAGCTGAGATTCTTTTGCAATCACAGGACTCTGGGAGCTGGGGCTTTAAGGACATTGATGACTGTGAGGCTTGCAAGACTGCTCTGACAGTTGGCTGCACTGTACTGCATCTCTTTCATGGAATAAGTGATCATCTAGATCTTAAAGCACTTCCCAAAGGAGGTCAGTATCACTACCCCATTTCATAAATGGGGAAACTGAGCCATGGGACAGGGCAGGGCTTGCCGAAGGTCACCTAGCAGCAGAACCAGGAATAGGAGCTAGGTTTTCTCCAGTGCTGTAACCACTATGCTACATTCTAGTTTAGAAATCAGAACTTCTACCAGTAGAGACTCTGTCATCTCTACAGTGAGGGGCAAGGGGTGCCTTCCTCTTTCCCTCACAAACTGCTGCAGTGTGCTCATCCCCTGCAGTGCCAGCTTTTTCTGGAACCTAGTCACTGTCAAAACATGCCTTTGAACCTTCTTCCTATAACCTTTCCAGCCTAGCTTGCTGGAGCGGAAGGGTCTGAAATACCATGCTCTGGGGCCTACCTATGGAACTCCTTGCTGCAGGAGTTCAGCAAAGGAAATGCCACGGACTTGACTTTGGCCAATATAGTGCACAGCTGTTTCAGCTGTGACGGGGGTAATGACATTTCATATAAAGGGGACCAATGATCACTGCAGAGGAATGGGGTGGCACTCAATCGCCAGGACGTGCAAGGTGTGGTCCAGTGCGTTACTCTGGGTCGAGATCTGCCTTCCTCCACAGTATCAGAGACTGGCTGCTTTTGGAAGTGATGGAGTTTTGGTTGCACCTGGGAAAAGCGTCAGGCCCCTCCTGGCTGCTTTGACCCTCACTGAGGCTGGTCAATAGGAGAAGCCTCTCTTACTGGTGAGCCACTTGTCCTCTGTACGCAGCAGCTTCTTCGGGCCATAGCTCCTCTGGATGGTGCTTCTGTCCTGGGTCAATGCCGAGTATAGGCTGCCCTCTGAAATATTAACCCAAGACAAAACGTGGTGGGTGTTCTCTCCCACTTCCTGGCTGGGAGTCCCACCCACCTCCTACTGAGCATGCCATCATCTACCTTCAAGGCAACTGAGGATCCCGCTCCATCAGCAAGAAAGAACAAAGCATATTCTTCACCGCCAGGCCCAGGTCACACAGTGAGCCAGGGGAAGAAGAAGGCCTAGAATCCACATGTCCTGCTCTAACCACTAACCCAGATTCCCTCCCAGAGCTGGGAACAGAACCCAAGAGTCCTAGCTCCCCCCTCTACTCCAACCATTAGCCCCTCTCACTGGTAATAGATCCCAAGAGTCCTGCCTTCCAGTTGCCAGCTCTAAACCACATTCCCTCCTGGAGTGAACCCAGGAATCCTGGTCCCCATTGCCTCTCAGCAGGGTTCCAAAGCCCATCTCAGCTGGCGGGGAGGGGGGGTCTCTGCCAAAAGAGGAAATTGCTTTATTAGCACCACTTGTGCGCCCAGCCTCCCCCATCTGCTGGACCTTCACATGGAACTGGCTAATTTTGGGCTACCACAGGCTGAGGTGGGGAAGCCTACTGCATGGATCCACTGCCACCTCTGGGACTTGGGATCCAAGCAGGCCCAGGGGGACTCTAGGTGACTCCCCTCCCCCACTCTATATGGGGTCTCCGCTGAGTGAGATGAAGGGTCGGGTCACCTTACCCACGGCAATGGCTGCAGCTGGCTGAGATGGCGAGGCTGGGGCGAGGTTCTCCCCGCTGATGGCAACAACTTGGCCCAGTTTGTCCTGCTTCAGCTTCGTGTCATTGGTCTGCGGGGCGGGGGGGGGGGGGGGGTTAACCCAAGCCAACAGTTTTAATATTACTTTACAGACTGTCTTATCCAAGAAGCTTCCCAGACCTCCGCCCAGCTGGCCTCTTGCAGACCCTTCCAACCCTATATCTCTCTCTGATTCTCTCCCCGAGGCAGTGTCCATCTTGCACACAGGGCAACCCGCTGATGGAGAGAGGGGAGCAGAGGCAGGAGTCCAATGCAGAGTTAGGAATAGAACCCAGGAGTCCTGACTCCAACCCCCTATGTCCCACTCTGCTTCCAGAGCAGGGAACAGAACCCAGGAGTCCTGACTCCCACCCCCTATGTCCCACTCTGCTCCC
>ML685905.1:2087104-2100215 GCA_007922175.1 Pelusios castaneus
TCCTGACTCCCACCCCCTATGTCCCACTCTGCTCCCAGAGCAGGGAATGGAACCCAGGAGTCCTGACTCCCAACCCCCTACTTTAACCCACCCCTCTCCCACTTCCTTAGGAGATGGTGTGTGAGAATGAGCACAGATGTGACAGGTCAAACAGTTGATATAAATATTGTAGCCCCCGGGATGGACATATCCCAGGCCCTTCCGACTGAGGGGACCAGCTTCTGTTATGCCTGTGAGCAGTTCTCTACACGGTCCCCCAGCCTCACCAGGAACCAGCATTTGGGGGATCCAGCGTTGGTGCCGCAGATGATGATGGAGCTACTGTTCAGCCTCTGGATCACCTGGATGTAGTTGTAACATTCGGTCTGTGGGAAAACCAGCCCCGAGGCGCTGTGGTTAGTGCACATCACACATTCCCAGCATCAAAGGCAGGCACAGACCCGGCCCTCAGTGTTCCCTGAGCATGTAGATCCGAGACAGCCTCTATGTGGGGTTATACACATACCACAGAGCGCTGATGGGTAATGATGCCCATGGCTCCACTGGGAGAGAACCTGAGCCCCGATTCCCCATCCTCTGCTCTCACTGACCCCATTCCCATCCCTAAGCAGAATGCAGGAGTCCTGCCCCCAGGTCCCCTTTGTTCTACCCACTAGACTCCCCCCCCCATGCAGCATGTTGTCTGCACTCAGGACCCTCTGAGGAAGGAGAAACTGCTGTGGGGAAGGAAGATCTCGGTCGCCGCCCAGGGAAGGGACCACTGGTCCTGCCTGGAGCAGAAGCAAGGGCTCCCACCATGCTCAACCCCATGGGGGCATCTCTGAGCCCTGTTAGCCATCTCTGGGTGCCTCCAGAGTGGGGCCCGATGTGCAGATGGAGGTATCGGTTGGGTTGCTCACAGGCAGCTCAGGTCCACCCCTCGTCAGGGTCCCGTCTCACCTGCACCACCCCAGGCTTGTTCCTGCAGTTCTTCTGCACCTTCTCGTCGACTGGCAGGTCAACCTGGGAGGCAGATGGGGATCAATGCTGATCAGATCCCGATCCAGTCCATGCCCCTGGCCCCTAGGGGGTGGCGCTTGTGATCAGCCACAGGAGGGTCCCCCAGATCTCTGGCACTGGTCACATCCCAACTTCTCACAGACCTTGCTTCCCAGCCCCCACCATCACCAACTGTGTCAGGGGATGGGGGATGCACCATTAACCCTGTGTTCACTGAGAACTGGGGTTACAGTGCTTCTTTGTCCTACCAAGGGGACCCGGTGCAAACAGAGACAGCCCCAGATCTCTTTGGTCCTGCAGCCATGAGAGAAGATAGTGCTGTCCATGTGAGGGGCAGGCGATCATCCTGTGGTTATCTGCATAGCCGGCTGATGGCCCTCATTTGCTGGCTGAACATGAACCTGGCTTCTATTCGTGCCGATGCCCCAACAGGATCTTTGCCTTTCAGGGGAGACCAAAGGGGCTCCCCTTTTGAAGTCTGGCCCCAGCTCAGCTAGGAGCTGCTTTCCTAGTGGGGCAGATGGCCCAAGGAGAGACAGAGCCTGTAGGACCAGCTAGAGCCAATCCTTGCTGGCTGGAAGCCTCTTCTTTGTAGCTGGGCAGACCTCTTTGCTGGCTTGTCAGCTCCAGGGCCTCCAGCTCAGGCTGGCTGGCCCTACACCATCACTGCAGACTGGGTGGGCATGGTGTGGGGGAATGGTCAGGATAAACCCAATGAAAGGAGCTAGGGACCCCTCCCCCATGCAACCCCCCCCCCCCCACTGCCCCACCTCTTACTTCAGTCTGGGTGACCTCCGACTCCTTAAACATCAAAACTCGCAGCACTCCCTGGCCTCCAACGTACAGCTGCTCGGATCCAGCATCGTGGAAGAGCACTGGGGCCTTCTCCCCATTCTCAAACCTCACTGCAGGAGAGCCTGTAGGTGTGTGTGTGGGGGGGTGAGAGGTGGCAGGAGAGAAAAGGAGGGGTGCCTCAGAAGGAGTCTTTCCAGTAGAGATAAGGAGGTGTTAGTACCGTTATACAAGGCACTGGTGAGACCTCATCTGGAATACTTTATGCAGTTCTGGTCCCCCACGTTTAAGAAAGATGAAGTCAAACTGGAACAGGTGCAAAGAAGGGCTACAAGGATGATTTGCAGAATGGAAAACCTGCCTTATGAGAGGCGACTTAAAGAGCTTGGCTTGTTTAGTCTAACCAAAAGAAGGTTGAGGGGAGATATGATTGCTCTCTATAAATACATCAGAGGGATAAATAGCAGGGAGGGAGAGGAATTATTTGAATACAGCACCACTGTGGACACAAGAACATATGGATATAAACTGTCCATGAGGAAATTTAGGCTTGAAATTAAACGCAGGTTTCTAACCATCAGTTCTGGAACAGCCTTCCAAGGGGAGCTGTGGGAGCAAAAAACATAACTGCCTTCAAAACTGAGCTTGCTAAATTTATGGAGGGGATGATATGATGGGATGGCTTAGTTTGGCAATTGTCCATTTTTACTACTGGTGGTGGATATGCCAGTGACCTGGGAGGGGCATTAGATGGGGTGGGTTCTGAGTTATTACAGAGAATTTTTTCTTGACTGGCTGGTGAGACTTGGCCCATGCTCAGGTTTAACTGATTGCCATATTTGGGGTCGGGAAGGAATTTTCCCCCAGGGCAGATTGGCTTGGGCGCTGGGTTTTTTGGGGTTTTTTTTGCCTTCCTCTGTAACATTGGGCATGGCTCACTTGCTGGTTAATTCTCTGCATTTTAAAGTCTTTAAATCACGATTTGAAGATTTTAATAACTCAGTCATAGGTTAGAGGTTCATTACAGAAGTGGGTGGATGAGGTTTTGTGGCCTGCATTGTGCAGGAGGTCAGACTAGATGATCATATTGGTCCTTTCTGACCTTAGAGTCTATGAAGCTTGCTAAAGATGGAAATCTGCACTCTACCCCCAGCCCATTCTTCCCACTGCAAATGCAGCTGGTTCCTTTCCTCCCTAAGGAAGATATGTAGCTATCAGCCCCCTGTTTACAGATGGGGAAACTGAGGCACACAGCAGGGCCGTAGCCTGGCCTGGGACACACAGTGGGTAAGCTGCAGAGCTGGGAACAGAACCCAGACGTTCCCGGCTCGTAGCTCAGTTTGCTGGACCATGCAGCTTCTCTTGTAGTTGCCAGACCCTCCCAGGGGAACTTCACTCTTTAGGGTTCATTCTGATGCTTGATGTCTCTTTCCAGACACTCGGTGCCAAGTTGGATGGCCACTTCTTTGTAGTGTGGTACTAGAGACCGGATTGAGACCTACCAAACTCATCTCCTGCCTATCACAGGCTTAAAGAGACACCCTCTGCTTCTGCTGTGGGAGAAGAGGGGAAAAGAAGCTTGGGTGGGTCTAATCCAATTTTTATAATAGCCACCCAGTGCACCTTGCTTCTGGACATTATCCTGTCAATGGGTAGCAGGGAAACATTGGCCTGATGCAGGCCACGACTCTGAACCAGCAGGGCAGTAGTCTGGAACTTTGTTTCTTGATGACCAATCTGTGCTGGTCATAGGCATCGTTGCTGTTGGGGTAAAATAGCCTGAGCCCCTAACCTTTTTCCCCAGCAGACACATGCGCAGACAGCCTGTTTGCAGGGGAGGAGGAGCTAAGCAGGGAACTGCCACAGAGGCAGTGTGAGAAACACTCCAGATGGCAGGTCTGCAACCATTGTCTCCTTAATGGCCCATTAAGGGAGGCACAGGTACAAAGGGCCTGGGGAGAAACCTGCCAGGTGAGTCAGCCAGAATCACACAATTTGGAATATAAACACATTCATACCTTCTAATACAGATATGATATCTACATATAGACAACATACTCATTTCTAGCAAGTTACAACCTTTCTATTGATACCAAACATGGCATAAATCCTATGAATTATAGCAATTATAAAATATTAATATGCAATAGTATCATAAATGCTCCACTAAATCTGGACAGCATCACAGAATGGACTTACTCAGGCCATGTACACACGATCACTTTATTGCGCGATAAGGCTCCTTACCGCACAATAAAGCTGGTAGCATCCACACGAGCATTTTCTCTGTTGCGCGGCAACACCCTCCTGCCCCGCAACAGTTAAACCACTCAAATCGAGAGTGGTTAGGCTTATCCACGGTAGTGCTCGTGTGTACACATTTTCCGCATTAGACAGCCTCCGGAAATGTCCCAGAGTGCCAATCGAGGCCACTCTGGGACATTGGAGCTGTCAAATATATCAAATTCACTACTCTAGCAGAGCAGTGAAATTGACTATTATTGGAGCTGCCAGGTTCTGTGGCTCCGGGGATTGGCCCCCTGGACTGAGCTAGGGGGCTGGCCCCAAACGGCTGCCCTTGCAGCCCTGCCGAACCAGCGGCCGGTTCGGGCCAGCCCCCTAGCTCAGCCCCGGAGCTTTGGATGGCGGTGGGGGCTGCGCGCTTAAGCCCCCGCCGCCACCCTAAGCCCTGCAGCTGGACTAAAAGGCTGGCTGTGGGCAGTGCATGGTGGGACAGGTGCCCACCATGCACTGCTCCTTGTATCACAAAGGAGAGTTCACACGGGTGAATGCTCCTTTGCGATACAAGAAGCACATGTGTACACACAATAGCGCTATATTTATAGTGCTTTCCTTCTCCCGCAATAGCTTATTGTGGGACAAGTTGTCGTGTGTACCTAGCCTCAGTTTTTGCTGTTAAGTCCTTACTGCTTTGTTTCCCTAGGAGAGGGATTGGGAGCCTGGCAGGAGCTGGGGCTGGGAGGGCAGGAACAGTGCAGCAGCCTTCTCTGCCTTTTCAGTTCACTCTGTTGTCTTCTCTTTGGCTATTTGCAGGGGAGGCACAAAGCTGGCAGCCTGGGTCTGCTAGTTTGGTGTGACCCTGCGCATGGCACCACACTGGCAGCCCCAGGCAGTCTATCTGCTTGCCTTGTGAATTCCCCAACTTCCTCCCCCTGGTTTGTGTGCACCTGGAAGCTGGGACCCAGCCAGAGCCTTTTTAAATTTCCTGCCCTGCGGCATTTTCAGGCATGTGGTCCAGGGCTGGAACAGCATGGAAAATGCAACTGCTGTGCTGCCTCTCCTGGTGCCCACTACCCAGCTGCACTGCTCCCCGGCTCCCCACTCTCCTGCTGACACCCTGAAGATTGGGGGTGAGGGCAAACTTTACAGCAAAGTTCATGGGAGGGGTGGGCATTATTTAAAAGCAGTAGGTGTCTCCGGTGTGGGTCAGCAGGCTGGCATCTCACAATGGGACAAGATAGGCTACAGCACCCTGCAATGCTTTCAACTGAAAAAATTCCTCTCAAATCTATGCCAGTGGATGCAATCATTGATCACTGATGCTTCCTGAAAAGAAATAAAAGCCCTTTTCAATTTTTTACAAAACCTGGTTTAATAATTGAAAAATTGTAGAAGTCACATTTCTTCAAGTCATTGCTCATGTCCATTCCCAATTAGGGGTGCATGTACCTCCATGCACGGTCACTGGAAACGTCTAGGAGTGAGGAACAATGGGGTGAACTATTTCAGCAGGCAGTTCTTACCACAGCACAACTGGTCGCTGCACCTTGATCTGACTTTGATTTTTCTGCAGATGGGGTTCCTTTATGAATGTACATAAATGCTCTGCAGTATTGCTATAGTATGTTTCCTGCAGCATCATACATGTACTTATGTATATTTCACATGGCTTAGGAGGGGGCCACAGAATCAGAGCTTTCTTCCAGCATGTAGACAGAAAGGAAGCATCACTGAGGCTATGCAAAATACCTGCTTCAGCCAGAGGAATGTCCCCTGAGTGCCTGGTGAGCGCACACCCATGCCTGCAACAAATTACACTTAGGAGGCTGGTGTGGACAGACCCAGGGGTTGGGAGGTCCAACTAGTGAAGCAGGGGAAGTTGGGGGCATCCGGGAGTGAGCAATTGAGGGAGCAAAGCAGCACACCAGACCAGACAGCGGGAGGGGAATGTCACACACAGTAAATTGTTACAGGTATGTAAGCACTTCCAATGCAGACTGATGCCTTTAAACAGGTGGAGGGGCTGCCTAGGGCACAAAGGCCATGGGACTTGTTTCTGTGTGTGCACAGGGGGGGGATTGTGAATTGGAGACAGGGCCTAGCGGGGAGAGGGGGTGCACATTGGGGTGGGGCCTGGCTGGGGGTGAGATCTAGGGGTGGAGCCTACTGGGGGGGGGTAACCAGAGGTGGGACTGGGGGGCCACAGCCCCAGATCTTTTTGCTATCCAGCAACACCCCTGGTGCCTGTCCCTGAGATCTCTGAAAGGGTTTAGATGGGGAGCAAGCCAGTCCCTGGTAACAAAAAGGTTGAAAAATGCTGGTCTAGAACGCTACACCCCGATTATTTGGTACACAAGCAGGCCCACAGGACTCCAGTAGGGGGCAGTGGTGCACAAACACACAGCTCTAGTGAACCGCACCCTGCTGAGCTGGCTTGGTGTCCCCCGGTTGCTAATCCCGGCACCTTGATGCCTTTGCACACGCCCTGCGCTGCAACTGGGATGGCGCCAGGTGCTGTATAAGCACATGTGGAGTGCGGGTCCTGGGACAGCGCACAGCTGTGGTTGGGCTGCTCTTTACTGCAGTTATCTCCCTGCCACCCAGGAAGCAGGCTCAGATGGGGGCTCAAATCATTGCAGCACTTTTGAAGCTGGTACCTGCCTGCAGCCTGGGATGCTGGCTGTCTGGGCAATGCAGTGACCCACCCTCTTAGCCTCCCCTTGGTACAGTGCACAGGCCTATCAGGCAGCAGGGAATGCCATTATCTTTTCACTAGAGCTGTGATCCCCAGTGGGCATGAGAGAGGCAGGGCAGTAGTGACGCGGAGTCTCTGGTCCTAGAGCTAAAGATTGGAGGTGGGATAGGGCAGGGCATCATTATGCATCCATGGCAGAGAGGGGATGCGGCTGTTGTCTGGAAACCACCGGGGTTCGGCAGGTTAATAATTGCTGGCTCCAGGAATCGGAGCACCCCGGAGCAGAAAAATTCTCCTCTGCTTTTGGGGTGTTGGGAGTGGAACTTGCAGACAGAAAGCAGACTAAGGGGCCCAATCCTGCCCCTCCTGTGTTCAGCAGACCCTGCTTCTGATTCCAATGGATAGCCTCCCACCAGCCATCTAGATGCCAGTGTGGGGACTCCCATATTGGGGGGACACTGCCCAGTGATGCTTTCCTGCGATGGGATTGCCTCTCAGGCTAGCAATGGGAGTTCACTAGTTCCCTTTCCCTCCCCTTCCCTTCTAGTGCTTTTTTCAGGGAAAATGTTTTGAGGCTTGCCGTGCATCAGGCACCTTTGGTTTTTTGACTGCCAAGCAAAGACAGGCTTGATTTCCCAACAGAGCAACCAGCAAGTCCTGGGGAGAGCTGGAACAGGCCAAGGTTTGTGCAATGGGGGCTTTTCACTACTCTGTGTATTGAGCGGTGAAGGGAGAAAAAAAACAACACTATGCCACACTGCTTCGGGAAACCGCAGAGCCATTAGAAAACTGCAGCGGTTGCATTGCTATAATGTTGTCATCCCCCCTGGCCAGCCAAGCCAACATCACTTCATAATGGACACAGGTCAAGAGGCAGGAGATTTCATAAAGAGCGGGTCAGCCCGGCTTGTGTTAATAGAAGCCTGAGGCATTCGGCTCCGAGTAGATGGGATTTTGGAGAATAAGGTATAGATCAGGCTGCAGCTAGAGCTTTTATCTGCATTGCAGAGGGTGCAGGGACTGGCTTGACCTAGTCTATCACATCCCCTCGTCTTTTTTTCTTTTGGTAACAGAGGCATCAAGTCACTCCCTAAACAGCTGGGAGGTGAGCCAGATCCTGCCACCTTTGAATCCAATGAGGAGTGACTCCAAATTAAATGACTGATCAGACTGCAGTTGGAACACCTGGCACTTCTCTAGACCCACCGCCCAGATTTTGGGTTGTCTGCAGCTGGCAGCCAAAAAAAATTGTTTTTTAATGGTTTCCTCTTTTAATCTTACAAAATAATCCAATCAAAGAGATGTGTAGACAGGTCTTTATATTTCCCTGGCAAACTTCCCCTCCCCACCTCTAAAGCTGCTTTCTAAATTCACTCTGCAGTCCCCCTTACACCCTCATTAAATCATTTCACCCTTCATTTCCCACCATCAGATGGTTAGATCCAGAGGAGGCCGAGTATAGGAAATTAATCCCCCCGTCATACAAGCCAAGTCAAGCAAATAGTGAAAACAACACAAAATGAAACATACCGAGTGAATCAGCAACATGCCATGCACAGAAGCATCAGATCATTGCTCACCTTTAAGGGTCAACTTCAGTCTTGGGATCTTTTGGGCTGAACAGAACACTGAGAGGAGGAATAAATACAGAGATCTCATAGCGCCACCGGTGAGAATTTTCTTTATGATGTTAGCTGCTGCCGCTAAATTTGACTCTGCAAGAGCCGTCGGGGCTGGCTCAGTTCTGCCTGTCTGGTTTTGCTCCTTGGGCTCTCTCTCAGGCGTTCCTACAGTTTCGCATTTTATACCCACTGTGCAGAGCCAGCTGCAACGTAAGCATAGCTTCCTTCAAAGGAGGGGAGAAGAAGAACCCTCCCCGAGTGCCACAAAATGGAGCTCTACAAAACAGCTCCAGCAAGAAATTGCTCCTGTGGGGGAGAATGGGGGAAATCACAGGGTGCAGAAATGAGCTGCAGAGAGGATTTCTCAGCCCGAACATCACCCACGCAGGACCAAGGTTTTGCACTGGAAAGAGATGCCAGGCTATCCAGTTTGTCCTGGTTTCAGCATGAAACCTATTTTAGTGTCCCCCATCTATGCTCCCTCTCCACTCTCCTCTTCCTGTCATCACTGTAACTGCCTTTGCATGATCACTTGAGGCCAGAAGGTCGATCCCCAGCATATATCTTCCACGAGGACGCCAGTAAACGACGCTCTCTGGAGCAGGTGAGCTCTGAAGCTGGGGCTAAACCAGACAGCAGGTGAGAGGGAAAGTCAAGGAGGGCGGGTTGTAGTTCCTCTTGTTAAAAGGCCTCTGTAGGAACAAATTGCCAGGGCGATGGGCGGAGTGCTAGACAGAAGGAGACCAGTTCTCAGCTACACCAGGGCCCCTTGAGGCTGCTCTGGTCAGCCACACAGATGCCTGAAATTGCCCTCCAAGACTCTCCCCTGCGCAGCGGACCTCTTTGGAGCTGATATTAGCTTCTGTGCTTGCCTTGAACCCAGCCCCTGGCACAGAGGCACAGCTGGCACGCACTGCCTTATGGCTGGTCTCTGCTACCATGGGAAGCAGAGCATAAATTAGAGCAGCCTCAGGGCTGCTCTCACTGGCTCTGAGGCCTTTCGCAGCTGCAGGATACCGTGCGCACAGAGGTGGAATCAGGATGAAGTCAGCCTTAGCTGCACCCACCCGTGCAGTGCTCTGCCCCCTCAGGTGGCGGCTGAGTCGCATATTGGGGTTGATAAGCTTCTGCACCTAACAGAGCCATCATTTAGCTCTGGCAGCAAAGATGCACATGTAGAGATCCAGAAATCTCAGGTACAGTCGCAGCAGCTGGTGACCCACCCAGAGAAGTGGGGGTAGCACTGGATTTGCTTCTCCCCTGGGTGCAGGCACAGAACCAGGCCCAAGGCATGAAAGCCATTTAAAATCTGGGCATACACACAGCAGAGGGGTTACAAGCGCTCCCCTTGCTGGTGACGGCTGCCCCCCCAGCTGTTGCCACCCGGCCTCCTGCTCTGGTGCCCAGAAGCTTAAAGGAACGACCAGCTGATTGGTGGGCAAAATGGAGCACGTATCTACATGGGCCCAATAGGGCCCGCAAATCTAACCCTAAAAGAAGCCCCGTGACCTTTACTCTCGCCCCATTTATCTGCTCCACTGATGGTGCAAACACAGGCCCAAGGAGGCCACGTGCAATGCTTCCAAGCAGTCACTCAGCTTTGGACGTATCCATAATTTGGGAACCCCAGTTTGAGATGCACAGAGCTTGGTTTTCAGAAGTGTGGCTGATCCACAACTCTTCTGGCAGTCAGCTGGATTTGTGGGCCTCCGCCTCTCTAAAGATCAGGCCCTTGGTGTCTTGGACTGAGCACCACAATGCTAACCATGGTAGCCAGTGTCCAGGGTGTGGCTAGAACCCGGGTACTGCCAACGTCAAAGCCTGGCCCACCAGCCCCTCCATAGCAGGGAGTGCTCGCCTGTCCCTGCTCGTGTTGATGGGAGTCTCGTTTTGGAGTGGATGAGCGTTACAAACAATACAGACAGAGTTCGTTACCTGAGCTTTTCCCAAAGGGTTATTCTTGCAAGCCTTTGGAAAACTCGCCCATGAATGGAGCATTGACTGAAGTGAAGAAGGCGTTGCATTCTGAATGAGTGAGCCTGAGTGAGCTCTAGGCACACGAGATGAGGCTAAGAACACAAGAACAGCCAGACAGGGTCAGAATGGCCCATCTAGCCCCGTATCCTGTCTCCAACAATGACCAATGCCAGGAGCTTTGGGGGGAATGAACAGAACAGAACAATTTCAAGTGATCCATCTCCTGACATCCAGACCCAGTTTTTGGCAGTCAGGGGCTGGGGATACACCCAGAACATGGGATTGCATGTCTGACCTTCTTGGCTAATAGCCATTGATGGAACCTATCCACCAGGAACTTTTCGGTTTTGAAGCCAGTTATACTTTTGGCCTTCACAACATCCCTTGGCAGTGAGTTCCACAGGTTGACTGTCAAGAATTGCATTGTGTGACGAATATCACACGCTTGTTTTAAATCTGCTCCCTATTAATTTCATCAGGTGACCCCTGGTTCTTGTGTTATGTGAGGGGATAAATAACACTTCCCTGTTCATTTTCTCCACACCTCTTACAGACCTCGATCATATCCCCGCCCTCCTCAGTTGTCTCTTTCCCAAGCTGTACAGTTCCAATCTTTTTAATCTCCCCTCAGAAGGAGGCTATTCCATAACTTGACCGTTTTCATTGCTGTTCTCTGTTCTTTTTCAGACAGCATTTTAGTTTCTCCCACCACTCAGCTGGCCTGCTCCATCTGGGTCGGTTCAGGTGGACAGGACTCTGGCTGCTAATGCTTTCCCAGCCTGACTCCTGCATTTTCTGCAGCATCATATTGAATATGCATTTCACTCAACCCAACCACTATGTCTCATTTCACGGCTGTACCTCACCCCTGTGCCACAGTGGGGAACTAACATTGAGTCTTGAGTCTGTCTGTTAGAAAGCCCTCACCTGTGCTGAAATGCAGCTGCCTCTGGGGTGGAACACATTTTGCACCATTTTCTCCAGTGCTATTGAACAGGAGCAGAGGGGGAAATTTAGGGAAGTAAAATCGCAGCACCAGTTCTTCTCCTCTCACCCTCTGTGTGTGAAAGTGAGGTGGCACCACTGCGGCCGAGTGCTCTGAGGACAAGGCAATGGCGGGGAACGGAGGGGGAATGTCTTTCCTGAGTGAGGAAGGCCTTAGTGTGTGATCGCCGCCACTGTAGAGTCCCTTCCCCATGCTCAGGGCCCCCCACCGCCTCGCATTTTGGCAGGACCAGGCAGCTGGTCAGAGCAGACAAGGCTGCTCTAGCCCTGCTCCTATCAGTGGATTTAGCCACTGCTCCACAGATGAGCCTGGGGTCAGCTTTCCACAGCCCAGGGACATCAGGAGCAGCAGATGAGTGGCCAACCCAGCACCAGCCCTATAATGGGTTATATCCCTCCAGTTCCCTGCCCCATGAGGAAAGGGTGGGCACCTCTTCTCCCAGGGGCCAGCATTCACCCTCCAGCCTGGCTGCTCAAAGCATCCGCCCTCTGACTGGGGATAATGTAATCCAGACACAGAGTCAGGGAGCTTCCCCAGAACACCAGAGTCCCAGGCCTTTGGGAGAACAAGGAAAAAAGAACCAGCTCCCAGTCTCCTTTTGTCAAGGATCTGGGCAGCCACAACTTACAAGCAAGTTCCCCCTGCAGAAACTCCTTCTTCCTGGAATGGGGACCCCATGCCTCTCTGCTCCTGGCCACCATCCCCAGAGGAACCCAGAAACCCAGATCCTCCCTTCTCAGACCCGCCTGGCTGAACAAGCTCCACAGGTGGGCTGGGGCAGGGAAGATGATGCCCAGCAAGGCTCTTTCATTCTTTCCTACCTGAGCCAGCCCCTGCTGGGGTGCTGGCATGGGGCGTCCACTGGAGGAGGGTAGCTCAGCTTGTGCTGCTGGGTGAATTTGGAGCATGGGAAACAGCTCTCTTCAAGGGTTTATCCGTCTGGAATCCACTATGGTTTCCTGGTTTGTTTTTTTGCTGCCCTGGGGCAGGCCAGCAACTGTCAGCATTCCTGCCTAGTGGTTAGAACATAGAGTAGCGGAGCCGAGACCTTTGGGTTCTAATCTCAGCCCTATGTGAGCAGCTGGATCTAGTGGTTAGAGTGGGGGGCGGGGCAAGGACCCAGGATTCCTGGGGGCTATTCCCAGCTCTGGGGAGGGGAGTGAGGTGTGTTTAGAGGAAGGGAGGAAATGGAGACAGGACTCACTGTAGCAACTAGTCTATTTCTACCCAGCTCTCCCACCCACCTCTCTTAAAGAGATATTTCTATATTTAGGCACCTGGCTTACACTTTAATGTCTGGGGGATGAGTGCTTGTCTTGAGAATTGTTAAAAGGTGGGCAGCAGCATCTCTTCAGTCTGCCTGAATTTCCCCCCACCCCATCCAGTCCTGATTTCTTCTCTAAGCCCAGCCTCTCAACTATTTATTTCTTAGTCCAAATAGCATTCGCTCCCAGGGTGACCAGATGTCCCAATTTTAAAGGGACAGTCCCAATATTCGGGGCTTTTTCTTATATAGGTGCCCACTATCTCCCCCCCCCCATTTTTCACACTTGCTGTTTGGTCCCGTTCACAGCAGCCTGGTTTGTTTGTGACCACGGGCTCCCTCATCTGGCAGCCTGCGCACCCTGAACTGATTATATTATAGCTATGTTTTGCAGAGTCATGCAGTGAAACAGGGGATCCAGGAATCTCCCTCCCCAAGTTTAAAGTTGCCCACTTACCTCTTGGCTTTACATCAAAGACAAAGAAGCAGTCATTTCTTCTCTCTACTCCCAGTTC
>ML685905.1:2105215-2208986 GCA_007922175.1 Pelusios castaneus
CACAACATCCCCCTTGTTGCATTCTCCCCTAAACTTAACCCACAGACTTTCAACCATCTTGTTTCCACTTTCATAGTGGAGCTCCAGAGCAGCCAGCCACAGGGGGAGGGGGCACTGTGGCTTGCTGCCTCCTCCCCGCCCCCCTTTCAATAAGGTTCCTGCACCCTTCGTGCAGGGGCTAGTTTTCCCAGCTCGGCTGTGTGATCTCAAGGTTAATCACGCCCCCGTCTATGCCTCAGTTTCCCCAACTGGGTGTTACTACTATGGCTTATTAGCCCTCTACTGGTGCTCACCGTGTTCTGTGGTCTGAGATGCCGTCAGAAACCAGCCAGAGCCACCGTCCGTATATAATTAGGCCTGGCACACGTCTTTTTTACTTCCTGAACTCAGTTACTTGGGCCCCAACTGTGCCTTATTCCTAGTTTTGTATCATAAAGAGCAAAGGATACAACACCGCCCTGCTCTGTGCCTCAGTTTCCCCATCTGTAACATGTGGATCATGCAATACTTGCGTCACAGAGTTGTTAGGAGGTTTAACCCTATAATGACCGAAGGTCTTCGCGTTCTTTGGTTTCCGGTTGCTATGGAAGTGCTCTCAATGATCCAGTTAAATGTTTGACAAGACTTTCAACCATGTCAGTTTTAATAGATTGCATTTAGAAGCACGCTTGGTTTTTGCCTGCCATGAATAATTCATTGAAGATTGAGATGTTGTAAAAGCATGGGGGGTGAGGGAAGAGATACACATTTTGTCTCTCCTCGGGGAGCCCATTAAGGATCTGGGTGATTTCAGGGACAAAGATGACTCCAGGCCTGACAAAGACACTTCCAGATTTTAACCCTCCCCCCAGTCTGCCACCATCATTTTATATGAGAGCTGCCAAAATCCCTGATCCCTTATTCATTTCTCCTGTGTTTTGAGAGCTGTTCTGCTCCAGTGGAAAGGAGTCATGATCTAACGACGGTCTCATAGCCCACAAGGTCCTTCCCTCTCTACCACACTGCTTTAGGCGACACATGCTTTCTCCACACCTGTGGGACATCTAAAGTTCTCAGCCACTGCACCTCAAACCTGATCCCTTTTCTGCAGTAAGCACCCTGGCTCTCCTAGCACTTCCACTCAGCAGCTATTGAGATGTGGCACCTGCCCCTTGGGAACTTCACCAAAAGGAACTAATCTCAATCCCCAGAGGTCCCAATGCTCCAGTCCCTGCCACCGTAGGCTGGGTTAGAATCGGTGCCCTACAGATGAAAGGCTTCATAGTACAACCCCAGCTCCCTGTGCCACCATATCCAGAGCATTTATAGAGCTTCCGCCTTAATGTGTTATCTTTGCCACAAACACATCCAATCTCATTGCTAGGTCCAGATGAGCTTAACGTCCCTGAGAGTCGGCCAGACAGTGTCAACTAAAATAATCAAGCAAATTGGGGTTGGTCCTGCTCAAAATGGACTAGGTGAGCTCCTGAGGTCCCTTCCAACCCTCATCTATGCTTCTAATCTCTGCTTAGGGCTAATGCCAAGACTTCTTGGTCACCTGCGCTGCTACACACTGGAGTACAGTGCTGGCATTGGCAGCTAACCAGGATGAACCAATTTTGTAAGTTCTCTGCCGTGTTCCTTCCCATGTTTACAAAGAAATGGAAGCCACCTCCGCAACTCAGGAGAAATAATGGCCCCCTCACATGAGTTTCATGGCAAACTTGCTATTGCTATGTGACTTGTTCCAGGATGCGTGAGGGTAGTGAGGGACGAACTCAAAGGTTGCCTGATGTTTGACCTTCCCTTTGCTCTTGCTCCAGAAGAAGATGAAGACGAAGCAGACAGTGACCGAGCTGAGGAATGGCAGGATGCCCATGGCCAAGACTCCCACCAGTGTGCTGACATTGAGGAGGAACGGCTGGATGGCCTCTGAGCCATTGAAGTTGCTGCTGTTGGAGAACAAGAAGGAGTCATTGCTGGACAGGGTGGAGGGGTTGCTCACTTGTAGGTGTGCCATCAAAGTGTCGTTCCCAGCTACATTACTGGCAACACACTGGTAGGCGCCGCTGTCCTGAGCTAGAGCATAGTCGATCTCCAAGGTCCCATCTGAAAAGACTCTCATTCGCCCCTTGTGGTTGGACTCCAGGCGGATATTGTGAGGTGACACCCAGTAGATGGTTGGATGTGGATCCCCTTCACCTTTACAGATCAGGGTTGCTTTGCTCCCCTCTTCTATGCTCACCTGCTGAGGGGTCTTGTCTGGGATCTTTGCCATCCTGCAGGTGAAGTGACTGGGCAGGATGACGTCAGAAAAGTCCTTGAAGGCTTTCCCTTTGACTATCTTCGGGCTCATGCAGGCGGGCTGCTGCCCTCCAAAGTTAAGCCTCCGTCGCCTTCGGATAATCCATAGGAGCCGGCAGTCACAGGCCAGGGGGTTCCTGTCTAGCCGCAGGACCTCCAGGTTCCCCACCGAGTGGAAAACCCCTTCTTCCAAGGTCCTCAGGGCATTGCCAGAGACATTGAGCAGACGGAAGTAGTTGAGGCCTTGGAAAGCATTGGTGGCGATGGCAGCCAGCCTGCCTCCAGAGAGGTGAAATTCCTGAAGGCGCAAAAGGACACCCAGCCTCTTCCCATGGATCTCCAAGATGGGGTTGTAGGAGAGATCCAGGTACCGAAGAAACACCAAATGTCTGACTGCCTCGTAAGGGATGGCACTGAGGTTGCACTTGGTGATGGACAGGGAGGTCAAGTTGAGACCGAAGAGGCTGTGGGGCTCCAACCTGGCCAGGAAAGGCCAGCGGTCAATCTCCAGCAGGTTCAGACGGTGCAGCCTCTGGAAGGAGTAGTTGTGGAGGACGCTGATGTTGAGCACCTTGAAGCGGAGCTCCACCAGGTGATGGAGCTGGGAGAGGGCAAGCGTGGGCACGTCCGTCAAGTTGCACTTCTCTAGGACAAGCTGCCGCAGGCGGAGTAGCCCACTGAAGGCTCGCGGTGAGATGAAGAGCAAATGGTTGTCTCCGGCCTCAAGCTCCCTAAGGTTGAACAAGTCTTTGAAGGAGTAGTCCAGGAAGATGACGATCTTGTTCTCGCTGATGTCGAGGATGGTGAGGTTAGGGAGGCCAGTGAAGACCCCAGGTGGGACAATTTTCAGCTGGTTACTCTTCAGCCGCAGGGTCATCAGCTGCTGGAGGCTGTTAAAAGCGCCGGCCTCAACGTTGGAGATGACGTTCTCGCTCAGGTCTAGCTCCTTCAAGAGCTGCAGGCGCGAGAACATGCCCTGGTGCAAGGTCCTGATCTGGTTCTTGCTCAGGTCCAGGAGCTCAGACTCTGGGGGGATTCCGCCTGGCACGGTGGTCAGGCGCCGGCGGTTGCAGAAGACTGACATGTCTTGGAAGGAACACTGGCACTTGGAAGGGCAGCTCCAGCTGGATCCTGTCAGGAAGGCCTCCAGGGCCAGGAAGAACAGAGGGTGCCAACAAGCCCAAGAGGAGGGAGAGTCTAGGAAAGGTCCAGCCTCCATCTTCCCTACTTCCTGCAAAACAAGAACATCCTGTGGTTAGAGAACTGATGCAGATCTACACCTAGACAACACCTGGCCCACCGGCTCCTTGGCAGAGCCACGCAGCAGATGTGTTTATCAAAGGGTGCATCTCAGCTTGTGTGACTCAGCTTCACCACCCCAGAGTCGGGGTGCTCATTCGTTGGTCTTTACACTGGTGCCCACCACCATGACATCTGGCCAGGGCTATTCACTGCCCTGTCTTCCAAGACCACTTATTAAATCTGTGCCATTCGTCTGCCCATCTGCTTGTGACCTTCCCTGTAGTCACAATTCCTCTGTAGCACCTAATCAACCAATTCTTATTTGCAGAACACAGAACACAGCCCAAAGGAGAATACAGTGGCACAAAGGGGGGAGATTTGAGGCACCGGAGGAGGAAGGGACTTGTCCAAGGTCACATAGTTCATCAGTGACAGAGCCGAACTAGAACCTGCATCCCCAAGTCCCAGTCCAGTCTTTTGCCCACTGGATTCACTAGGGCTGAGAAAACCTTTGCCTTCTGGAGAACACCAGCTAGCCTATGGCAGAAGCTCACACTGATTTACGTGTCTCTCGGTGACAAACTCTCACCTAAGGCTGTATTTTATTTTCCCCCTATTAATAGTTACCGTCCAGTTAGCATTACAGGCAAAGAACAGCAGATCTAGCTCAGCACTGAAATGTCTCAGTGGCCCTGGGACATTGTGTATTATTTTTAATTAAAGCAGAAAAAGATGCTTGGAAATTTTCCCGCATCGAATAATTCATTAAAATGCAAGCCCCCTCTAGTGCCCAAAGTGCAGAAATCATGTTCTTCGCAGTGGCCAGTTGACAGTTTTGAAGCTTCAAAGCACAAATTGCTTTAGCACTGATAGTTTTACCGACTGTCACCTTGTGAGTGAGGGATTTGCTATCAGGCCCCAGCCTTGGCAAAGCGGTTGCTGTCACCAATCTTCCTCACTTGCTGCAAGATGCTTTCAGACAGGCTTGTGTTCGGACGGAGCTGTGCCTGTCTGATCCCCAAGAGGGAGCTGTCCCCAGAGGCCAGTGATCCAGCTTCTTTCATTTTTGGCCAAGGCTAAATGGGATCTGGTCGGACAAGTGAGTAACCTGGGCTGTGAGGACTGGGGAAACCCGTCCAGCCGGCAGGGTGATGGGAGTCTGAAAGAAATAACGTACACACAGCTCGAGGCGAGGAGAGAGAACAGGTAGAGATTTTGTTGGAGCAGAGGATTGGGAGCCAGGACTCTTGGGTTTTGTTCCTGGCTTTAGTCGACAATGCAGTCTAATGCTCGGACGCCTGGGCTTCAATCCTAGCTGCAATCTCTCTGTCTAAGGTACTTCTGGGGCCCCATCGCTGTACCATCTTAGCACTCCACAACCTTGAATGTATTTATCTGCCTAACTCCAGGACAGGGCCATTATCCCCGTTGAACAGAGGGGAAACTGAGGCACAGAGAGGCAACATGACTTGCCCCAGGTTGCACAGGAAGGCTGTGGTATGGCAGGGTCTTGAACCCGCCTTCCGCACAGCATTAAGAGCGCACATCCCATAGGCACTCTCCTCACCTTGCGGAGACGTCTTCCCTGTCCCAAGAGATGGCGAGATTGACTCTCCCTCCCCCCAGGGGCCCACATCAAACCCACAGTGAAAACTGTCTGCTGACAGCCTGCCACAGAGAGAAGGCAGTATGGTCAAGCAGCTAGAGCGTTGGCCTGGGAGTCAATAGTCCCAGGTTTGACTCCTGGCCCTGCCACTGGCCTGCTGGGTGATCCTGGTAAGTTACTTCCCTGGCGTGTGCCTCAGTTTCCCCATCTGTATGATGGATAACAATGCTGAGCCCTTGTGTAAAGCATTTTGAGATCTACTGACAAACAGCACTAGATAAGAGCTGGGGGAATCACAAATGTCTCTCCATGTAGCTCTTTCCACCAGTAGATCTCAAAGCATTCCAGTCTTTAATGTATTTATCTTCACAACACCCCTGGGAGGCAAAGCTGAGCTGTTATCCCCCTTGTTCGGGTGGGGAAACTGAGGCACAGAGCCACGAAGAGACTTGCCCAAAGTCACACAGGGAATTCGGGAACTGAACCTGGATCTCGCAAATCCTGAGCCCATGCTCTAGTCTAATTACTCAGTGCTTTGACCAAAAAACGGTGCTCAAGCCCTCCGTTCTGTCTCTACCCAGCTTTCTGAAACAAAGATGATGAATGCTAAACCCGTCCACTGGGCAAGGGGTCTCCGCAGGCCAGTGGGGGGAAAGTGGAAGGGGGAAAAGCAAGTCAGCGGTTTCCTGCAACTGACAGATAAGCAAGCTGGCTGGAACAGAACACTGAGAGGCATGGAGCCCCTGGGCTGCCGTTCCATGAGTCTCTGGAGGCAGATTGGTGGAGGGGAACAGATCTGTCACTCTGTCCCGTCGCTCAGCTAGACCAGCCATCCCTTGTGGAGCCTCAATGGCAGCGGGCAGCAGGTGGAACCTGATCTTGCATTGGCATTGGCTAGGAGCAACTCCTCCGAAGGACATAGTATGACCCTGATTCTGCCCCAGGGTAAGCCGGTTTGGGCCAGCAGCAGTGAGTGATGTGTGCAGGTGGGTAGGGACCCAGGCTGGAGGTGGATTGAGCAGTGCTCTCAAATTCCTCAGTTGCATCCCTCCATGCCGTTCTGGGCAACTTTCATCCTTTAATTCAAACACCCCCTTTCCACCCAAGCCTTCAGTGCTCCCCAGGAAGATGCACTTGCCTTTAATCATGACCCTGGCGGGATGTCAGCATGCACGGCCACCTCAGATTGCATCAAAGGGATTCTGGGTTTGCTCCATTTCCGAGAGCTCCCGCCAGCCACACGGTCCTTATCATAGCTAGTGGCCCGCTGCAGAGAGAGAAGAGTCAAAAGCAGAAATGTCTGTATCTCGCCTCCCCACCGATGGAGACGCCTGTCAGCAAGAACTATCGGCAAGAACCAGCTGCTTCTGAAGGATGGGGACAGAGATAAACTTGGTTTCCTGTAAGGGCGAGTGCTTGTCACAGCCTCCCCAAGGGGCTGGTCCCCTGAAACCAAATAGGGAAGGGGTCTCACGCTGCAGCCTTAAAATCCCCTGGCTTAGGGGTGCTTTGGATGCCACCATAGCTGCAAGCAGGAGGGTGTATTTCAGAAACACAACTATTAGAGTGGCAGCATTACCTAGTGGTTAGGGCCAAGCCTGGTGATGTGGGTTCACTTCCCTGACCTCCCACTGACTGCCTGACATTGCACAAGTCAGTTAGCCTCTGTGCCCCCCTCTGTACATGGGAATAACGGTACTACCGTTGCTTTTCATCCTTAGATCTCCCAGTGCATTAGAGAGGAGGTCAGTATTGTCCCCATTATACAGATGGGGAAACTGAGGTATGGAGAGGAAGAGACTTGCCCATGGTCCCCCAGCAGGCCAGTGGCAGAGCTGGGACTTGAATCCCAGCATTCTGCCTCCAGGTCTAGTGATCTGTCCCCTGAAACATGCCCTCTCCCCCCATGATGGGTGCACCTACAGCCCCCCAACTGAGATGTAGGCCCCTTTGTGCCAGGTGTTGCACAGTCCTGTCTCCAGGACTCGCTGTCTGAATAGACAAGGCAGGTCCAGGGTGAGAAAAATAGGGATGACTGTAAAAAGAACTAAAAGATGGGGCCACAGGGACTAATTGACGTTTCCTGGGTCACTTGTGGAATTGAACACAGCTCTCAGTACGCTAGACCACAAGACCTTGATTTCATGCTAATGCTAGGTCGTGGTCCCCCTCCCATGCCCTTTACTGCCCTATGGTATATTTGCCAACTGTCTCTGGGGTGTACACCGCCACCCCTCTCCCCAGAGACATTTGTCCTCTTTAACTTATTTCTTCAGCAAGGGAAACTTTGTGGCTATTCAGCCTAAATTTACCTCTCCCTATCTTCATCCCATGACTCTGCCTCCATCCTGCCGATGAGCCATTCTAACCCACTGCCTCCCCTCGCCTGCCAATCCTGCCCAGCCACTTCCACCGCAAAGCACGTTAGAAACATACCTAACCCTGCTGACAAGCTGCCTGCTCTGGGGTGGGGTATGGCAGCTTTTTAACAGCATACAGCAACAATCTATAGGCAGGAGACGATACTGTATCACAGGAGACCATCTATAGGCCGGGCACTATTATTCAGGGTGGCTGCTGGATTTTAGCGCTCCTTGCCTTATAATGTTGAAGGTGGCCTGTGCAATGTGGAGAGGGTTGTTATGTGCCCGTGCTTGTGTGCCAGCACTGAAAGACGGTTGTATTTCCAGGCCACAGGTCTGGCTTCCTTCGAGCCTGCAAGGTGCCAATTCTTCTTTGCAGGGGTTGGGACACTGTGGCTCTCCAGTCTGGCCAGGGAACACAATCTCCTTTGAGTGCCCCTGTGGCACATCGCCAGCACATGCATTAAAACACAGACATCAAAGCGAGGGATGATTTAAAAGGGGGAGAACGTTTGTGGAGGTGATGGAGGAGTCTTGGAATTAATTGGAATGGGAGGCATTGCCTTCACTGGTGAAATAAGGTCTGGCACGCATGACGCTTCCTAATGTTGTCTTTCTTTGCTGGCTAGAGGACAAGGTGGCCAAGATCCTGATCTCCTTTACACTGCTGTTGAGCCAGAGTAATTCTGGCAGGGCTGATCCAGGTAGATGCAGACACATAGGAGAAGCAAGATTTGGCTGCATATATATCATTGATAGTTTTCTCCCAGGTTTTCAGAACGGAGCAAGACCGGCCCTGATGCAGCTGAGCTGGAATCTAGCATCCCTCCAGGAGATGTTCTCAGACAGCAGAGGCGGCCGTGCTTTAAAAACCACTGCAAACTCTCCCAGATTTCCAGGGCTCAATCTTCTTCCAAGCCACACTGATACTTATTATATTTCCCAGTACAGAATCCCCATTGAAACAGGACCTAAGTTGCACGCGCTGCTCATGAAGTCTTCCAGTGGTGGAGCGACAACAATGCAAGCTTCCCTCCGACTGCAGCTGCTGGCAGAGAAAGGCTCTTCTTCCTGATGTCGTGGCCAAATTCTCCTCCATTCTGTCTGCTGAGAACCACTGTGAGGGCTTTCTTCTGACCTAATTGTTGTCTCTTTCCAATCCTCGCTCAAGTCTAGTGTAGATTGTACATGTCAAGTATGGGACTGTTTCTCTCCTCGCTTTTAGGACAAAGAGATAGATAGATAGATAGATAGATAGATAGATAGATAGATAGATAGATAGATAGATAGATAGATAGATGATGAATAAAATACGTAGCATTGCTGTATGCTGCTGTGTTCTACCCCAGAACAGGCTGCCTTCCAGGAGTGGGCAAAGTGAATTTTTATTCTTGGACAAAACTCCTGGGGACTTGAAGGGCAGAGTTGTCCAAGTAAGGACTGCAGGATTTGGTTGTCATTTGCAAAGCTCTTTAGGATCTTTCAGGGTAAAAGAAACAATGGGGAATTATTATCCATACAGTGACAAACTTTGGTGGCGCAGAGGAATTGGGTGTCAGTTGCAGTTGAGCAAGAGAGATCCAGCAACCTTTCTTGGTAATTAATTCCCACGGTATCACAAACCCACCCAGTGCTGGGAGAATGATATTAAAGCTACATCTGTACTATACAGCATATGCTGGCATAGCCTTCTTGCGCATAGAAGTAGCATGCACTGCCAGACAGAGTCTTTCTGCCAGCGTAGGAACACTACCTCCCTGAATGACCTCAACCAGGCCGACAGAAGCAGTTTTTTGTTTGTATAGTTGTGTCTACACTGGGCTATACTTTAACCATAGCTACGCAGTGGTTAAAGTATAATTTGACGGGCCCCAGAGCCCTCCTAATCTCCGGGCCCCCTTCCCGTATTGTCTGGGCCCCCTTCATACATGTGTGGGCCCCAGCCCATGTAGACATTTGCAACCACTTCTCAGTACCACATGCATCAGTTATCGCTCCATAAAAATATTTATAATTTTATATGGCGTTTATGTCTATAGCAATTATTGTCACAAACTAGCAAACACTGCATAACACAATAAGTATTGTAATTAACAACGGTGGGATGTAGGACCTGCCAGCAGCCAGGGCCGGACGGAACATGCATTCCACTGGATTTTTCTATTTTTAGGGGCCCCGGAACTCTGGCTCCTCAAATTTGTGGGCCCCGGAACTGCGTTCCGGTGCGTTCCCCCTTACTTTAACCCCTGGAACTACATCACCAGGCAGGGGTGGTTCTTTCACATCCTTGCCCGATCCAGCAATGCAGCTATAAGTTCTCAGCGGAGACCAAGGATCTCGAACGGATAGCGTTTTCAAAACCAAAGCCCTTCCATCTCCAAGAGGAATCGCCCATTTCTTGCCTGTTCATTATGCAATGTCAGGCCAGTGCAGCTGGGTTTAGCACGAAACTAATTTGGCCACGGAATGCTTTTGGGCTGGGAATATATTGACAGAACACATACAGGCTGGTCAGGGCGGGGTCTTCATACCGAAAAATTGCCCCATGTATTACTCAAAAGGGAATTTTAAAGAGTTAGGAGGAAAAATGTCGCTAGCATCGACGTTTTTTTCACGGAACACCTGTTCACCGCACGTGGAACGCCAGTGTTCTGTGGAACCCAGTTTGGGAAATGCTGGTTTAGCACAAACGCTGCCAACTTGGAGCAAGTCCTGGGAACACTTTGTGCCAGACACACAGCTTTCATTTTTTAAAATGATTTTTGATTAAAAAGGCCCCTTTCAGTAAAAACACAGCCCAAGAGAGCTGCCAAGGCCTAAGTAGCCCCAGGAGACAGATGATTAGATTTAGAGGTCGGAGCCCATGGAGAAGATTTAATCAGGCTAATGTAGGTTTGTTGGCCAAAAAAGAAAAGGCAGAGGGGGGTGGGGGCTGCGGTACAAAGGAAGAAACAAGAAGTTGGCACTGGCTTGGACCAGCTCATCCTGCGAAGAAACCCAGTGGGCCAATTCTGCCCTGGGATTCCATGACAGGCCTGATTTGCCCTCCGTTAGGATTTGCACCCATGTCACAGAGCTGCCTGCTAGGTTTAAATGATGGCATAGGGCTGACGGTCCCCTGTCTGGGGAAGCCCATTCACCGCCGCTCTTTAAAACCATAATAAAGAGCTACTCACTCTCTTCTGACACAGCAGAACCAGCTCTTCCATGGTGACCATCCAGCTTTAGATCCAGCTGTGCAGTCTTTCATGGTATATCTTGCTGCAGTGCTGAGTTGGGTGTTGCCCTTCCCCTCTCTCCTGTCCACACACAAGGCCCTCTCCCCCCTAGCTCACCTGGCTGAGACCATAAATTAGAGCTTGGTCCCACTTTCCCTCAGGCTGGGAAGCTGCACTCTCAGCAATGAGGATGCAAACTAAACCTCTCAAGTCCTCCAGGGGCTTCCTGCAATTCCCCTCCATGTGCCCAGAAAGACAGACAAGTTCTCCCAAGACTGACCAGGGAAGAATCACGGAGCGGCTCAGCTCAGGGCAGCAAAACGCACCCTGAGATGTGCCCCCAAAAGTCCTAATGACCCAAACTGGGGATCATAGCACTGGGGATGTCACAGTCCCTTGGGTGGGGCTTTTCCATATGGCTGCTCACACCTGGCTGACCCAGATGCTCAGGCACAGAATAACATGACAGTGAAGATGTAACTGCAGGGATCTATGGCAAAACATCTGTTTGCCTTCCTGAGGCAAGGAGCCTTCTTCAATGGAATGATTGAGGGTGGAATTTCGCTTGGGGAAGAAAGCCGTGCAATGCTGCAGTCCCGTTTGTAGGTGTTGGCCCATCTGGAGGGTGCTGCACCTGGAATTTCATTCTAAGTATAAGAGAAATATTTGGCCTTACAAGCAGCAGCAAGCTCTGAACAGGCCTCCTATGCTCTCCATCCGTTCAGATAACCTTTAGCTTTCTAAACACTGCCCAAGTCAAGCATCTTAGCTAGCGCTCAGGAACAGCTCGCATGCCCCCATTCACCCCCCACTACTCTCTGAATTCCCAGCCTTGTTCTTCGGAGTCTCTGCTTTCACCTTAAAGAAAATGTCAGGCACCATATGGAAGAAATGCTCCATTCACTTTTTTTGAGGTTAACTGATGCAGAGCCCAGTCTGCAGAGAGTTTGGGACAGTCCCTCGGGGAGGTGTGAACTGCCCCGGTGGAGGGGGGCAAACGGTGACAATAATTCAAACATCAGCCCTATTGGCTTTCCCATTCCTGGTGCGAGAGCAGAGGGAGGGACACAGATCGGTACCACCTAGCACAGTGTGAGTGACATCTCATTTTGTGCCCCAAGTGAGTGATGTTTAGAAGGTGCCACCTGATGTTTTTCCACCCTACCTTGAGAGGAGCTGAGCCTTGCAAAAAGCTTACAAGGCATGGTGAAGCCCAGCCCAGCCTCTCTCTCTAGACTCTATTCTGAGCTGTCTCTCATTTTGGTGGCAGGTGGGTGGAGCTTATTTAGTAGGCGGGGCTTGGGAAAGTACCTCCCCTTCTTATTCGATTTTCATCAGATTACAGCTCCATCTGGTGTCTAGAGGCATGCAATACAACTCCTGGTTGGGATATAGGAGAACAGACACCATTCCCTGCCCTGTCTGATCCCCATGGACACCAAGCTTTGCCTGGGGGCACTGTTCCTCACCAGTGCTGCAGATTTATGAATGAGGCACCAACCCAGAATTCTCTGAATAACCCACTTAATCCCTTATGAGCAGGACATTACAATACCAGAGAAGCAAATAGATGGATATGCTAGGGTCCTCCTGAAAACCCCACTAGCACCTGGCCCCATCTGCGGAAATCATAAATCAGGCCCTTAAAAAAAAAAAAAAAAAAAAAAAAAGCAGCTTAAAAGCATTAATTGTTTATTTTAAAAAAATGTTTAATGCATTTGATTTGCCTTTCGGGAGCATGTGTCCAAGCTTTTCTCCATAGTCCTGAGACTCCAAACTTGCTTTCTAAAGTTTGAGCAAAAGCTCCCCAAAAACCACAACTCTGGGAACGGGGCATGGGCCATAAACCCAAAATAGCGTGCAGCTCCCGTGACAAGTGGCACCAGTGCAAGAGGCATGTGCCATGGCCACGTGTGCCCCTTGTGGCCAGGTATGGTACTGCAGGTCCATCCTACCTTAATGTTCCCAGCTGCACCATCAATAGGTTTGTTGTAGAGGATCTGGGCAAGGGGAAGCCAAAACAAACTAACAAAATCCGTATGTCTTCTTTAAGGGCTTGGGGAAGGGGTGGCTCACAAGGCTCTTAGTTCAGGCTTCTGGTGCAGGGCTCCCATCTTCATAAAGTCTCTGCATCTGATTAAAGCCTGAGCCAGAGGCCAGACCTGGACCTGGAGTGGGTTCTATCATAGAATCATAGGGTTGGAAGGGACCTCACGAGGTCATCTAGTCCAACCCCCTGCTAAAAAGCAGGACCACTCCCACTAAATCACCCCAGCCAGGGTTTTGTCTAACCGAGCCTTAAAAATCTCCAAAGATGGAGATTCTACCACCTCCCTAGATAGCCCATTCCAATGCTTCACCACCCTCCTAGTGAGAAAGTTTTTCCTAATATCCAACCTTGACCTCCCCAGCTGTAATTTGAAACCATTGCTCCTTGTTCTGTCCTCTGTTACCCTCAAGAACAGCCTAGCTCCCTCCTCTTTGGAGCAACCCTTCAAGTAGCTGAAGGTTGCTATCAAATCTCCCCTCAGTCTTCTCTTCTGTAGACTAAATAAGCCTAGTTCCTTCAGTCTCTCCTCATAAGTCATGTGCCCCAGCCCCCTAATCATTTTTGTTGCCCTCCGCTGGACTCTTTCTAATTTGTCCACATCCTTTCTGTAGTGGGGAGCCCAAAACTGGACACAGTACTCTAGATGCGGCCTGACCAGTGTCGAATAGAGGGGAATTATCACATCCCTCGATCTGCTGGCAATACTCCTACTGATGCAGCCTTGTCGAGTTCAATGCGGGACGGTTAAGCACAAACAACCAATATGATTGCGAGCAAGAACCTTTATTGATACATAAGCAAAGATCTTTATACTTTTCTGTAGTCCCACCATTAAAATGACAGGACAGTTGATTGGTACGTATATGAATACAAAAGGCAAGCTTTCTAAACTATTGGTTAAATACATGTTATACAACCTTAAGATTTATATTTCTGTGTACTGCTTCACTTGTCCTTGGTTCCCAGGAAAGTTTAATTAAACTCCAGACACTCAGGCGCGTAGATTGATATGGCAGAGCGCCATTTGAGATAGAGTATCCTTGTCCGACCTGGCTGTGAACTTCCACTCACAGTGTAACCATATCCATATATGCATGATAGATCCCCACACAGCCTAATATGCCATTGGCCTTTTTGGCAACAAGGGCACACTGTTGGCTCATATTCAACTTCCCATCCACCATAACCCCCAGGTCCTTTTCTATAGTGCTGCTACTTAGCTGATCGGTCCCCATCCTGTAGCAGTACATGGGATTTTTCCGTCCTAAGGACTTTGCACTTGTCTTTGTTGAACCTCATGAGGTTTCTTTCGGCCCAGTGTTCCAATTTGTCCAAGTCTCCCTGGATCCTGTCCCTGCCCTCCAGAGTATCTACCATTCCCCCCAACTTGGTGTCATCCGCAAGCTTACTAAGCACGCATTCTATTCCATCATCAAGATCATTAATGAAGATGTTGAATAGAACTGGCCCCAGGACCAACCCCTGGGGCACTCCACTCGTTACCGGTTGCCAACCAGACATCGAGCCATTGATTCCTACCCGCTGAGCTTCTTGTTCACATAGTCCAGTCCACCCTATCTTGGGTGCAACTCCAGCCTGTACCTTGCAGGGAGAGATCGTATGCTTCTTCACACTCCTGTGTTTTCGAGAGGCCTTTCCCAGGTAACTAGTTTTTTTGTTACTAGGAATATTTGACTGAAACCCAGCAACACTGGGGAAGTAAGCTGCAATTGGGGAAGGGTCAGTTCTGCTCCGATGTCAGTTCAGGCTGATTCTCATCAAGGCAGTGGCAGTCCTATGGCTATATCCCCTCCCCGCTGACAGCCCCACAGAGCAGATGCTTGAAGTTCACTAGGAGGCCAGTGTGTGACTGTCTAATGACGGAATGAATCCATTAATGAGATCAGCGCCAATTAATGATGCTACAGTCAGGATTTTAACACCGTTTCCCAGACTCACCATCACCTCATTAACATTATTTGTCTTCCACCCAAAGATCCTACCTGACAGCCAGGAACCCCCAAACCCTTGCACATTCCAGCTGAACAGTTGATCTCATTCTCCCCATTTTACAGACAGGGCAAATTTTTTCCTAGTAAAAGTTACTCACCCGAGACTGAAGAGCAAACCTGGGGGAAAGAAGCCACGAACCCTGGCCCCTCTCTAACCACTAAACAACCTCACCTTCCTTGTTGAAATACCATAAGCTACAGTCCATCATGGGAGGAGGAGAACTGCTCAGCTGAACATGAGAGCATGTGTGTATATCTCACCACTAATTAGCACCTCCCTGCCAGTCATTAAGTTGCCAGTAATGACCGAAGCAGCTGCTGAATATGCTTTCACGGAGAACTCATGGCGCTTGAGCCTTGACTCTGCCACTGTCTCCTACAAGAGGATACGACACACTGCGTCCATGCCAGCAGCTTCCCCTAACCCGTCCCCATCTCCATTGACTTTTTCAAATCCTTCTGCTGTAATGCAACATTGACTGAATGCTCAAGCCCAGCCACAGGGTTGGAAAGCTGCCTACTACTGGGGCAATCGGCCACTCGAGAGTGGCTGGTGCAACGTAAATGGAAATAAGTTTGTGAGCGATCTGTCCCAAGCCCCGCCTAGCAAGAAGGGCTGTGTTATTTAGTATTGCATCACTCATGGTGCAGGATCCCATCATGTTAGGTGCTGTACAAACACAAAACAAAAACATATAATGGACTGGAAGCTCTCCAGGGCAGGTAAGTCCGCGTCCTCTAAAGGTCTTGAATGCCTGCCTGCGGACTGTATTTTAACATGAGGGCTTTGGTGTTGGCTAGGGAACTGCACTGCTCTTTTAATTCAGCACGCTCAAAGCAGCCACGCTCCATTGGGGTAAGTTTCACCCTACGTAGCCTCACTAGCACTGCCCAAATATCTCAGCTGCTCTGCCTTCAGGGTATCCCGCAGCGAGCTCTGGTTGACTTCCAGAAGGCACCAGGTGTGACTGAGGGTTGGGGCTAGGTGACCCATTTCACCTTGTCAATGTCTGTGTTAGCACCAGACTGGTCTGAGTGATCAGCAGAGGTGACTGGGCCGTGTTCACACTGGGCTAAGGTGTATTCTGGGAGCAGCCTCTAGTGGGACTGTACAGATCAGAGGAAACAAGTGCCTAGCTCAAGGCTTTGAAAGGCTGAGAGACAGGGAACTTTTCATTCATGGCACCCACCTATCTAAAATTCCCCTTGACCCTGTATTCCACCAAACTTAAAGCCAGTCCCTCCACTCAATTAGCCAGGGCACCTGTGAGACGCTGATCTCCTCCAGCAGGGGATGGGGCTCAGCATCTGCCCCCCACCTCAAATGCAATGAATTCTGTTCCACTCTGACTTACAGCTAATGGAACCAAGCCCCGGTGCTGCTCCGATTCACATCAACCAGCGTTTCTCACATTTGTTCTCAGCAGGGGCAGGATCGGAGCGTAGCACAGCTCTGTGTTCTGGCTCCACTCTCCTACCCTCACCGTCTGCCTGGTGTTCCTCATTCACTACCCCTGAGAGCCAGCCCTCAGCGGCCATCTCAATCAATGGGAGTTTTCAAACAGCTCCCGGGTATGAGCAACCCTTGGCTTTGAACATGCCCATTGAAGAGCTGCAGCTCAGATGCCTTTGTGGCTATGAATCCCTGCCCCACAGCACATTATTCAGGCACCTCAAATACCCTGAGGATCTGGGCTGACCTTCCTTCCCCAAGCTCACTCAACAACTCCTTGGCAGAGCTGGGGCTAAACCCAGGAATCCTGACCGCCAGGCGTTGGCTCTAACTACTAGAACATACTGCCTCCTCTGACTGACAGTCACCAGAGTGTCAAGAGTGTTACTCAAGCAGGAGCATTAATTGTTTGCTCCCATAATTCCCTTGGAGACTAGTCTAAAGCGCCTAACTGGCCCCCGTCACTCTCGTCCCCGAGTGCCTCCCAATCTTTAATGTATTCCTCATGCACCCTGTGAAGTAGGGCGGTGCTAGTAGCTCCATTGTACAGATGGGGAAACTGAGGCACAGAGCACAGAAGGGCTAGATACAAAAGGATTTAGGCACTTGAGTCCACGTTTAGGCACCACTGATGTTCTCAAAGCCACCCGCCAGCTGCCGCTTGACTCTTCTACGGGCCCCTTACAGGGTTGACTGGTGCGCCCCCTCATGCGTGGGCAGGGTGTAGCGGAGAAGCTCTTTCCTTTCTAGTGCCCCCTGGCAATGGTTGCATTAGTGGCCCCATCCCACAACTTGGCCCTCCAGCCTCCTTTTGGGTTCCAGTCCAGGGATCCTATCTGGCAGCCAAGGTCTGCCCCCATCAAACCCCTTGCTGCTGCCTCCCTAGACTTCTCCCAGCCGTGGCCTGTCAGTGGCCTCTCCCACGGCCTCCCTAGGTTCACCCTTCTCTCAGGCCCAGGATCCAAAGGACTCCTCGCAGGAACCCCAATAAATCACAAACCCCAAAGTTCAAATTTAGCCAAGCTACTGCCCTCCTGGGACTTGGCCATTGAGCTGTTCCTCAACCAAACGCCTCCCAGGCTCTCGCGCTAGAAGTCTAGATACTGCAATCTTAATGGGGCGCCACGGGGCCACGCACCCCCCCGATACCACCGTGTCCCTACTGGCCTCCTGCCATGCCCCTCTGAATAGGAACTAATCTCCAGTCAACTCCCCCTGGGCTCCCTCTTGGACCTGTCCTGTTCCTCCAGCCACATGCCAGGAGAACTATTATGGAACCCTTCCCTGCAGCCTTTTCTCATCCCTGCTGCTTCTTCCCTTTCAAGTTCCCACTCTGCCTCTTCCCTAGGCAGCCAGGAGCAGAACTGGCCTGTCAGGCCCCCACCAACCCTTTCATTCCTAGCATGAGAGTCACCTCCTTCCCCCGAGATTTCTGCTCAAGGCTGGAAAGCAGAGTCCTCACCCCACAACTAACAAGCTGCTGAGGCCTTCGATCACACCTCAGCCCCGGAGTGATTTTCAAATAAGGCATTTCCCCACCGGTCTCCTCTGGGGAGGGGGTCCGAGCCGATAGGCACGCTTTGAACAGGCCAGCCTGAACACGAAACATCTAGGGGCAATCAGACAATGACACATTTGTTCCCCCACCGACCTGGCAGAGGGACTCAGAATCAAATCTCTTCTCGGCCTGGGTTGGACCCAGGTCTCCTGAATGCTAAGGGACTACTGTAACCAGAGAGCTGTTGGGTGTTCTCACACCTTCCCCTGCACTGCACTCCTGACTAGTTTATACAGCTCCCCAGCTTCTAGGGCTGCCTTTCCTGGGCATCTCCCTCTCTCCATACAATGCACAGAGACAGAGATGGAATTCCCCTGTGCGAATCTGGCCCTAAGTGACTTGCTCAGAAGCCTGTAGCAGAGCTAGGAATTGTATCTGTCTCCAAAGACCTTAGCTAGCGCCATAATCCCTGAACCATCCTTTTTGCCTCTGGGGAGGCCCAGATCGCACCAGAATGAGCCAGCTGGGAAATGAACCCTCTGGAAGTGGCATCTTTAGGGTGCTACAGTTTATCACCATGCACTAGAGATGCCTTTCTCCCAGAAATTCAAGGGCAGCAGAAAACCATCATATATTATTGACCAAGGCAGGGTTGAACATTACTGACTGCTTTAAATAGCTAACGCTGGCACGCCGCTGCACTTACATCACAAAGTTTGATCATTGCTAATTATAGCTCAAGTGAAGCCCGTTTGCTGATTTATATGATGCAACTCTCCATATGACAGTTACTGGCTGCGTTTTTAGCCAGCTCACACCTTGCGATTTGCACTTGACTGCCAACAAGCTGCGGCAGCACCTGAAGAAACTGGTGGGATTTCTTTAAAGGGCCCCACAGCCAAAGACTTGTCACCCTCCCACAGATCTCCTCCCTTGAAGGTTTCTGGACACGAGTTATTCTCCAACAGCCCAGCTTCTGATCTCCCTGGGACAAGGGGATGCTCAAGGGTAGCACATTCAAAACTGGAAGAAGGAAAGTCCTTTTTGCCTACTAGGTTAGAAGGCTGTGGAACTCACCGCCACAGGAAATCACTGAAGCCAGGAACTTAGCAAGATACAAAGAAGGACAAGACATTTATATGGATAATTAGATGATCCAGAGTTAGCATAACAATTTCTTTGACAGGAACATTACCCCTTGTGCTTCAAGGCTTAAACCAATCTCTAAGGCTCTTCTGAAGCAACTGGTGCCGGTCTGGTCAGAAAAAGAGCACTGAACTAAATGGCCTTTACCGTTCTTGCTCACACCGTATCCCATGAATAGCCTGGTTCAAATCAACTGGATAGGGGTAGGCGATTATTGGGTTTATTTAAGACACCAGAATTGAACATCTTAACTAAATGCACCTGCCTTTCCTTCTGCACAGCTGAATTTGTGGCTGATCAACGTGTAAATGTCAGTTATTTTTAAAACATGCTGTGCCAGATCCTCAGCTGGTGTAAACTGGCAATTCAAATTACTAAGTGAATGGAGCTGGCTGGCAAACATTGAGGAGCTAGCCCAATGTGCTAGGTTCAGCATTAATCCAAAGGATGATAAAGGCACATTTTTCCAGCTAGCAAAGCTATTTAGTTCCCCTTAAAGCTAAGATCTGTGCATTAGAAATGAGACTAGCGATACAGTCTCAGCCATGTGTTGTTAAAAAGATTGACAAACAAGAGGCTAAAGAAAAACACACCGCTTCGCATTCCAAATAGTTTTTGACTAAAAACAGAATGCCTAGAAGCGCATGGAAATGTTTGTGAAGTCTCTGCGTTCTACACTTCAACATACAAAACAATCCATTATTTGCAGAGCTGGTGCTAAGCATTTTAACTCAGGCTTACCTTGAGAACCTCCTTGCCCTGGATAGTAAAAACATATTGAAAAAAGTGATCAGCCTGCCAGACACTAGACAAAAACCAATCGACCAGCCCTCCCATGAGAATTTAGCCAGCATGCAGTTTGGCGACAGGAAATGGGAACAAATTTCTCCTCTTCTGTTTTAAGGTAAGCCTTTTGGATTTTAAAAGCTAGAAAGTAAAAGGACAGAATTTATTAAAAAAAAAAAATCAAGCTGCATGAGTGAAATTAACCAACAAAATTACATCCCTTGTCCTCATGGCAATCTGCCCCACTTCAGGATCCCAGTTTCTACAAAATATTTACCCTGCCGACATCCCTCTCTTAATCCAATGGAGTTTTGCTGTTTTTTTTCAGAAGGGACAGCTGGGATCACAGATTCTGATCTCCACCCGGTGACAGGTGGATCCCGGGCCATGCTGCATGCTGGGTTTTGTGTTTTCTAATCCTCTTCATGATTTTCAATGATGCCGCAGGCTGTTCTGTCAGATACTGGAGGGCTTTTTATTCTCCAAGGACTCTTGCCATTCAAGTATCCCCTCTTTTCTCCTGACCCATCAGCTCCAAGCACCAGTCTCCCCAAAGTCGGGGCATTTCCAGAGAAAAGGATATGCTGAAGTCAGGACACACACACAGACACCCCTTGCTCTGTCACAACAGCCTTCACAGCTAGATGCTGCAAAGGTAACAGAAACCAAATCTTGAGGCAAAACCCCTTTTCCAAATCGGTTGCTTGCGTGTGGCCAGCAGGATCAGGGCCACAGCTTGGTGGCCTGGAACTCAGTGGCTTTGACCCTCATCCACTGCTACCAAGTAGCAGAGGGAGCTGCACAGTGTCTTACCTGGACCCTGCAGGAGCCAGGGTGCTTCTGGGTTGCATGATGACAGTCTTCTGTGTGCAAGATCCCTGCTTCCCTCTGCTGCTGCTGCCGCCTTGCAGCCCACGTGGCTCTCACTTTTTCCAGGCACTGTTCCACCCCAGGCGGGCTCGCTTTTCTCATGGCTGCTGCAGGAGAGATTTCTTCACACAGAATATGTCTCAGACTGAGATTACCCTCTTGTCTCCTAGATAAATGAAAGGGGTGCAAAAAACAGAAGGGGGTGGGGAAGGGAACTATGCTGCAACTTGCCTCTGCTCCAGGCCTTGCCTGTAGGACGCTTAGGGTTAATCATCCTGAAAGGGCCTCTGCACCCCCCTGCTCTCATTGACTTGCAAAGTCAAGAGTCAGGCAATGCTAAAATTGAGGTTGCCCCTGCACCCTTAATTCAGCCCCCCAGCAGCTGCCTTATGATACATCATCTTTCATTATATGATCACATACCATTTTTTCCATGACAAACATTCAGCACATGGGACGGATGCACAAAGAGGCCATAGAGAGTATTGAGGGAGGCAATTATAAACTCAGCATAGCCTACCTTTCAAGGGTTTAGCTTTGCCACCCTGAAGTTCTCTTAAGGTAGGGGTCTTTTTAATGTACTGTTCTCCATGTGCATGTTAACCCAAGAGGCGCGTTGACACACGTCAGTCATAGTGTGCTTCCTAAGGAAGAGTTTACCAGCTGTGGTTTATCTGATCCTATCTAAAATCAGGGTTTCCCGCACCAGAAAGTTTTGCTACACTGGCTATTGAGAAGTGAAATCAAGAGGGAAAAGACAGCTGCAAGGGGAAACATCCAGTAGGGTCTCTAAGAAGCTTGATGTTTCCAGACAACATTTAACCCGAATGAGTCAACAAACTCCCATGAAGTGGGACAAGGAGATGAGGTTTTCTTTGCATTACAATGCCAATTCTTCACATTTCTGTAGCACTTCTCGGTCCCGTGTGCTTTCCATTATGTTACCCAGGTGGTTGGAGGAGTGGTAGTCAACCTACAATGAAGGGTGGCACTGTCACCTTAGGATGGGAAGCAAGAGCTCAAGGTTACAGGCCTGTTTGAGACAGGAAGTGAAGAATCCCCAACCCCACCCACTCCAGGTTGCAGGAGGCGGAAAGTAATAACTCAGTTGGAATCTGCCTGTGGTATCAAGTGCACAGGTTGATTTACCCTCCCTCCACCTCCCCAAAATGCCCCAGCAATCTGAAAAGACACCTTTATCTCAGATATTTATCTGGCCCACATCATCATAAGGTCTGGGCGCCTCAAAGTGTGATGTCCCTTCTGTGCTATTAACCCCATCTTACTGGTGGGGAAACCAAGGCACAGATCATCCATGATACCTGGGAGGGTCTGGATCCAAGTAACTGGCCCACGGTCTCACAGGGCATTTTTCAGGGATGTGAACCCCAGCTTTCCCAAATGCTAACCAATAGACCCTCCTTCCTCATCAGAAATGCAGCTCCTCCGGTCAGCCCAGTGCACTGGGGCTTGATTTAAGGCAGATTTGGGAGGCAAGATGCCCCCTTCCTGAGTAGGAGGCCAACAATAAACAAGGCAGGACCTGGCCAAGCCTTGCTTGGCTGATGGGATCCAGCCCCATCACACCCCGAGGCAGTGTTAAGAGGCAGCCAGGGACTGCAGCGACAGAGACTCAGGCTGAACCGGGCCAAGACAGACGCGTCTTTCGCTGAGAGGGCTTTGCTGCCTGGCAACACTGCATTAGCTTTTAGTCCATCCATAGGGATGCTCCTGGCAAGCCCATCTGTAGAGATGACTGGGGCAACAGGACTAGACAGTTCCCTGGAAGTCAGTCTGTGCCAAGACGCTGGTTCCGCACTCTCCAACCACAGCCCTTCCATCACCCAAGTGGCCAGTAACTCCCCACAACTCTGGATCGCTAGCTCATGAGTGTCTTGGCATTCCCTGCACGTACAGTGCCTGGCACATGGGGTCCTTGAGCCAGGCTGCCAGCCAGGGGCAGGGCAAGCGTCTCACCAAACCATGTGCCCTTTTGCCCCTTGTCTTTGGGGCCACCCACCACGGACAGGCACTGTGGTGGTGTCCCAGCCCTCTGGCACCTGGGATCACCGGTTTGAGGCCCTTTTTTTCAGGGTCACAAACTAAGAAGTCCCCCAAAACATGTGAATGCAACCCAGACTCTCCTGCCCTCTCTAGGGCGGTTATCTTTGAGATTCACTTTGCAGCTCCCTTCTCTGGGGCCAGTAGCCAACCCAACTTCCCGCTTGCCACTGGGCCCTGCCCTGAATAGCCAGGTTGGCCCCTTGGGCCACTTTCTACCTTGAGGCTTTGTGCTGTCCCTCTGGGTCTCCCAGTCTCTGCCCTGTTTAGTCAGGGACTCTCACAGGCTCCCTCCCACCTGCAGAGCTTTTCTCCAGCTTTCTTTCCTGGCTCGCTAACCCACGCTTTTCCCATCTGCTCTGCATCAACATTTAAGCCTGGCTCTTCGTGGGCAATGGCTGGGTTCTCCTCAGGTGAGGCTGGCTCTGGGATCAGGCTGCTTTAATCCCAGGCTTTGCAAACCACTGTGTTCCCCCTTCCCCTCCCCTCCCAAGTTTTTGTCCAGCTGTTGTGCCTCATCGTAAACCTTGATTGTGAGCTCTATGGGGCAGGGACCATCCCCTTGTTATGACTTCAGACAGCACCTAATGCAAAGGAGTCTGGAGCCCTCCGGGGATCTCCCGCCGTTGTCACCCCCAAGCATTTAGAAAATCATGAACAGGGCTTAATAACTGAAAGAATTTGTAAAGCGATCATTGTGGAGCTCTTCACACCTTCCTCCGCATATTCAGGGGGCTAGAACAGTGGTCCCCAAACTGTGGGGCACACCAGAACATATGGAGGGAAGGTGCAGTGGGGCATGGGCCAGCCACCACATGAAGCAGGAAGGGAGTACCACTCACTCTCTGGTCTTGGCTCCCAGCCCCCACCTCTGGCCGCAGCTCTCAGCTCTGACCCCAGCCCCATTCCTGGCTCTGACCCCAATTGCAGTCCAGCTCCAGCTCCAGCCCTGCTACCAGCTGCAACTCAAGGCCCCAACTCCCAATGGGAGGCATTGCTGATCAGATAAAGGGGGGTGGGGCACAGACCAAAAAACGTTTGGGGACCAATGGGCCAGAAACTTTTCTTTTAAAAAAAAAGACATTTCAGTTAATCACATGACTCCAGAAGCTGGGCTTTAATCAGAAACTTAGATTATCAGCTGTTTGGGGCAGGGACTCCTAGGTCTTAAAATAGTACAAACAGATTTCATATGAGTTTAAAGGCAGATGGGTCCTTCAGCTCAGTAGTTCTCAACCAGGGGTACGTGCACCCTGGGGTACACAGAGGTCTTCAAAGGGGAACATCAGCTCCTCTAGATATTTGGCTAATTTTACAACAGGCTCCATAAAAAGCATTCGCTAAAATTTCATATAGACAATGACTTGTTTATTCTGCTTTATGTCAGCTATCCACTGAAATGTCAGTGCAATATTTATATTATGTGGTGGAAATGAGAAAATAAGCCATTTTTCAGTGGCCGTGCACTGGAACACTTTCGTATTTTTATATCTGATTTCATAAGCGAGTTTTGTTTTTAAGGGAGGTGAAACTTGAGGTCCACAAGACAAACCGACTCCTGAAAGGGCTCCGGGAGTCTGGAAAGGTTGAGAATCACTGCACTCGATCATTTAGTCTGGCCTCTTGTACATCACAGGCCAATAAATGCTGCCCCAAACAGCCCTACACAAGCCTAAAAATTCGAGTTCAACTAAAGAGGCACAGGGCTGACGTGCCATCAGTACCCATGGCTCTTTCAACAGCAGGACTTGGTTAGGTGAAACAGCCTCGCAGACAAACCAAGCTCCATAGGAAGGTAAAAAATAACAAATACTAAAAACAGTTGGATGCTCGAGATAAAACTGCAAGATTTTGCAACAATCGGAGTAACTGCAGAGCTATCAATAAGCAGCCAGGCAAAATTTCTTGGCAACCTAGTTTATTGAAAATAGCAGAGAAACTGGACACTTTTCAATCATTTTTTCATTACAATGTGCATTCTTAATAATATAGATTTTTTTTTAAACCCTTACAAGTAAACATATAACCCTGGGCAACAAACAAACAAAAATGCACCATTAAGTTTAATTAAATTAAAAGAAACCTAAAACCTCTTTTTTTAAAAAAGACTGAGCGCTCTATTAAAAAAAAATTACAACTTTCAAATATTTACAAACCTGTCGTGACAAAATATTTAAATACTGAAAACAATTTTACAAAATGACAGTATTGCAGGTTAGATTTATTGGATTATTAAGTTTGTTTTTACACTAAAAAAACGCAACCAAAAAGCTATAGTAAACCAGGCATGGATACAAAGGGGTTAGCAGATCGGTGAAACAAATATCAGGGGCGGCTGGGTTAAGAGTCTGCTGTGGATCAAGCTAGGAGATGGTCAGATAAGATCTAGGGTCAGAGTGGGTTTGTGTGTCTTTTCCTGTGCTGGAAGCAGGACTATGTCTTGCTCCGATGCTCTTAAAGACACGCATACTTTAGAGGGTCAATCAATTTAATTCCTCTGGAATCCAGACAGTGCAAGGTTCAAAGGTGCTTAGGTAGTTGGGTTCCATCACAAATGTACCACAGAGGTGAGTTGCCCTTAAAGACCCAGGTTCTGATCTCATTTACACCAGTTTTGCAGAGGGGTTCCTCCATGGACTTCAATGCAATTGACTTTTGAATCACCCCAGTGGGACAGAAAGATTTTTGCCTAGCTTCCCCATGGCATTCAGGCACCTAATGCCCTTTGAGGTGCTCAGCCTAAGGGCCCATGTTCCTTTTGAAAATGGGACTTAGGACCTGATTTGTAAAGGCATTTAAGTGGCTAAATCCCATTCGTTTGAAAGGGAGTTTGGTGTCTACACACTTCTAAAAATCGGCTCCTGCGGCACTTTTAAAAGGCAAACTATTCCATGTGTGTCCATGCATATATATCTGTGAGTGTCCCAGCTTGTATTAGCAGCCAGATTTTCAGAAGCATTGGAGCCTCTTCCATTTCCATTGATTTCAATTGGTGCTCAAGACCTTCTGTAACATGGCTACACTTCAGGTCCAATCCTGCACCAAAGGGTACGTCTACACTAGCAATTTAGGTCGACTTAAGGACCCTTAAGTCGACCTAAATTACTCCATGTCTACACCTGGCTTTCATTAAGTCGACTTAAGAAATTCCTTAAATTGACTTAATGAAAGCTTAAGTCGACCTAATAAGAACCACCCATTAGGTCGATTTAAGCCTTAAGTTGATTCCGTAAATCGACTTAAGGATGGTGTGGACGGGGAGTAATCCTTAAGGGCAGTTAAGTCGACTTAACGAAGTGGACTAAGTCAACTTAACTTTAAGTCGACTTAACAAAGTCGACCTAACCTTTTCTAGTGTAGACATAGCCAAAGAGGCTGCCAGCAGCCACAGGGAACCAGCCAATTCCAACCCTGCTTTGTTGAGAAGAGGATGTGTGTCAGGTGTGCAATGATCACAAGCATGAGAGAAGCAGAATTCGAACCCTGAGCTCCTCGGTTCTGCGTTCTAACTGCTCAGAACACTTCCCCTGGCAGCAGATGGGGCTGTGTAGGCTGCACACACTGCAGCAGCAGCAAGAGGTTGATGCTGAAATTATCAAAAGAATCCAAGAGTCGATTCTTGGCGCAGAGGCTGCAATAGATGGTTACAGTGGCACATCTGGCTGGGATTGCCTACAGAACTGGCTTTACTGAGAATCGGTTCAATTCTTTTGAGTTAGGGGGAAAATGGCTTTTGAGCAACGTTTTCCATTTCGGTGAAACTATTCTAGTGTTTGTGTCTAAAACGCCGCCACTTCCCCTTTTCATGATGCTGAAAACTGCTCATTTTTAATAAGAACGTTTGTATGTGTTTCTTTTTAAATTGGAGCGGGGACTGGTTTTTCGATAAAAAATGAAACAAACTTCAGAAGGTGGGGGTAATTGATTTCCCCTCCCCTAAATTTCCCACAATACCTAACAGGCATTTTCCAGACAGTTGTATTAGACCAGTGTTTTCGAACTTTTTTTCTTGGGACCCAGTTGAAAAAAACCATTTATGCCCATGATCCAACAATTACAACTTGAGCAATGCATTCCAGTTTTTTGGCGGCGTCAGCAGGGGCTCCGTGACCCAGTACTGGGTTCCAACTCCTGACCTGTGGTTTGAAAACTACTGTTTTAGAGAATAGCTAGCGTTGCCCAATGGACCTATGAAATGCTAGCAAGCGACAGCCTCTCCTCCACGAATTCTGTATCTCTGACAGGTCCGAGCACAGCACCAACGGATCAAGGCAAACAGCCCGGACTCCGTGCAAGTTTCTGCTCATTAATCAGGCCTGTGACTCACACATAGTCTGGTGACAAACGAAGCACAACCTCCCATTTTGTAAAGCTCTCGCTGAATAATATTACAAGTGCAAATTTAGAGGAGACAGAGGAAGCCAATTGTTTTGAAACCGAAAGCCAGCAAAGATTTCTGCTCCCCTACCAACTACAGCAGTCTTCTAGTCCCTGGATTTTCATTCATGATGGTGCCCCATCAGCTCAACAGCAGCAAATGCTGGCTGAGTACATGAAAAGAGCCAGATAACATAACATCCAGGAGTTAAGAGAAGAGATACAAGAAAGGGGGAAAGGCTGAGAAAAACCTGCTTCCTAAGAACAGATCTGTTGGGCTGTAGAAGGAGATCTGTTGCCTGGGATGCTTACATCCAAGTGGGACAAAAATTTCAGGCATGATACATGAGACCCACTACTGGGTTACTGGAGATGGGGGCTGAACGTAGCATCTCTGGATCTAAAAGCATGTCCCTCTGTTGTCTGAGCTAAAGAACACAGATCTTGAGCACTCAGGCTGTTCCAGCTCATCAGCATCTATCTAGCCACTAAGAGGGGACCTAGAAAGGCACGGCCTTAACGCTGATTTTATGTAGATTTAAGGGAACAGCCCTGCAATACGAACAAGGAGTCCTGTGGCACTTTTAAAGACTAACAATTTTATTTATCACATGTGCTTTCACGGGTGAATCCCACTTTGTCAGATGCTAGGAATGGAAAACTGATACAAAAGCTCATGCAATAAATAAAATTGTTGGTCTCTAAAAGTGCCACAGGACTCCTTGTTTGTTTTGCTGAACTAGACTGACATGGCGACCCCTCTGGAACTTGTCAACCCTGTAAATAGGCGAAGATGGGACCCAGCCTATCTTTTCCCATCTTTAGCTTTTCTACTTCTCTGTGATTTGTTCATGGGCAAAGTATTTTGAACAGGACCAAGGATTTCCATGGGCAGGACGGGCGTTCTGGAGACAGACTGGGACGCTAGGGTAGGCTAGTAAGAGGCAGGTATACGGAGACTAATTTAGTTTATGAAGGAGGCGCTCCAAGTGCCAGAATGCTAGGTGCGACAGAAAAGCCAAAGGTAGGCGTGGACTGAACCTGATCAGCGTGAGAAAGGCACCGTTGTGGTATCGTCACAGGTGATGTGAATCTGTTGGTTTTGTTCAGAGGAAGAAAGGAAAGGAAACCCTCCTGATGTTCGTGTAAGCATCCACACTAGCATCAGGCTGCACTTACTGGATTTGTTAGAGTAAAGATAAATGAATTGCCATGTATTTTGCCTTATGAGCTGGCCATCGGGCAGGTGTTTTGAGAAGACAAAGAGACAAGGAATTGGAACTGGGGGAACAAGGTTTGAGGAGTAAAAAAGAAAAATTAGAATTGGTTTCGGGTTGGACCCAAACCAACATTTTCAGCAGATCGAGAAGTTTAAAAAAAAAAAAAGAAATCGTCTGAGGTCAACAATAAATTGAAGCAGGACTAAGTGCTGGGGATGAGACAATGGGCCTAATCCTCTGTCACCCATCCCCTGAAGCCTGGTTCTTGTGGGGTCGTTTAAAACCGTGCGGACAAAGGTCAGATGGAGTGCATCTGGTGTAACGGTCTTACAAGGGTGGGAGCACAGGGAGTCAGGCCCAAGCACTGCCTGTGAACTATTGCCTCCGGGTTCTGCTCTCAGCTCCTGCCTCAGGGTTAATCCAGTCATGGAAGGGATCCCAGCACAGCTAGGAGTGAAGGAAGTACACTGGTCTCTATCCTGGGATACCCTCCATGCCCTGGTGTGACCCGAGCATCTGGAACTCAGACACTTTGGGTGTCTGCCCTGCAATCCCCGGGTGTGATGGAAGCTTGCTTAGATACAGCGTTGATTTAGCTAGCTGGGAGCAATGATGTCCTGGTAGCATGGACTGTCCAGGCCTGCCCAGATCCCTGGGCAATTGCTCATGCTGCTGTGTCTTCACCACTATTGATAGAGCCCTACAAATCCATGGATATCCGCAGATACAATGCGGATAGCTGCAGACAATTTCTTGCAGACGCAGATCGGATAAAGATCCACATGTTTGTATCTGTGCAGGGCTAGAGCGCTGCAAATCCGCGAATATCCACATCCGTGGATACAATGCGGATATCTGCGGACCATTTCTTGCAGATGCAGATCGGATGCGGATCCACATATTTGTATCCGCGCAGGGCTCTAACTATTGGTACCCGGGTGAGGTGTGTCTACACAAGCTCCCTTCATACGTCACCACTGCAGGGTCCACAGGCCCTAACTTCACCGTAGCATGCTCAGTAAAATGCATCGGTGGCTGCTCTCTCCATTGCAGCTCCTCGGGTTGTGTCCCACTGTCGGATGCCCATGTGAGCTCATCCTGAGGAGGGTTAAGAGTGTAGTGAGCAACAGAGTGTAGGACTTGCTTGTGAGGGCCTAATAAGGTCTTTCTTTGGCCTTTGCACTATGGAAGAGCCTAGACAAGGAACTTGGAGTGAGATCTCCCAAACACTAAGGGATACGGCCTGTGAAATCATCGGGACCACCCATGGGCTTGGCTTTAACCGTGTGCCTGTATCAGTTGTTTTCAACCAGTGTCTAAGGGGTCTGCCGAAAGGTCGTCATTACCACGGAACAGTGCTTTCCAATCCGTGGTCGGAGGATGCCAGAGGAGCTCCCCAGACCACATCTGAGATTTCCAAAGGGGTGCACGCCTCTGTTCAACATTTTCTAGGGGTTCACAATTGAAAAAAGGTTGACAGCCACTGGTCTATATGATCTCCTGGCTTGATCCACAGTTGGCTGAGGCCCACAGAGTGACTGCCGTCATGATGGCTGAATGGCTGAGTCCCAGCCACACCAAACCCCAGCTCTTTTCAGTCCAAATCATTTTACACAGACTCAATTGCACAAGCTCTTTTAGAAAAAGATTCAGAAAATCATTCCCCTTGTAAACAGCCATCAGCTCCTGCTCAATAGAAGCACCTTACTTAAGAAAATTAGACTTTGTTGCTTTTCAAAAATAGCCTTAACATTAAAACTAGCCTTTTATTATATTAATTTTATACAGTATATATATATATTTTTTTACTATGAGTAAAAACAGTCTTGGGTTTCAAACCCAGAGTTACATGGCTGGATTCTTTCCAGCAGAGGGCAGCAAAGTGCAGAGACATGCACCACAGTTGGGTTTTTTTTTTTGGTTTTTTTTACCAAGTGGCGATTTGCTCATTGGCTGGACATTAAGAAGCTTGCGGGGCATGGGAGGGGGGATCCCCTGGTGCTGCAGGATAAAAGTGAAGGCAGATGTTCAAAAATAGATATCTATGTTATGTACAATTATTATTTTAAAATAGCTTGGTTAAAAGTTCTCCTGCCGCAAATCCGTAAGGAGACCCAAAAAATAAAAATAAAAAATGAGGTATTTGAACTACCCAGGCCGGTACCTAGATTCTACTCATTGGCGTAATAAGGTGGGCAGTGTGTTTTCCTCGGCCCTGAATATCTTACAGCAAAAGCTAGCGATCTCCTTGATCTCCAGTCCATTGCGGTCTCTGCACTTCTCCTCAATAATACTTTGTGCCTCTGTAGCACCCGCCGTCTGAGACCCTCAAAGTGCTTCAGGAGGTTATTGAAAGAAAGCGTCATCCCACCAGCCCCATGGAGTGGGGGAGTGTCTCTCCCCTCCCCCACACTGCAGATAGAGGAATGAGGCCCAGAGAAAAGGGAAGTGACTCGCTTAGGTTGGTGGAAGAGGCAGGAATGGAACCCAGGAGTCCTGGCTCCCAGCTGACTGCTCTCATCATTCGACCACGCCCCCTCCCACACTCCTCCGCTGTGTTGTTTGGGAGGGGATGTGAGGGAGCAAGTTCTAATTTGATCCAACCTCCCCTCCTCCCACTTCCCATCCCAGGGGTGTGGGGGGGGACCCGACAGACCGGCGCGAGACGGGAGATGGTTCTCTGGGCATCGGCGTCTCACAGGGATCATTCTGTCGGTGCTCCCTGGGGTTCACCCTCCGAGCTGAACAGCTCTTTGTAGAGCGGTGGGAACACGGCGTGGACAATGATGGGGTACATCTGCCGGAAGGAACGCAGCTTCTCCATGTGCTGGTAACACAGGCTGCGCAGCTTCCCTTTGGGAGGCAGCTAGACGGGAGAGAACATCGTATAAACACCCATCTCCAGGTCTGGACTCCCTGCCCACCGCCCCTCTGGTGAGTGGTCATAGACCAACATGGCATTCCATCCCCGCTCCACAGCCAGCCGGGCCAGAGGGAACCATCCACTGAGAGATCTTCTAAAGAATATTTGCATTATTACTCAGAATCCTCTAGTAAGAGGCCCTAATGTCCGACCTGACCCTATCCTCTGCTGGCTACAAATCTCTCCCCCAATGGGCCAGCCACTGATCCATGCTAGCCACATGTATCCAGCTACCAGTCCTGCAGCCAATGTCCCCAGCATTAACCAGAAATGTGTGGTGAAAGCACAATGCTCTGGAACTAGCAGTCCCCTTCCAGCACAGGGCATCAGTTAGCCCCAGAGTCAGGACCCAACCCCAGGCCATCAAGTCCTTTCTCCTGGGCTTCACAGTGCCAACAGCACTTCAAGAGGTGCCCTACGCCAGTAGCATGTGCAGCTTGTGACAGAGGAAGCAACGGGACACCATGGGGCCGCGCACCTACCTTCGCCAGGATGCCTTCCCGGTGGGTTTTCCGCAACATTTGTTTAAAGGCCAGTTCCAAGTTGTTCTGGAGTCTCTCCACCTTCCCCTTCTCCTGCAGCCACGGTCGATCTGTACCGAGACAGGAGAAGGCACTGATCAGCATTTCCCATACCCGATGGGGTGGGGAGGGGAGTGTCCCTCTCAGCCTGCACCCGCCTTTCCTAATGCCTGAATGCAGGAGCCTATCTAGAGCCCGTAGTTCTCCGCAGGACAGCGTGAGGAGCTGGATGGAGGGATCTCAGCATCCCGCAGTTAGACCAAGCTGGCTGAACACCTGGAGCTGTCTGTTTGACCTTACACCCGGGCTGAGGATTGTAACAGTGTCTTTACAACCACCAACACCGCACAGAGTAACAGAGATCCCACAGAACTCCTTGTCTTTCTGCAGTTTCAGGCTGCGTGGGGGTCTCGGCCAAATACTCATCAGTGGCGTCCTAAAGGGATCGGAGTGGCATCTCGCCCTCCATAATAAACCTCTCCAGCTCCCTTTCAGAATCTGAGTCCTGGTCACTGAGGGGTGTGTGGCCTTCGAGATGCAGCAGGCTGAGAAGCCCCATCAGTCTCTCCCTGGTTCCATTCGCAATGACCAGATGGGGATGGAGGAGGTTTCACGCCCAGCTCTCACTTGAAAATGGGCACTGCAGGGTCAAAGCCAGCTGCTTCCCACCTGTGCTAGCAGGGGGGGCAGAGGACACTGGCTTCAGGAAGGGCTCGGGGGGTGGGGGGGCTTGGTGAAAGTTTTCCATCAGTTTTTTATGTGAATTGGAGGTGGGATTGATTAAAGGAATGTTGTCATTACAATCGGCATTATTTCATTGATCAAACTGGCTGCTCAAAAACCAAACATTTTTTGCCAATTTTGGCCAAAACTGAAATAATTAGATTTACAATGGTGCTGCAATGCCTCATGGGAGTTGTGGTTTTGGTGCCTCAGCCACTGGATCTCCTTTATGGACCAGGTTCTCTGGCTGGACTACATCTCCCACAATACCGCCCCTCAAGAAGAAGGGAGAACACAGTGAACCATGGGAGTTGTAGTCCAGCCAGAGAACATGACTTAGAGAGTAGAATGGGAACATAAGGCACTTGAACTACAACTCCCAGAAGGCACCACAGTGCTATTACAAAGTGAAATATTGGGGGGGGGGGACACAGGGGAAGGGAACGGACCAATAACAACAAGTCAATGTTTCCTATGGGGGGAACCCACCCCATTTTCTGACCAGCTCTATTCAGATGGCTGTTTGGTCATTAACTTCAGATACGCCCCATATCACCCTCCCCTCCCCCACAATGGTGGCTGCACCCTGGGATGGACAGCCAGCCCCAAAGGCAGACACTTACTTGAGTTGATGAGCACCAGGGCAGTGAAGAGGGCAATCTCGTTCTCAGAGAAGTGCAGCGAGCACAGGCTGTGAGCGAAATCGAAGATGGAGTTGATCAGCTCGTTGCATCCTGGGAAAGAGAGCAGAGCTGTCAATCACCTGCAGCTTCTCCCTAGGTGTCCCTGCTCCTCTCCAGAGAGAGGGTTAGCCCAGCTCTCTGGTTACTTCCATACGGACCCTCCTTTCTAACGAGCCTCCATCCAGCAGGGTTGACCCACATCACTGCCCACATGGCCACTGTCCCAGCTGCCTCCTGGGATCAAAACTTTTAGCAGGATAAACCTCGCCCATGAGGCCGGCAGGGAAGTGCAGTCTTCAGCATGCATATAATCCTCCGCCTCTTTTCTGAGACTGGCAACAACAGGCTCTGCTGGGCTGTGAACACCTGGCTCCCAGGAACTGGTCAGAGATCACCAAAGACATTATTTGCTATTTCCAGATGCTGCAGCCCCATCAGACCCCATTGCACTGAGGCTAGGCACTGCCCAGACACATGGCCCGAGGTTTTGGTTAGGAATCATTTTAGACCTTAGTGTCTCAAGCTAGATTTGAACCAGTGCTTTACGGCTCCATAGCGTGTGGCCAACCAGTCCCTCAGATGTCAGCTGGACAAATGACTATGCCACCACGCAGGACATAATATAGCAAGTGTCTGGCTGCAGCCCCAGCGCAGTTGTCTTCTAGGCTGCACTGGTTGGAAGAGACCCCCCGCCCTGCAGATTCTCTCTGCCAGTCACATTTGAATCACTGTTACTCCTGTCTTCCTTGAGAAAATTTTCTCTCAGCTACTGATTTCTCACCCAGGGCACAAAGAGAAGCAGAACAAAAAAAAATCCCAAGCTCAGTAGGACCCTTTACAACAGGGACAGCTGAGGTGATAAAGGGTGGGGGTCCCATGGACAAGAGATCAGGGGCAGCCGAGGTCCTCGCCTGGGACTCAGGGAATAGAGGTTCAAGGTTTGTCAGCTGCTGACATCCTGCGCAAGGTATTTTCAAAGACACACATCAACCCAGCAGCTCCTGTCATGGGAACAAAGGGAGGAGCCAGGTACTTCCTAAAAACCGGCTGCTTCATTTTGACACCAAAACGGGAGCTGAGCACCATATGAAAATCCTGGCCCCATCTCTCTGGGCCTCAGTTTCCCGCTCTGTAAAAGAGGAATCATCATCTCTCATGTGTCTCGTTAGTCTGGGGCAGAGACCATATCCTGCTCTGCATCTGTGTACAGTGGTGGTCCCTGGGCCTTACAGTAACATTGCTGATATCATACCGAGCGATTTGAAGAGCTCTGGGCCAGCATATTTGCCCTCGAAGAAGACAGTCCTGTTCTCTGAATTAAAGGCACGGCACATTCTCACCAAAACCACTTCCATGGCACCTGCAAAAAACAGAGCCGGGGGACAAAGAAGTTGCAAATATAAACAGAAAAACTCAGCAGAGGTGGGGGGCAGAGAACAGAGGCCAGTGCACGGATAGATCCCAACGTCCCCACTTCGGTGTAAGAAAACAGGTAGGTATCCCCAGGCATGGTATCCCACACCCTCTTTGGGGAAAGACAACAGAGTCCTGTGGCACTTTTAAAGACTAACAGATTTTTTTATCTCATGAGCTTTCGTGGTTGTCTATGCTGTCATGGGGTGGGGGTGGGCAGAGCTGGGCTGAGCTGGCTTTTCCTGCATTGGCCTGGCTAAAACCAGCTGTGCCCAGACAGTGGCCTGGGCATTGGCCACCAACACCAGAACATACCTAGGGGCTCCAGCAGGCTTGCACGCCCCAGGCGGTCACTATTTTTAGCTCCACTAGCTAGATTCAAGACAGCACAAGGATGCTCCCCCTTAGCGGCTGTCCGACATGCAGGGCAGAAATGGCCTGAGTCATACTGGGAAATTCACAGGGCACGCTCCACCCCAGGGGTGCAATCGGAGGCAGGCTGCATGCTGTGCCTGGGCGGGGCCCTTGGCTCCCACCAAAGGACACTCGTGGAGACCAACATGGTGGTACCGGTTCCACGACAGGAGATGGGTCTAAGCGTGGATCCAGTGCAAGGAGCCCCAGCAAGTCAGGCGCTGTGTCGCTGAATCTAGAGCCTAGGGGTCGTTTCCCCAGGAAGGCTGTTCTCGCTGAGGGCTAAAGGGGCGGCCTCTTTATTGGCCCAGAAATATGCTGGGAGGGTGGGGGAGGTGGGGGACCTGCCTACCTGCTTTCAGAAGCACGATCTGGTCATTTTGGCACAGCTCCATGAAGCCGCCCATTCGCTTGGCAAACTCCACCACGTACTGGATGGCTTCCGTGATGCGGCAGGCGCAGCGCTCCCACATCTCCTCCATGGACTGGAAGAGACAAGCCCAAGGCTGCACCATACGGCATGGCTGGCTGCACTTTGACCCACAGGCTGTGCCTCATGGCTGCTCCTGACCCCGCTCGCCAGGCTTGGTGTGGCTGCCCCATTACCATGTGCCATGCCTGGTGCATCCACCCCATAACCTCATGTGTTCTTCCCCCCCATGGAGCCACCAGCCCCTAATCCCGTTTTTTAGTGAACAATCAAAGAAATTAAACATTTTAATTGGGAAATACTGCCGCTGTGCCTCATGGGAGTTTTAGTCTGGGTACCTTCCTTGTGCATCCTTTCTTCTCAGGCCAGGTTCCCTCATGGGACTACATCACCCATGATGCACCATAGTCCTCCCTTTTGGTGAGGGGAGGTGGTGCATTATGGGTGTCCCTAGCCCTAGTGCAATCTGGGAGTCTGGAGGAGTCTGGCTGGCTGAGGAACCCAGCCCAGGGAAGAGAACAGGGGCATTTCTGAACTAAAATTTTCCATTTGGTGGGCATTTGGTGGGTGGGTTTTTTTTGTTTGTTTGTTTGACAAAAAACTGAAATTTCCCATCGGAAAGAGGCATTTTCTACAGAAAATTTCATTGAGTCAAAAACCCAAGTTTCTGCCCTAAACCAGCTGCAACAGAAAATTTTCAACCAGCACCCCCAGTTCTTTCTAGGTTTTCATTCTCCTGTTTACTGTGCTTTGCAGATGTGACCCCCATGCACCCTGCCAGGGGAGTTAACCTTTTAGTATCCTCCACAGAGAACAGAAGCTCAACTGTTAATTTTCCATCCTCCCCCCACCCCCCCACAATGCCCAAAGCTGGAGCATCTACTGATTCCACCGTTCCTGTGATGGCCATTTTGAAATGCTCTGAAACAACTTCACCTCATCTGGAAAGCTAATGAATCATTTAGCAAACCAGACAGAGGTTCCCATTTAGTTAATGGATCTTAATAAGCTGCTGAATCAGACAAACTAATTTGTTCGCTCCCTCCCAATCCTTGATTTTATTGCAAAGACCTCATGTGAACCATACAGATTGAGCGGTGACTCACTCAAAACCCTGCAAGCGGCAGCCACAGTAAACAGTAAGGGGCAGCATCAGCTTCACATGGCAGATGTGAAGCCCAAAAATGCCACAAAAGGTCAGAGACAGCACGCTGGGTCACTCAGTCGAGTCCCATATTGCAGCCAGGGCTGAAGTGACCCTGACCGCAAACTTGCGTGGGCTTTTTGCCAGCTAAGAACGCTTTGCTATACTCTCTCCCAGCACGGTACAAGAGGAAATACAAGAAGAAGAACTGATGTCCTTTAGTAAGACAATTCACAGGCAGGCCTTATGAAAAAGTCATCCAAGATTCAATAAGGTCCCATAGACCTGAACAGAGGAGATCACCCTCTGGGTAGAATTTTTAAGCCAACCTGATAGAATTTGATATCCATGCTAGAAAATCCTGAAGGTTGGTTTAAACCGTCTGTAGAAGACTCACCCCTCCCTTCTCTGCTTAATTCCAGTAGGCTTTTCCAGGTGAAGAGTCTGACTGCTCCTGGTAAAACTGATTCCATCTGGAACAAGTTGGCCCATAAGGGACTTGTCCAAAGGCCAGATGGTAAATCAGAGCCAGGATCAGAACTATGGTCATTTCTCTTGGCCAAATCCCAACATGGTTGCCAGTCCAGTCTTAACTGAGCCACGTAACAGATCCTGTGGTTAGGAAGTTTTCCCAGTGCTCTGCCGTCATTCCCCACTGATCCCATAGTTAGCTGGAAGGGAGATGTTTATCCTAAAACACCTCCCACTCTGCAGACTGGCTTCCCAGGTTATCCGGTGCCAGGCATCAGCCAAGCACTGAAGTCACTCCACCATCCTAATGGCGGAGCAGGCGTCTAGGGAACCAAAGGGCTCCCACCAATGTGCCTGGGATGCTGAAGTTCTAGGTTTGTCTAAGGATGGTTTCTGAGTGCCTGTCATGGGCCCCTCCAGGTCAGTTAACAGGCCGTCATATCCACCAGCCTTGGCAGGAATCAACACCACTCCCAGGCCGCCCCCAGCCCAAGCCATATCCCCTAACCCCCTTCTCACCTTCTTCTGGTAGCTTCTGACCTCCTCCCACGAAAATGTCTCCAGCCTCAGGAGCTGCAGGTCTTCCAGGCGCAGCTGGCAGGTCTCCCGGTAGGACTTGAGGACATTCTGGGTCAGGTGCTCTGTGGACAGCAAGTGGCAAGGATCAGAGAGGGAGTGTGGGGTACAGTCCCTTGTTCACAGCCCTTATTCTCCCTTCAGGGTTTTCCTGAATTTATTGCTCGGTGCTGCCAACATTGGCACACAGGCCTCTGTGTGGGTAATCACCTCCCCCACGCCCCTTGCCACCTCAACCTCCAGCCAGGCTCTAGTGGGGTTTGAACCTTCTGCATTAAAAGCATAGGTCACTCCCATGTCAGCTGGGGAGAGGTAACTCCATCAGCTGATAGCTGCAGTAGACTATTATCCTCTGATATGGACCAGCCACAGTGCTGGGCTGTTATACTCAGCTCGCATCATTCCATGCTAGCATAAGAAGCAGCATCTGAGTCGGCACCGGGGACCGAACCCAGGGCCAGCAGCAGAACAAAGAGCAGCTAAGAGACTGCGCTCCCAGCTGACAGCTGGAGAAGATCCCTAATCCCTCAGTGGACAATGAGTCTCCCTGGTAACGTGTCCTGAGCTGGGGATCCCTAGAAGCCCGCTGCTGCCCCCCTGGGGCGTTCCTGCCCCGGGAGACTCACCGATCTCGGTCACTGAGGAATTGGGTGACTCCAGGATGCTGGTGAAGTTGGGACTTGTGTAGAAGTCGATTGTCTCCCCGATGTCGCCCCCAGCCTGGCTTCGCTTGCCCCCACTGATGTCAAGCCGGGCCAGGTCCGGCGAGGCCTGCATTTCCAGGGCGTAGAAGACGCTGGCCCTGCTCTCCATCTTGATCCGCTCTGGGCTGTATTCCCTGGTAAAGGGGCCGCACAGGTTGTCACTCAGCCGGCCGTGGCCCTTGGCCAGTCCGCTGGGGTAGGCCAGAGCCGCTGTCTCGTCTGGAGACTGGCTTAGCCGCGCCTGTCCATTCAGGAGGGCCGTGGAGCAGGCCACGGGCTCCAGCAGGTCCGGGGAGGAGGCCAACTTGAGCTGCCCGTTAGCCAGGCCCAGGGAGTAGGCTGTGCCCACCACCTCGCCACCCTGCTGCTGTTGCTGCTGCTGCTGCAGCTGCTTCTGCACTTCGGCGTGGAGACTGTCGCGCTGCTTCTTGGACATGCGGCCAAACTTGACGGCTGGAGAATGAAAGGGCAGGGATGTGGCATAGGGGGCGGGGGTAGCCCTGTGCAGCTGCCTCTGTCTCCTGGGGAATGCGGAGATGTTACAGGGCAGCTGGTCCCAGAAAGAGCCAGGACCCGTGAGCTGCCAGGACTGGAGAGAGCAGCTGGAGAGTGACTGTCTGTGGTGCAAACAGGACCTGGATGGGGGACACCCAGGTGGTGCTGCAGGGGGGCAGACAATCTCACAGGGGTGCTTTCCCCATCAGGTCGATGATGAGCCTCCATCATTGACACACTGCCCAGCAGTTCCGTCACTTCTCACTCTAGCCCCTGCTCTGTGATTGTTTCCACAGCTCCCACGGCCCAGAGGTGGCTGCATTTCAAAGGTCACAAATCACATGGGGGTAAAACCCTTTGAGGTCCTTGGGGTTGAAAGACTGCAGAATGGTGATCCACAGAAGTCCCCCTCCTGGCGGTATCCACCCCCCAATCGCTCCCATCTTGCCAGGTGCCCTCTCCCCTCCAGCAATATAAAAAAGGCAGGGTGGCCTCATTCCCGCCCCCCTGTTCAGGGGGTGACCCCCAGCACGAGATCCTTCGTGCCAGGGAAGTGCACGGTCTGACTGCGACCCTGAGGGAGGGCAGCTATCAGAGGATCTCAGCACATTCTCCTGGGAGCGGGGACGGCGCGTGTGGTCGGGCGGGTCTGTATGTGGTCGCATGCCTGAGCGTGAGCCTCATCTACCCAGCTGCAGAGAGGAACCGCGGTCGCAGCGGGAGGCTGATCACATGTGCCACGTGGTCAGGCTCTTGGGCTCTCTCAAACGACCTACATATTCACCACCGAGAGAGACACCAGGCTTGAGTTACTTTTTCCATCCTCTTTGGATTGGGGGGGTGTGTGCATGCTGTTTTTCTGTCACTTTCACTCTCCTCCTGGGTTGGTTTACCCTCCCTCTCTCCCCCTGCCTGGCTGAGGGCCGCGTGCTGGCTGGCCCACCAACTAGCCCTAACTCTCGCTATTGGCACCTTTCTCTCATTTCCTTTGGCCTTCGCCTGTGGCATTTTTAGTGCCTTTAATAATCCCCAGACAGAGGATTCCTCCCCTTTGCTGAGGAGTCTGGTGTCTGCTCCTGGACCAAACCCTTTTTTAGTTCAAGGGGGGTGGAAGGGAATGACAGCCTCCCCAACTCCAGGCGGGGAAGAAGCATCGTTCTCCTGGTCATACCCCCCAGTCCCTGTATGCTGATCAGAAGCCACTGCAGCTTGCGAGGGAGAATTCTGCTCCCCACCCTCGGTGCTGGGCTAAGCCACCACTAGTGGTCCTTCCACAGACCCCGCCCCCACTTCAAGCCCTAGCATAAGAGGCATGCTGAATGTGGGGCCAGAACACAAGGCTATGGCTAAGCAGGCCTGGGCCACAAACCATTGGAGGTTTTGCAAAGACTGATTATTTGGCCCACTGGTTTGGGTGTGAACATGTGACTCACTCTGCTACAGACTGGGAGCAAGCTGTGTCACTCTGTGCCTCAGTTTCTCCATCTGCATAACAGGCGAAAACTGCTAGGCTGCTCGAAGTTATACTCCCTAGATCAATACAGAGGAAGGTGCCCGCATTCTCCCTGGTTCTAGTTTGCAGCTAGGTGGAGGAGAGGAAGAGCTTAGATTCTCACCCACTGAGCCTCTTAGCTGGTGGGCTTTAGAACTAGTGAGATGGTGAGAGGAGCCGGCTGTGGGTTTCCCACCATCACGTATTGTCAATGGCTTGACAGCTTTGTGGTCATAGACAAACATTTCTGCCTAAAAAGTTCTTTTTCAGCTCTTTTTAAACTTCAGGACACAAGAAATGAGTCAAATGCAGCCACCTCTGGGGTGTGAGGCAGCAGGTGCTTAACAGGGATCCTTCACCTGGCACTGAAATGCAGCCACCTCTGAGTTGGAGCATGGCAGCTGTTTCAAACATCTTACCATCCCGGGACATCCCTAGACTGAGGCATTTCTGCAGCCGGCAATGTTGGCAGCGGTTGCGGCTGGTCCGGTCGATCTGGCAGTTCTGCTGGCGGGTGCAGGAGTACGTCACATTGCCCTGCTGGCTTCGGCGGAAAAATCCCTGAAACAACCAGGATGGTGGGGGAAGGGAGAAACAAATTGACCATGGCACAGTCACCATGGTGGCTCAGCAGCTTGTGTGTGAAACCAGCTGGGGATAAGAGAGAAGGGTCTGAGGTATAAAATCAACACAGTGGCTGGTGCTAATTGGCCATGATGGCTGATCTACACTCTGGTAGTCGGGCCCAGAGGCCAAAGCTTTGCTGCTGGCCAGCTCCTAAGCAGGGACCTCTGGTCTGCAGGGCCAGACCTCCAGTGGTCCCATCGCTCTGGGGCTGCATCAGCTCCTGCGCTGTTCCAGGGCTGCCTGTGTCAGAGCCCATGGGGAACTGGAAAGGAATCCCATACCCGGGGTGCCCCCTGGTGGCAGAGAACAGGGAAGCTGGGGCAGGGGGGTGGGGTGGGGTGGGAGGATCTGGGGTGTTTCTCACCTTGCAGCCTTCACAGGTGATGACCCCATAGTGAATCCCTGACGATTTGTCCCCGCAGATCTTACATGGGATCACTTCTATTTGTGCTACGGGAGAGACACAGACAGACCATGAGCATTGGCCAGAGCATGCTGCCCCCTGCTCTTTGGTACTGGTTATCTAATGTACCAAAGAGCAGGTACATCAGGACTCCTGGGTTCCATTCCCAGCTCTGGGTGGGAAGTGGGATCTAGGGCTTTGGGGCGGGGGAGCTGGGAGCCAGGATTCCTGTGTTCTCTTCCACATACAATCTCCACAATCCTGAGCAGAATTGATCCATAAATGGCTGCACCAGGAGAGCGGGCTGAGCCTTTATATGAATGAACTCACTTTACTCCAACCTGCTGTGAACTGAGATGAGGTTTCTGTTGCCAATTCCCAAGGAACATGCTGAGTGCTACAGAGTTCGCCCACACAGGGGCGCCCTTGTTTCACATTTCTGCCCATGCCGGGGTGCCAGGGACTGGCCTGGGCACAGCAGGTTCGCCAACTAACAGCCAGCACTCTGTGCTAACCCGGCCAGCAACTGGCTGCTGGGGCTGTCACTCAGACACCACACATCTGCTAAACCCATCTCTGTCTTCCCGTCAGCCGCCAAGCTCGGCAAGCAGAGTGAAGGAGACACCAGCCACATGAGCTGGAGGGAGATGGAATGGGGGCGATTTCACCAGTGGGGAAACTGAGGCACTGGGGAGAGGAAAGGACTCGCCCAAGCACAGACCAAGGCGGGGACTGCACTGGGAATGGAACCCAGGAGTCCCAAACTCAGCCTACTGCTCTAACCACTAGGTAGCAGTGGCTCTGTGGCATGTCCCTCAGCATGAAAAAGCCTTCTCCGCTGGCCAGTGCATCTGTATGAGGGGCCTCCAAACTGAGCCGTGGTGCAGGACACATTCCAACCAGCAGGGCCCTGGTCTTGGGGACCAAAGGAAGCTGAATTGTGGTGCTGGCCGGTTAGAGAAGGCAGGGTGGGGAACCAGTGGGGAAAGCCAAGGGGAAGGTATTTTGGGTGGCAGCTTGTAATGAGAGGAACAAAGCCCAGCCATGACCTGGGCTGCCAGCCGGATCAGCTGCCAGGGCCAGACAGCATCCCAGACGCCCCCAGCTAGGGTCCCCAGCCCTACTTCCAGAGGGACCATGGAGAGAGCAACACGCTGGCTGGAGCTGGGGAGAGGCCAGGGGGACACGGTGCCAGCTTGCTGCAGGGCAGGAAGGGCCATGGGGCTGATGGCCCATCCGGCCTGGGATGAGCCAGAGTGACCCAGAGCAGCAAAATCCCTAGACTCCAGCCCAGGAGAGTCACCCCTGGGCATGCTCCCCGGTGTCAGGGCTGCCCCCTGAGCCTAGGCTGTCCCCTCCACCCCATGGCTCAGCCCAGCAGCTCCTCTTCCAGGGATTATTTATACAGCCGGAGTAAAGCTCTTCCGCACTGATCAGCACCCTGCTCTCCCCCAGAGATTATTGTCACATGGTGGGTTACATAACACAGAGATCATCTCATAATCCCACACAGAGGGACGGCCAGGCTGGCAGGATCCCCGCTTAACCCCTTCGCAGGCAGCTGCTGCGCCAGCACTTTGCTTAAAGAAGGATTTCTGGGGGGTGGGGGAAGCTGGATTAGCAGCCCTGACTGCACACACATCCCCTCCCTGCTGGGAGAAGAACCAAGTCCTGGCTCCCTATCCCCCCACTGCTCTAACCACTAGACACCCCCCCACCAAACCCAGGGATAGAACTCAGGAGTCCTGGCTCCCAGGTCTCCTGCTCTAATCACTAGACCCCACTCCCTTCCTAGTGCTGGGAACAGAACCCAGGAGTCCTGGCTCCCAGCCACCACTGCACACCCTGCTGTAAATGCTACTTAGAAATACCTGTCGTCTCAGAAGACATTTAAACACTCAGGGTCTTGCAGTAATGACCAAGGGTGTATTGTGGGGAACAAGGCTGGATTAAGGCATACGCGCTATAGCCTGGCCTAACGCCACAGCTGCTGGAGTCAGCAGACAAGCCCTGAAATTCAGCTTTCATTTCAAATAATGTGCATTACTCCTCAAGCTTGAAAACTGGGCCCGAGTGTAACCGATGCCTGCCTGAGTCTGCAGACAGCGTACAACCACAGCTCTGAGAGGTGTGTAGCGCCTCATTCTGTGGACCCTGAAACCTATGCTGACCCAAGGAGGAGAGGGGCCACCTGACAAGGTGGGTCCATGGCTGGGCATGCCTCAGGCCCCACTCTGCCATTTGTGAATTCTCATGGGGAATAAACTTTTCCTAGAAGTACAAGGAAATCAACCATGAAATTACTCCTGCAGTAACTGTGTCAGGCTCATCATTGCTAGGGGTCAGGGCTTGGCACATGATTTTAAAGGTGGGTGGGATTTTAAAGGAGGATGAATACATAGCCCACAGCAACCAGGGAATTGTGGCCTGGTTGCACATACACTCCAGGGACTGACTGGTGTCACTGGAGCGTGGAGTCTTTGGCATCAAGTCTCATGACTATGAGGGTGAAGCAGGGGGCCAGGTCTCTACTGACAGTGAGGGCTTTGTGGGAACTGATGCATTGAGCCCCTGCGGCTTTGTAGTGGGAATGTTATGGCGAAAATGTCTGCTGGAAAGGGAGAGGGAGACGGTGTGTGAACTGAAAAACTGGGAATCTGGGCCCTGGGTTCCAGCCCCTGCTCTATGAGAGGAGTGCGGTCTAGTGGCTAGAGCAGAGGGGCTGGGAGTCAGGACTCCTAGGTTCTATTCCCAGCACTGGGAGGGCAACAGGGGCTGCGAGTCAGGGAGACTGGGGGTCTGGTGGCTAAATCTGGACAATGAGACATCAGGACTCCTGGGTTCGATGCCCAGCTTGGGGGGACTGATCTGACAGGGATGAGAAGCAGGATGGCAGGTTCAGTGTCTTCCTGGATCCTCTGGTCACGGGGAGCCGTGAGCATCAAAGAGTCCTTCAGAGGAAAGCCCCTCCCGAAGGGTTGTGCGTAACCACATCCCGCACCTTCCAGGCCCAACGGCTGCTTTCCCGAGCCCCAGCAGCTGCCTGGCACTGGTCCAGTTCCTGCACTGGTTTGCTCTGCGATACGCCAGGCACCCCTTTGGTTTGCTCTTCCTCTCGAGAGCTTCCCTTATCAATTCTCCCCCGCCAAACCCTGCTGTGTAAAGAACCCGGCGATCGGCGCGGTAAATAAGGACCGAGCACTCGGCTAGCTCGTTCCCCCATCGCCTGCAAAACCTCAGCAGGCAGCAGATCGCCTGATGCTAACCCACAACTGGGACGCACCTCCTGCTGTGCAGGAAGGCAGAAACTTCTTCAGGGCACAGAAATCTCACAGCCTCCCCATCCCTGCTCACCACACACCAACAGGTGAAAACCTCTACCTGCCACTCGCAGGTACATACTAGTAAACACCTTACCACTACCGCCGCCCCAGCAGGAGAGAGCTAATGGGGCCATGTGTTGGGGGAAGGACTGCAACTTCCCATCAGCCAGATATGCCAATACAGTGCTTTTAAGGCCCCATGAGCGAAGGGAGAGGGGGGTAGCAAATCACAGACTCCACAGCCAGAGCACAAGCCGGGGTCAGTAAGGGAGAAAGCCTGGCCTGCGGATTTAAAGAGCCATGGGTTGCTTCTGCCCAAGGCAGGATAGGGGACTAGATGGAACCACGGACTGCGAGCAGGTCCAGATCCTGGCTTAGAGGGTCAGTGCTTTGAGCCAGTATGTTTGGCTGCCCTGTCTATCCCGCTCCTCTCCACCTTTCGAGGTGTGATTCAGTGGGAGGACAGAACAAGGTGGGTCCATAGTCTGAACCGGTGCAGTGGGGAGCTGGGAAAACAGGCAGGACAGAGCACTGGTGTGGCTGAGGCCAGACCGGCTGACCCTGATATCACTTGTCACGTGGCCCCTCCCTCCGCCTGGCACGAGCAGCCTAGCCCGCTGCGGCCGCACAGCCCTTTGTGACATCAAACCACGGTCAGCCACTTGTGACTGAGTGGCACCCAGAATGCTGTGCGCCAGTTTCCAGGGCACTCCATTGGTGGCAATGCCCCATTTGATCCAGTGGCTCACAGGCCTCATAGGAAACCAGAGAAATGGAAACACGGGTCCAGTGGGCATGGAGACTGTTGGTTCTCAGCACCGCTTAGCGCAACTCCCTTCCACTCACTGTGGCTGTTTCCCCTCTCCTCATTCATCGGCCTTGTCGATTTAGACTGTGAGCTCTTCAGAGCACCTGGCACCACAGCTTGTGCCTCGGTGCCCCCTATCCAAAGCCAGCTAATAAGACCAGGAATCATTCAAACACAAGTTTTCACCCTGCAGCCCCCCAGAGCCATTCTATAACCCCCCACCCTGCTCCTGCTGAGCAGCAGCTCGTTAGAGAGAGGCCATATTCACTGATGATTGGTTACCCCTTTCGGAATGGATTTATTAACTCAATTGGCAAGGCATGACCCAGATGGCGATTGCCGCTCTGAGGAGGAGGACGCAAAAAGAAAGGAGCATGTCTGATGTCATCTGCCGCTGGCTCGGAGACAAGACTCTAAAGCCCTGATCCTCTAGGGTCTTTAGGTGGCAAACTACCATGGGTCAGACTCAGAATGGAGATTGAGGCCCTTCTGCAGGCAGGGAGTACCGTGTGTGACTCTCACTCTGCTGCTGCCTGCCAGTAAAACCCAGGAATCCTGACCCTTAGTCCCCGGTTCTAATCACTAAACTCCACTTCCAGGGCTGTGGAAGGAACCCAGGAGTCCTGACTCCCGTAACCATGAGATCTGTCTCCCTGGCTGCCTGTGGTACACTTAGCTGATCCATGGCACCCCAGAGAAAACAACGGGCCTGTGCTGCAGGCCATTAAAAAGTAGCACAGAACTAGCCCAGTCCCAGGGCCTTCAGTGCCAGGGGTTCATCTGATCCCAATACTGCTGCTTTGTGCTTACATCACTCGTTGTGCACATATGTTTAGTGCCCATAAACCTGCACACTCTCAACCCACTTCTCCCCCCAACACACAATCAGCCAGCAGAACTCGCCGAGACAAGATCTCCCCGCACAGCGAGCACTGGAAGGGAGGTCAATTCTCCTGAGTCAGGGCATCAGCCAATGCTAGGGCCAGGAAGGGAATTCTCTCAGGTTGCCTGTGGCAGCCACTGCTGGCTTTTGCGTGCTGATATAGTCCTGTATTTCCTAAAATAACACGGGGGCTAGTGAGTTTGTCTGATAAGACTCATCCTCTATCCTACGCATTCCATTTCCTCTCTGCAACCACCCACTGCTTAGACCCAACGAGAAGAAAAACCACAAGCTTCAATTGATTTGCTCCTCGCCTCACAACACAATGATTGAAAAGGCAAAAAAAAAAATAAATCTATCTATATAAAATCAAATTGGTGGGAATGGGCTCTGTGGTTGACTCAGAAACAGGAACCCAGCGCCCGAATTAGTCAAAAAACGCAAAAGCCAGAGAGCTGGCTGCCGGTAACTCTCACTTTCAGGTGATGGCTGATGCCAGTAAATTCAACCTGACAAAGGTCAACGAGGTCTCAGGCGAATTCCCCCACAGCCCTGTGATCGATGTGTGATGCCCGCGGGTGGCTGAGTAAGAGGATGAAGCCAAGACTTCGCAGGGGAGGAAGCAACAACCACCCGAAAAAAAAAAAAGTTGAGACCAAAAAAGTGCAGCGTAACCTGGCTGGGAACCAGCCCTGGCCAGTGTTCCTGACTTTAACCATCGAAGGGCGTTACCAGGCCGGGCCATGACATGCTTCCCGTGGCATCACAGGAAGTTCTACGTGCCCGCAGTGGGGTAGGCAGGGCACATGGAACTTACCGAAATGTGGGTCACGTGGGAATGGGGCAGGGAAAACATGCTAAGATGCAGGTAAAGGGGCAGGAAAGCGGACACAGTATGGGACAGGAAATCAGGGCTCTGGGATGCTGATTTTCCCTTCTGCAACCACGTCCAGCCGCAGAGACTACAGAGGTTTAATGCGGACCGTGACGGTCAACCCGCTCAGCCAGACAGATGTGACGTGCGGGGTGCTGCTCTCGGTCCAGTTTAAACTGGCCACAGCTACATCAATTAGGAGTGGGTTCGAGCCACCCGTTGGCCAAAATGAGTGTTAATTCAACAGGGGAGAGATGGAGGCCGCCAACCCGCTAGCTCCAAAATCAAGTGCAAGAGTTGTTGCCGCCCCAGCCACACAGCCAGGCTCTAGAGCCAGGGCCACTAAGAGACGCACCCCAAGGGGAGTCACTGAACACGCATGGATCAAGCTCTCACACGTAGACAGGGCTCAGTGCCAGCTGGGGCTCCCAGCTTTAGATTGGCCGGGCAGCCGAATCTCCAAGGTGCACGTTCTCAAAGGGATGCAGGCACAGCCAGTGGTCGTTAGGAGCCCACTTATCATTGAGAATCAGAGCCCCACATCTGCCATGGTACCATTTACTCCCCTGCACCCAGGCTGTGCTGGACCATTGGGGCCACCACGGGCCAAACCTCTGGCGTGGACAGTGCAACTGGTGTGGAAGCCAGGCAGAACTGCTCTGTGCATCCTACTGCTTACACTGGCCTCATCCATCCGGCTGAGGGCTTGTGGCAAATGGCAAGGCCTAGCCTGGGAGAAGGGACACGGGCATGTTCAGCACTGCTCCGGAGTTGAGGTGCGTATGCCCTGCAAAGCAGGTGCACTGGAGACACTGAGATAGCAGGGCCAGAAATGGCCTGTCAGCCCTACCCCCCGCAGGATGGTCGAGGCTGAAAGCATGGGCTTACCTCTATTACAGCTCCATGGGTGACTTTGATCAAGTCCTGTACCCTCTCCATAGGTCAGATTACCATCCGTGTGACCCAACCACCTGCTGCCCAGGTGTTGTGCGACCTGCTGGATTTACACCAAAGAGGGGAGGGTGCCGAGATGCTACAGGGATGAGGCCAGATGGAGGGATTTCTCTGTCTTCTTCCTCCCCATCACAGCTTTCACCGTTTGTTACTGCCCTTCCTGCCTAAAGTCGCCTCCGCTCCACAGCTCTGAGAGCAACACACACGCCTGCCCCACACACCTGCCCCCTACTCAGGCGGGAGCCCCTAGATGCTGGTGCCATGCAAGAAATAAACACAGAGGATCCCTTGCAAAACCCTCCAAACCCAGCCAGGGGTTCACACTAACCAGGGCATGGGGGAATATAGTGGTTACACTGCAGGACTTCGGCGTTCTTGGCCCAGCTCTGGGAGTGGCGGTGGTGGGGTCTATTGGTTAGATCAGGGGACTTTTTGCTTAGCTCTGGGGTCAAGTAGCTAGCAGAGCGTCACGAGGTGTGAGACAGGACACCTGGGTTCTGCTACCCACTAAATGACTGAGCAAGTCAGTCCCCACTGACTGTAGCTTCCCCATCTGTGAAATGGCTCAGGAGACACTTCAGGGCAACAAAGTGCTTGGAGATCCCCACTGCGGGTCACGTCGCTCCTGATATGTACAAGACTGATCAGCCCGTTTTCCTTGCTTTGCCTTCCATTAGCCACTGACGCTTTAGATCAACTGCACAAGAACCTGTCAGATCCATGCTTTAACTGGTGGTTGATAACCCCCGATCCTGACATGCCCTCCCCTTTCCCACCACTTCAAAATCATGTCGCCGTGGGGGTCACGGTTTGAGATGTCTGGCTGGAGCGCACAGAGCTGTTTGGCTGTGATCCCCACACTGAGTTCCAGGAAAGATAACCATATTTACATATTAATAGAAAACAGAAAACCGTCAACGCAGCAGCCACTAGGGGGGAGGGTCTGATAAGATCACAGGCTGCTTTGGAGAGATTTGTAGTTCCCTTCCCCACCAAGACTGCTCTTCAGGTCTCGGGCAGAATGCAGGGGGAGGGGGCTTTAGTGTACTAGCAAAACCATGGGCAGAGAAAGAACGTTCACCCATTGGATCTCTCTGGACTTTGCAAAAGGAGGAAATTCCTCGGCTGGGGAAACCGAGGCACAGAGCACGAAAGGGACTTGCATACGGTCACCTGTAGTGACAAAACCAGACATAGAACTCAGGAATCCCGCTGCACGGCCTCTCCTGTGCTAACCACTAGGCACCGCTCCTGTCCCAGAACTGGGGAGAGAACCCAGAAGTTCTGATGCCCAGCCAACTGGTCTATTAGATCCACTGTGTATTTAGAGTCTGATGGCGTCAAGATTTGTTTTAGTTGCTAGAACCCAAGATTTACCTTCACACTCAGAGGCCAAAATCCAGCTCCTAGACCCCAAATATTGGTGCCCAAGTGACCTGCTTTGCTGAAGGTGCTGAGCACCCACAAACCTGACTGCAGCCAAAGTTACTGGACGCACTGCACCTTTGCAAATCAGGTGCTTGTATGTGGGTGGCTAAATATGAAACACAGGAGCCTGATGTTTGGTACGGAGGGGTGGAAATGTCAGCCTCACACCTATATGGAAGCTGTCACAAGAGGCTCTGGTAGGCAGGGCTGGGCCAGGACGCCTGGGTTCCTTTCACAACTCTGGGAGCAGAGCCTAGTGATTAGCACAGGGGACTGGGAGTCTGGATTCCTGGGTTCTGCTGCCAGCCCTGGCAGAGAGGTGTCAGGTAACAGGAGTCAGGACTCCTGGGTCCTCTCCCTACCACTGCCACTGACTTGCCCTGTAACTTCGCCCAAAGTCATTGCAGTGGCCTGTGCCTCAGTTTCCCCCAGCTAAAAGAGGGTGCCAATCATCTCCAGCTGCACAGCCTTCGCGATGTTTGCAGAGAGAGTGCCAGGCTGAATGGGGCACGGAGCTGTTACACGAGGCTCAGTTAATACCCAGGGACTGATTTGCCCTAAAAGATGCAGAACCATAAGAACCACGCGACTAATCAGCCATGGAGGAAAACCAGGGGGAGGGTCATTATCCCCTGGGCCAGCAGGTTCCCCCCCACTCTGTAGCTGGCACCAACAGGGCCTGGCTTCCTTGCCCAGTGGAAAGAGCAGGAGAGAGCCAAAGAGCTGCAAATTCTAACCACTACACCCTCCTTTTCCCAGCTTACCACCCGATCCCCATCCCCCACCCCATTTTCCACCCAGTGCTAATGAGCTGCCACTCTGCAGCCAGACTGAATCCAGTGGGGTCAGCTGTAGGGCCCAGCAAAGTTCAGGGAGAGCACGTGCCCGTCTGCTGGCCTGGCCAGCTCCCTGCTTGCCGCGTGGACCCCGCGCAGGCTGGTCTGACAGCCCCGTCTCCCTGCTGTCTCACAAGAAGATGGGCCAAAGCCTGCGATTGCCATGGTGCTCACATGCCCCTTCTGCCCCCCACACCTGGCATGTCCGCTCACCTGGTAGGCCATGACCGGAGCTTAGACAATGTGCTGGCTACTGGGCATGATGCAGGAGATGCTGGCAGGCCCTGGACTCCCTGTAGTCATCGGGGAGCTCCGGCCTGACACAGCCTCCTGGGAGGCCCCTCCGGGGAACTGAACTCTTGGCGGCTTGGAGCAGAGAACACGGACTGAGTCCCTGCTGTAGCGTGGGTGCAGAGGCTGCAGCAGAAAGGCAGTGTGGCCTAGTGGACAGAGTCCTGGGCTGAGGGGCCCATAAAGCTGCATGCAAAGATGCGACTGCAGCCTGGGGAGGAAACATCTGGGCTAACTTTTATCTAGCCAGCTGAATAACAGCAGCAACGAAGTCCTGAGAGCCTGGGCCAGTGGCTCCAGGACCATCTCAAGGGTCCCCTCGCTCTCTTGGGTGGCTTCCCAGCTGCTGGTCCTGGAGCTCGCTAAATCAAAGTGCGCTGGGGTATGTCTACACATGTGAAGAAAAACCCTCAGACTCGAAGCCTGGGGTATAGTCGCAGCTCTCCTGCAGGGCGACCTCAGGCAAGCTATTTCCCCTCCCTGCCCTTTGGTCTACCATCTGTAAAATGGGAATAGTAATGCTGCTGTTCTGTGGAAAGTGCTTTGAGATCTTTTGGTGAAAAGCTCTACCCAGGAGCTCTCTTATCTAGATAAGGGAATGGTGCGGGGGGAATCATTTTGATTTTCTCCCTGAAATCAGCCAAAATGACTGGCTGTGACCCACCGAGGCACTGTTGGAACCTCTGCTCCCTGAACTGGTTTTAGAAAGCAACCTGCGACACTGGTGTGGCTACCCTGGAGATACCCAGCTGCTCAGGATTACCAGGCTGGAGATAAAGGCAATATTACTCTCCTTCACACATACCGATGGAGATACCCGAGAGGGAGCAGCAAGAGGTATTTCCTTCTCTTGCTTGGCACACAATAACTTGGTGTGTTGCCCGGGCTGTGCGAGTAAAAGTGACTTATTGGAATGGGTTTGTACATCCACAAGGGCACGGTGACTTGTTAACACTTTCCCCACATTAATCAAACTGAAAACACCCGATTATGAATCTGTCGTGAGGGCAAGGCACCTTCCACGCCCCCAACTAGTTACTCAGCTTTCTGGGTGTCTGCAGAACAAAGCAGATCCCGAGCTCTGGGGCTCTGAGAGACCCAGGGCTTCAAAAACAAGCCCACAGGGTCTAGACACGGAGGCGGTGTCTCGGGTTGGGGGTTTTTCCCCCCACACCACCAAAAAAGATTGTTTTTTGGGGCTCAGATTTGGAAATTGAGACAGCACCTCAGTCAGGTGGAGTTCTGCGGGTACAAAAACAGGTTGTGGCAAACAAGATGGGCTGCAGAAGAAAATGAAATAGCCACCCCCACGCCCCACCCCTCCACTTTAGAGGAGTAAGAACCTCCCACGTGTCAATTAGATTCATAGACTCTAAGGTCAAAAGGGACTGATATGATCATCTAGTCTGACCTCCTGTATAATGCAGGCCACAGAATCTCACCCGCCCCCTCCTGGAATAGACCCCTAACCTATGACTGAGTTATTGAAATTGTGGCTGAAAGACTTTAAGGTACAGAGAATCCACCAGCAAGTGACGTGTGCCTCATGCTACAGAGAAAAATGAAAAGAACTCACAGCCTTTTGCCAATCTGCCCTGGAGCAATGAAACACAAATTTGGGGGCAGATCAGACCCTCACTGGATTGGGCCCTTCAACAGGAGAGGGATCAGGTCGTTAGAGCAGCGGGGAGTGGGAAGAGGACTCCTGGGTTCTGTCCCTAGCCCTGTCAGATCCTTGTAGTCAAAACCAGCACTAATCGGAGACGGGGTGGGCAAACACCTTCTGTTAGAGTGGCTCGCTAAGCCCATATCCCATAGCAAATAAAATGCGTTTATTGACAGCCCGGTCTGTACGCAGCCTCTTTTGTTCTGGGGCCAGGTCCTCCAGGAAGCACAGCATCCATTCAGATTCTGAAATAAGAGGCAGCTTGTTCAGAAGCCCCAGCTCTCACCAACACACTTCTAGCCAGGTTTTCTAAACAGCTGATTTTCCAAACCCAAGGTACTGAGCACTGCTGAAAACCTGCCCTCTTATTTTGGGCTCTAAGTGGGGCTGAGGCAGTGTTAAGTATCTGGCCCCAGAAAGGTCGCACTCATCCTCATTCCTATTTTTGGGAAGTATTTGTTACTGGCAGTTTTTAAATAAAGTTGCAGTGAAGCTGAAAACTGAAATTAAAAAAGTAAATAAGTAAATCAGTCCCCCAAACCCAACCAAGAGCAGAATGGTTACCAGAAAAAAATGGAGAAATGCTAGGAACCAGATGAGGTCCATCAAGACCTAGCTACATGCTATCAATGTGATGTGAAAGGCACCCAAATGCAGTGGTGATTGGGGCAGTATAAAACAAGCTAGACAGACTGACAGAGTGTAAATAAAAGTTAAAGGTATGTTGATACAGAAAAAATTAAATAATGGGGCCAGGATATTGCGCATCATCGTACAGGTGAAAAATGACACAACATTAATATATTCTAAGAAATCAATTGCCAAGCTCTATAAACTGGGCTAGTGCTGAAAAAAATCAGGACCTTTATTACAAAAATAACCAACAGTCATCAACTAAATACTATCTACAGGTCTATTGCTGTCTGGCTCCATTCTGTCCCTTCTTCAGCAATGCAAGATTTAATATATTATAAATATTTTAAATGAACAAACCCAACTCGAAAGCTTTTTAAAATTCACAGTGGAAAACAGCTGAAATAAGAGGACAGCGCCCAAACTTTCAATAGAATTTTGCACCTAGAAAAGGACAACACTTTATGGGGGTTTGTCTGCACTGAAGAGTTGTACCGCTTTGGGGAAGAAGTACTCCAGTTATCAGTGTAAATGCACCCACATTAGTAGTGGTGCTGGAACTAGGGTGCTTCCACACTCTCTGTCTGAAAGTAGTAACCCACTATAAAAATTGTTCCAGCACTCCTGCACACTAGGGGTTGGATTGGTATAGCTATATCTGCAATCAGTCAGTCAATCAATCACACTCCAAACCAACAAACTATACTGGTACAATTTTTAAGCATAGAAGTGGGGTAAGAGGGAAGTAGCATGCTCATAAGGGTTCATATTTCTTAAGCTTCTGCCATTAACATAGGCATCAAGATACTGTACTCTGTGAAGTCTTCTTTCCACCATTCATTTTACACAGAGGTATTTTTATTTGTCTAGAAATTCATCTGATCAATTCAGCACCTTGCTCTAAAGTTTAACCATTGCTTTTATGTGCAAATGGAGCAGCACAGATATAACAAAAGTCTTGGTGATGCATTTGCGTCAGAAGAGGTTTTACTGATTTAAAATAAAAATACATTTAAAATAAAAATGTTGTACAGAGATCCTATATTTCTTATAAAATTCAGATTGCAATACTGCAGGATCATGCATTTATTTTGGGGCAGATTCTCAAGCAGCCTGTACCCACAATACGGGACTGATTTCCCTAAAAGGCCTCACCTCTCATTTAGGCACCAAAATAAAGACTCAATTTTCCAGAATTCAGCATCTACAGGAGCTCATCTGTTTTGAAAAGCTGGCTCTAAATTCCACACAAATTAGCAATTAAGAGCCCAAATCCCAGAGCCAATAAAGCGAGGCTGAAAACACATTAGCTGTGGATCTGGCCTGAAGAATTTTTAAACGTTCACCACACACAAGAAAGATGCACATAACTCAACATAATTAATAGATTGTTTTTCCATAGCCGTTGCTCAGAGGGTCTGAGAGGCGCTTCAGTTTGATTGTGAAACTTCGTTATCAAACAGTTCATAATCTTGTATCATCAAAAAGCGATTGATGTTAAGCAAACCGATGTTTGAAGACACCGGAGGATTGAAGAGCCAACAGATATATATCTTGCTAAGCCACCGTAATGTGGTGTTTAATTAACATGCAATAATTATTCTATTAAGTCAAATTCATTTGATTTAACAAATAATTTTATGCTAAAAAGAAAGCAATTGCTTAAGAGCTCTGCACTAAATATGGATCTGCTTAATTCTTAAAGTTTTAATAATCAATATAGTCTAATTAATAGAGCACTGCTTCATACTTTTAATTTAACTGCATATTTAGGCACCTCATTTTCCCTCTGAATATTTCTTTTTATTTTCCATCTCAAACATTTTTTTAAAATGTACATTAAGTACTATAGTAATTAGAAAGATATTTAGCACTAATACCAGCTTAATTTGAGTAGAACCTAATTAGTCTTCATAATTGGATTAAAGGGACCATTGGGATATCTCCCCCCAGTAACAAATCCTCAAAGTTTCTGTGCAAATGGAATTTATTCACAATACAGCAAGTGGCTTTTATTAACAAAACCAAGTTTTTGCATTCTTCTGTGTTATTAAACAACAACAGGCTGAGAAACACATTCAGCATATTTTTCTGCTGTCCAAAACCTGTTGTTGTCCCAAAGTTTCCGATTGATGCGGATTTGAAATACTTCTTGGAAAGAAGCGAAAAGATTTTAAGTCTTATTTGTTCCATCTTATTAATCTGGGGATTTTGAACACATATAAACATCTCCAGTCAGTTAAGGTGAGAGATGAATTGACCAAGATCAGAGGTTTATTTCAGTAACAGATTGAATCAGACACTAAAAAAAGAAACCCAAAAAGTTATGACATACAAAACCAGATTTTCATGGGCTCAGCAGCCAGTTTATTGACCTTGTTTGATAGTCTAGCCACTTAGTTTGCTGTCTAAACATTTTTGGCTCCTGAATCTTTTTTTAATTATTTTGCTTCTGGGGAGTCCACTCTTTGTGACTGGGACTCTAATTAATTTTACAGCCATTTTGCATGGACAGTTTTTTAAAATTGTGGTTTAAATGGAAATAAATAACAAACAAATAGATGCTGGGTGTGTTTCCAAAAATTCTGATCCTAGTCAATTTCAAAATAGGTAAGTTACCGATGGCTGACACACTAAGTCACCTAGAGAAAGTGTTCAGGTTGAAAATGCAGCACTTTCTAGAACCAGTCTCTTAGAAAGTAATTTGTTTCTTTTACTACTGAGGTTAATTTGTTTTTTCCTCTTTAGTTACTCGGGGTGATCGATCACTAGAGTATCTGAGCGCCTATGATTCAGAAATATAAGGAAGCTCAACCCTTCACAGGATCAGGCCCCAAATTTACTGAAAAGAATTCAGAACAGTGCTGAAGCCAAAAATAATCCATCTATGCTCAAACCCCTTACTGCAAATGCATCCCTCCCCTCCTCTCCGAAACTATAATTTTACAACCAGTGCTGGCCATGCTGACTCCACCAGTCACAGAATTAGGTTTTCATAGGTAAGACTTACATGGATACAGAGATTTAAGGTTAGAAGGGACAGTTACAACCATCTATTCTAATGTGATCTTTTTCATAACTTCTGGCTGAGCTGTTGCTCCTCTTTGAGAAAGGCAACCGGTCTTGACTGGTGGATTTTCACAGCATAGAGAATCCACCGCAACCCTTGGTAAATTTGTTTCAATGGCTAACAACCCTCCCTGCTAAAAAGGCACATTATTTCTAGTCTGAATGTGTCTTGCTTCAGTTTCCAGGTGCTGGATTTAATTCTGGGTTTTTTGCTAGATTAAAGAACCGCTTACTATCAGCAGTCTCTTCCCCAGGTAGACCTTGACTAAGATAGCGCTTAACCTTCCCTTGGATAAATGATAGCAGCCTCTCTCTCTCCCTAAGTTAAGTTTTCCAGTGCTCAAATCATTCTTGTAGCTCTACTCATTATTCTTACTCTGTGACCTGGGAAACAATGCATTGAAACAACCTGGGAGTTCATTTCCCCATTCTAAATCACCAGTTCTATTTGATCCTCTCAAGCATTTGACCACCAGTTCTTAAATCATTACACTAGATCCCAGTGGACTCGGATTCTAAAAATCAACTCGTCATGTTCTCTGTGCAATATAAAGAAATAAGAAAAATCATCCCTGACTCTTACTGAGCACTTTTCATCCATAGATCTCAAAGCATTTTACAATGAAGGAAACAGTATAAATATTTCCAGTTTGCAAATCATGCATCTAAAATAAATGTGTCTGTGAACCCTGAAACACATTTGGATTCTGAAGGGGTTAGAGGTGGAATTGCTCTGATCTAGTGAAGTCTGGCCCCAAATTGCTGCTATTTCAAAGAAAGAAAGAAAGAAAGAAAGAAAGAAAGAAAGAAAGAAAGAAAGAAAGAAAGCTTGCAGAACTATTTCTCGTAAATATTTTGCAAATATTTTGTAGCCCTTATTCATCTAATTCAGACCTCATCTGATTTGAACAGGGCTTCTACTGTAAGAGGTACAGCCCTGGATCTTACTGGAAATATACATGTAGTTGGAACAAAATTTTACAAAAAAAGTGTTCCTATTAAAGACACAACCATGAAATTCCACTTACTGCTACGAAACCCACTGCTCTCTGTCCCACCCTGGAAAAGGACAGGCTTTAGAAAGAGGCATTGATCTGTCTGAATACAGCATCAATATGTGAAATGTGGGGAAGGAAGAGAGATGTATTTTAAAAGCAGTTTCGGGTTTAAGAATGCAACGCGTCAATATACTCTCTGAAACCTCAGCTCTTACTACCATTCTTCAGTCTTCTCTCTGTATATATCTGTTTATCATCTCCCTTCAAAGCAAATCTCTCTCCCGATGAATACATCTTATTTATACCCCGAGAGCCTGAGATAAGAAGTTGTGAATATCACTGACGAGGAAACTATATTTTGCCCAAGAATGAAATATATTTGTGTTAACTGATCACAGGAGATTAAATCACTTTCGTAAATCAGTTCAAACTACATTATTACAATTGCTTTCACTACCGAACAATACTTAAAATATCCTGATTTGGGGCACGGCTAGCTCTTTATTGTAAAGGCTAGCCACTTAAATCAATTCTATAAATTGCCTTTAGGAAACTACAAAGTTACGGGGATTCGCTGCGTTAAGAGGAAACCACACAACAAAGAAAATGCCATTTGGCAACTGGTTATCCTAAGGGCTTTGAATTCCTAGATCAGTAGAAATACTACCGGAGCTAAGACAGAATTCAGCTGAGGGAAGCCAACCTTTTTTTCTACACATGCTAAACCACCCCACAAATGCGACAGTCCCCTCGTAGAAAACATGTGGCAAGGCCTCATCATGACGGTCATATCGTCTCTTCATAGCACTTAGTGCAAGAGGGACTCAGGTCTATAACGTGGGCTCCTGGATGCAACCATAATAAATATAAAGATAGCAAAACATCTTCAACAAAAGTTGGAGTCACTCAAAGCTACATAGAATCAGGCCCTAAAATCCAGTTCTACGTGCCTCTCAGGGTGAATAAAAATCAATGACTTAAAAAAAAATAATAATTAAAGACAGGTTGTTTGGGATTTTTTTTTTTTTAAGTAAACTATCTAAAACTGGGCTTGAAACTGTTAAGACCTAGGTTTGTTATAATCTATGAAAATAATCTAAATGAAGTGGAAAAAATAATGTTAACCAGCGAGCAGGATGTTTGCTGCTGAATTTTAAAGAAAGTCAAACCACTAAACTCATGGAAGCCACTGGCTAACCCCCTGAAACTAGAATGTGAAGTAGTTCTAACCCTATTTTTGACAACAGTAACCTCTTCTGCACCAGCAGAAAGAATATATTCTTTATTTCAATTTTTTCAGCTAATTCCATAGCTAGCTCATTGAAAAGTAGGAAACCAACAAAGAGCTGAAAACGGAAAATTTAATTTCCCTCATCTAAGCTATGGATAAAAACTAGGTGTGAGAGGACAAAATCTATTAGTGCTAAAGTATTGCAGGAAAATTGGTTGTAAATACAAAACATGTTTTTGATTAACACACTTTTTGTTTCTAATGAATCCAGAACATTTAGGATGTTTTTATTCAGCTAAGTAATTTTTTCTGAAACCACTGCTTTTATGCATTTTTGTGTGAATTGCAATTTCCATCCAAATGCCGTTTGGCACAAATCATGACTAAAAAATTAATCATCACGTAGTAAATAAGAAAGGCATCATTCAGCATTTTCTAATATAATAAAAAATTAAAAGTCTGAATAAAATAAGTTAAGTGCTACATACTGCTTAAATAAGTATGTGTAGATATAGTGTATCCTTGTTAACCAGGCTACATTTAGATGCAAGGCAACATATTTTAATGGTTACTATTTGAGCATCAATTTTTCCTTAGGCAAATAACTGAAAAGGACAAATGCAAAACACAATTACACTTGATTATTTAAATTAAGGTTTCCTGTTTGCTGATTTTAACCATGATTAAAAGTGGTGATTTAAATCGCTTCTATTTAAAAATCAATCCATTCTGGTTTCTCCTCATTTTCTACACATGCAACAAACAAAACCTCAGCGCGATTCTATTGAAACTAACCAAGCACCAAGGACACACTTGAAAACAACGTTATGAGTCGCAGTTTCTTTCTTCCTGGTAACACAAAATACGAATGAAAAAAACAACCCAACACACCTTAAAGCAAGGGATTTGGTCAGATCCTGAGTGTATAAATTGGGATTGTTATCCTGATGTCAATGGAATGACCGTGATCTGCACCAGCTATAGATCCAGCCAGTTATTTCTCAAAAAGCTCAGGGAAAGAAAAAGGGCCTGAAATTTCCTATTGCAAATTCAGAGAGATCCTGTAAGTCTATAGGGATAGTCACGGTCAGGTCTGTATTTGTGGGAGAGCGGTTTGGAGGGTTTTTAAAAAATTTTTAATTAATCAACTCTAAAATATATACAGTAATGACTGGAGCAGCCCATTAATAATTAGAAGTGGTTCAAAGCAGAACCAAGAGATGCCCAGAACAGACTAGCGGTATGGGGGGAGTGATGGGAACAGTAAATGCAGGGAGAGGAAACAGACAAGCTAGTTTTTCTCATGTACTTTCTGTACTATGGTAGCACCCAGGAGATCCAGCCACATATCAGGACCCTGCCATGCTGGGTGCTGTGCAGACACAGAATAAACTTTTGAATCCGTTTGTTGGGTGGGTTGATTTGATGTCTGTGGTTCTCACAGCGGCACATTCACTCTGCCCAGGTGTGTACAACACGCACCAGAACATTAGGGGGAAGAAAACAACATCAAAATCTACATACGGATTTTCACACGAACTCTCATCGCCCTCCCACAGTGCACCACAGCTTCTTTTACAGGGGCTGACCTCTTAATCACAAGGAAAGTCTAAAAGCCTGTGAGCCTGCTGGATGAACTGGCCATAGCCCTGGAGACCATGGACAGCCGGAAGCTTGATGGGGTCTCTCCATCTTTGGCCTCTAGGAGGCTCGGGCTTAGGGTGGCTGATTGCCCACCTTGGAACACACCCGACGTGCACCTGCACGGGGGAGATGTGTGTGAGAAACACAGCAGGTAGCAGCCATTTCAGAGCCTCAGTCCATGGCTAAAAACTGGGGGGCGGGCCATGATCCTTTTCATCACCTATCTCTCCATAGGGAGTGAATTCCACAGGCTGGAATTTGGAGGCACGGATAATGAACAACACTGGGTGAATCTCTGCGGTGTTTCCCATGGAAAGCTGGGTGACACCTTTATGTATACACTGATGCACGCAGCGAGGCAGGGACTGCCTCAAGGTCACCCAGCCAGCCAGTACCCGACCCTGAAACAGAACCCAACTGTCCTAATTCCCACCCCAGCCTCTCTACCCCTGACTGGTGGGGGAGGCCAACAGACAGAGAAACATTATTTGACCCAAGCACATTTCACTTCCCGTCGTTTTTTAATATGAGACAATTCTTTCATGATGTGAATGGAGGCGTGCCCTAGCCCGGGAGACCAGGGTCTGAAAAGCAGCCCACAGGTTATTAGAGCCCATTATTGGTTCTCCCTCTCTGCTTGGTGTAGTGCTTGGACACCCTCGAATGGCTTCAGAAAACCATCTCCTTAGACCCACAGACATGCGGTGGAACCGGGGCGAGTCATAACATCAAAGGAACGGCAACGGGCGAGGGTGGGCGTTGAACCAGTTTTGATGGTGGAATGCAGGAGAATCCAGCATGCAAGTGAGGAGGAAAATTGGCCCTGGAAAGACACACGCACCGGTCCTGCACTATCAACACCAACCTAAGGCAGATCCTCAGTTAAGATTAAATTAACCCAGCTCTGGGAATGGGGTGATCTGTCCCTAGCTTTGCTTTTGTCTCCAGCAGGAGCAGGTTCAACCCCACAGAGCCCCACAGCTTTAGGAGAAACTGCTCCTCCCTGCCCCGGGGGGAATCTGGCTGCTGACCATCAGTAGCCAAAGCCAGGAAGGATGGAGCCCACGGGGTTGATAATAAGACCTACAGCACCAGGAGCGAGGGAGCTAAGTGTGTTCCGCGGCTCTTGCTTTGCCTTCGTTGGCCAGAGCCGTTCAAGGAACCGATACCACTTGTCCCCTCCCTTCAGGAGCGGAGCATGAAGTGAGCGAAAGGGGAGGTGAACCGAGAGCCAGACCACAAAGTCCCTCGGCAGATCAAAAAAACCTTAATCAGCAATTTTCCCTCCACCGCTTCAGCGCTAACCCGTACGTGTGGCATTGAAGGCAGAAAACCCACATCCCGACCTTGCGGCCCCGAGGCTCCGTTTTGCCGGCTGTCGGGGCCTGAATGCCACAGCCCCTCCACAGAAGCTGCAGTGGGGTGAGGGGCACAGAGTCTCCATCTCAGGGGAGGGGGCCTGAGCTGAGTAAGGGTTGGGGCAGCTGGTTGAATCCAGAGCCGAGAGAAAACCCAGCTCCACCTTGACTTCTCCAAATGACTAGGAGGCTGTGGGTTGTTGGCTGGGGTAGGTGCATTTTAAAGAAACTGCTCAGAGCTCTGTTTAAAAAAAAAAAAAACCCTCCTCCGTGTGCCTTTGCCTAGCTAAACCCAGCCTGGGTTCCACGGAGACCAATCAAACTTCCATGCCAGGAAGGAGCACTGACCTGGGAGCCAGGATTCCTGGGATCCGTTCCTGCCTCAAGAGGGACAGAGGGAGCCAGCACTTTTGGGGTTTATTTTTGGCTCCTCGGTTTTATTCCCTGCTTTGCCCCCAACTTGCTACGTCGCCTTGGGCACTTGGTGCCTCAGTTTCCCCGTTCACATTTTGCCAATTTAAAGACTGAGCATGCTTTGGGCAGGTTCTGTCTTTCATTGTGTATTTATGCAGCACCTACCACCATGGGGCTCAGATCTCTGCTGGGACCTCAAGGCTCTGTTGTAATATAAATAAATAATCATTCACAGTGAGAAAGATAGTTGCCCCAGGACCCAATCCACATGGCTGCAGGGGTCCTCCCACGTGGACCCCACTGCAGGACTGGGCCCTGAACTACCTGCCCAAGGTCACGGCCAGGGATTTGTCGCATGAGGGGCCTTTCTGAGCTGGATGAATGACTGCATTCTCGGTGGTGTGTATAACTAGAGAGCGACGTGGGCCATTCCTTTAGCCATTTTAACTTTGTTCATTTCTTTTTGTATATTTTTATTTTACCTTGCCGATGTGAAGCTCTGCTAAAAGCTCTCGCCTGTGAGAGGGGTGTGACATCAGCCACTGAAGTTTCGCAAGGGTTTCAAATGAGACCATTTGTTCCACTCACACAGGGGCGAAAACGGAACAATGCACCAGGCCAGAGCCCCAGTGGGCACAAATGGATGTAGTTCCTTTGACGTCAACAGGCCACATCCCGGTTAGTGCAATGGACGTGGTTCCACTGATGTCAGTGGAACAGATCCTCACCAAGGGTAAAACAACGTAGCTCCATTGACGTCAATGGGCCAGCCCCTCCACTGGTGTTAAGCCGCATCACTCCAATGATACAACAGCTACTGTGAATTGACGTTGCACTATTGACTTAGACAGAGTGATGCCGATTCATACCAGCCGAGCGCCTGGCCTAATGAGTCCAAAACGTCAGCAAAGAGTCAGCAACACAAGAACAGGCTGGGAGTGGGAATTCAAAGGGTCTATGGGCGAGGAGAAAAAGAACGGGAAGTGCTGACATTCATTCCCATCGGCTACTTGCTCCATCCTTCAGGGCAGGTGGCTGGAGGGTGTGATCTACAATCCTGGGCCTAGACTTGGCCTGAAGCAGGATGGCGGTCAAACAGGGCAGTGGGGAAAGGGGTAGAAAACAGGACCCCTGCAGCTAGGTGCTAGAAGACACATTATCTATGGTTATTTCTGTGGTGAAATCACTGGAGCTACTCCAGATTTGCACCCGTGTGAGAGGGAGAGCTGTCTGGCTCAAGGATCTGAAAATTGGGATTTGCAAAGGACCTGAAGGGAATTAGCTGCTTAAATCCTAGGGAAAGTCAAGGGGGAGGCAGGATGGCCCTGTGGTTAGGGCCGTGCCCAGGGCCTTGGTGGGAGCTGTACTCAATTCCTGGGGCTCCCTATGTCTCCCCATGCGACTGTTGACAGGTCAGGCAGGCTGGGGTTTTCAAAGGCAGCCTCCTAGTTTTCTGAGTCACCTTAAAGGGGGCTGGTTTTCAAACAGTGCTGCGCCCCTATCCCCAGAATTCAGTGCCCTTTTGAGGCCTGAAAAGTCAGGCCCCCAAATGCTCGAAATGCTAGCCTTTGTCTCGGCTCCGCCGCCAATCTTTCCACCTCCCCAAAGCCAGGCCCTTGCACCTGCGCCCCTGCCTCCCTCTCCCTGACACTGGCTCCACACGGTTTCCCTCCCTCATGTTTCCATCTCCCCAAGCGCCTGCGCCCACCCCCTCCGGCTTCCCACATACTTCCTACGGACCCTTGCTCCCCGCGTCCCCAGCTTCCCACCACCCGACGCTGAGTTCTCATAGCTTTGCTCCCCCACAACCTCCCACATCCACCCCCGTTTCCCTCTCCCCAACACCAGCTCCTGGCGTTCCTTCCCACCCTCAGTTTCTCTAAAAATCTAGCCCTGCTCCAAGCCTGTACTGCCACTTTCTTGGTTTGCCGGCTCGGCCTTGAGCCCAGAGGCTCCAGCCTGCGGTGCCGTGCTCTGGCCAGGACAGCAATGGTGCTATTTCTGTCCCTGCCCACTTTCTCCGGGCCTTTCAGCCTGGTCGCTAGCTAATGAGGGCACTCTGCCAGAGCACCCGGGACTTCGAGCATCCAGGGATTTGTCCATTACCGCCAAAGCTGTGGCCAAAGCTGGTTAGCGTCGGGCTCCCTGCCTCGCCCACGGTACTTCTGCGGGATGATCTAAACCCAGGCACCCGTGTTCCACAGCCGGGTATGACAGGCGTAATCTACACATACCCCTTCCAAAGGGGGTGAAGGCAGGAACGCGACAGGAACCAATCCGCGTTTAAAAGAAGAGGGGAAAGAAGAGGTCTATTGACGCAGTAGGAAAGCCCATATATAGGGCAGCTTTCAATGGATTCAGTTGCTGCATTCTCTCACACACACATGTGAACTGAGACAGACACACACATAAAACCAAAGACATTATATATCTCCACACACACATGTACCAGAACAGATACAAACAAGGACACACACACAAAAAAGAGACAGGCAGGCAGACACATCCACACAGGCACATTATATAACAAAATAGAGACGCACACACATACAAAAGCAAAGACACATGAACACCCACATATAGTACTGATCCAGACACACACACACAAAAACTGAGATAAACACACACACCCAAGAAAGACACATATAAAGAAAAAGAGAGAGAGAGACACAAGGCACATTATATAAAAACACACACACACACGGAGTTCTAAAGCAGGATCCCATTGCTAATGGGCATCTAAAACCCCACAGAAAAGCCATCCCAAGCACTCTGCAAACCCCAGGCAGGCTCCCGACCTCTCTGCAATATTTCCTCCATAGCCCATGCAGGCTGCCACGCTGCCAGAGTCTCTTTCGTAACGGAGAAGTGAGGTCGTCCCCAGGTTTGGGAATCTCTGCTAACATTCCACCTTCCAAACATCAGATTCGAAACCCAACAGCCCGGATCCTGTTCTCAGCATCAATCAGGAGCAACCCCATTGACGTTCAGAACATTTATACCAGTGGGGTGACCGAGATAACAATCTGGTTGGGGTGGGGGCAATGGGGAAATCAGGCCGTGTAGAGAGGGACATGGTCGCGATGACAGAAACGGAGCTTGAAGGAACAGCCAGATTGGCATGGAGTCGGCAACCGCAAAGTCAGGAGCTGGGCATGTGTGCATGTAACAAGAAGGCACTCTGCAAACCTCCTACAAAATGCCTCAGCCCTACAGAGAGAGGGGAATCCAGTCTCCATGGTCCATTTGGACCTTGACGTCTCTGGAATGCCTAGTGCTTCGTGTGACGCAGATGCCCTGCGACATCTGGCTGGTGCCCAGCACCCAATCAGCAGTGCCATTCTGTAGCAAACATATCTGCAAACAAACTCAGCACCCACATGCCCCTAGGGCCCTGCGCTACTTCGATCAGCTGGTAGAAGTTGGATTTCCGCTCCCCGCCCCGAGCCAGGCATTCTCCACCTAAAGGAAGATTCTGGGTAGCGTCTTCTATCCAAGGGGCAGGAATCGGCCTGCAAACCCAAATTGACTCAGCCATGCAACGAGCTCCCAATGAGTTGGTCTGACTGTTATCACCATTTTACAGATGGGAAAACTGAGGCACAGTGACGGGGCAGACTTTATTCACGATCCCACAGAGTGCAAGCAGCACAGCCAGAGACAGAACCCAGAAGTCCTGACTCCCTGTCCCTACTGTCAAACCCACTAACTGCTAGACCCTACACCCCTCACGCAGCCAGGAACGAACCCCAGAGCCAAGATTTTCCAAAGCAATTGATGGTTTGGGGAGCCCCTTAAGGGAGCCTGATGTACAAAAGGCAGGAGTCCCGAACAGTCTGAGAGTTTCAAGTCAGGCTCCCAGAGTCACCAGCCCCCTTTGATGATCTTGGTCAGTAGTCTTGACTGCTACTCATCCAGTCCATATACTGGACCCCACATCCTCCTATAGCAGAGCAAGAGAACCCAGGCGTCCTGCCTGCCAAGCTCCCCTGCTTTAACCACTAGACCCCGCTCCCTGCAAGAGCAGAGCAGGGGAACCCAGGCATCCTGCCTGCCAGCCCTGTGCTGTAATCAAACCTCACCACCACAGGCAGGAACGCACCCGTGCCACGCACTGGGGCCATTCAGCTCAGTGCCCTCCGGCTCGCTGCTCCAGGTGGCTCTTTATCTCCCATCTCCCCCCAAAACCACCCACCTCTCATGGTGCCGGCGGCGCAAGCGGCTCTGTGGGGGGGGGCTTCGGCTGGTAGCACCTGCCTCTGGCTGTCAGCTGGGGAGCTCAGCGTGGGGCCCGGGGTGCCATGCTCTGCCCAGGGCTGGGCTGCCTGCATTTGAAACAAGCCTCGCCTGCACAGGTGGCTTGGCAAGACTCATTGACAGGCATCCCCCCTGGCCAATCAGGGCCCTGGCCGTGCACTGGGGCTAACCAATGGCAGCTGACTGGAAAGTTCCAAAGCCACAAGAGAGCGAGGAGCCGCAAGAGGCTGCGTTTCCATCTCCGAGTGCGAAGGGGAGGGGGAGCGACCTGGCCAGGGGCTCGCGCCCTGGCCTGGCCACCTTGGGCTTCTATGGAAAAAGCCCATGACTCTCTCCTGCATTAAAACCTGTGCCCCCTGCTCCAGCATGGTCCCTGCATGGGGCTCTTTGCCAACGTGCTCACAGCCTCCCAGTGGTGGGTGGGCATCAGACTCCCAACTTCACAAACTGGGAAACTGAGGCACTGCATTGGAGGGGAGGGAGTGACTTGACCTGAAATACCCAGAGCAAAGCTATGATCAGAGGCCAGACATTTTTGGTCTTCCAGCTTTTCCCACTCACGCCACTAGACCACGTCTCTGGTCCAGAGTGGAGGAGAGACCACAGAAGTCCCGACTCCATGCCTCTGGTACTACCCACACTCTACACCCACCCAGCACTGGTAAGAGATGAATTCAGGAGTCCTGATTCCCAGCCCTCCTATTTTAACCACTTCCCATCCAGGGCTGAGGAGAGAAGCCAAGAGTCCTAGCTCCTGGCCGCTTGCTCTAACCACTAGACCATATTCCCCTCCCAATCAGGAGCAGAACCCCAGAGTCTCAATCCCCTTGGTGACTTAACCAAATCACACAAGCGAACCCCTCCCCCCCTCTATTAACTTCAAGATTTTTGGTGTCACCTTGTGACCTGCTTTCCCCACAGCCACAGCCCAGAGGGCAGAATCATCATTTTCGCTCCCAGGACCGCAGCTTGGCCACATAGTGAGTCATTAACTGCATCAGGCTTGAAGACTCTTTGTCGATGGTGCTGCAGGGTGGGAGGATGTGGAGGCCAGCAGAGCCCTGCTGCATGGACACATAGCTTGAGTGCCATCTTTCTTCAACCAAAAGAGGAAAACATAACCCATGTGCATGTCGTACCAATGATGCCAGACACAACAGCACCTCAGCTCTGCATCCCAGAGCTATTCATACCTCAGTGAAACAAGGAAAACAACCCAGCCTGTGTACCGATGTGAACAGCAGCACCACAGTCTGCCCTATACATGGCACCCTGCAGCCCAGAAGATTTTATGAATTCTGGCTGCACAGCAATGCAGCCACCTCTGGGGTGGAACATGGCAGATATTCTACACAATAAGGCATGGCAAGGAAGCCTAGAAGAATCTTGCATCCAAGGGAATATTAGTGAGGCTAAATAGAATAAACTAGGGTTCTACAGGCCAGGGAAGGTGCCTTAAGTTCTTTAAAGTGGGTTTTACTGGATGCCAGGCAAATCTACACAGCAATTGGTTCAGATGGGGCAACTGAAAAAATACTAAATAAAATCCTGGGCCTTCAACCCTCACCCCCACAGTTCTCTCATTATGAATTACACTGAGTTCCCCAGCCAGGGCTCTATATCCAGATATTCTGTGCATTTCTTATGCTCTCCTGGGTTGCCATCTGGCACATATAGTGCACCAATTCCAGTAGGGCTGTGGCATGGTGCAGGATGGGTATTCACTCAGCACATGTAACCACAGAGCGCAGGTGACACGGGAAATGCTTTTTTTCCCATTTCATGAATCTAACGAAGTGGGATTGTGCCCATGAAAGCTCATGCAAGAAATAAACATCTTAGTCTTTAAAAGTGCCACAGGACGCCTTGTTTGTTTTAATCAATGGCAGTGATCTTTGCTCCCCTCTAGCAAGGTTCCTCCAAGGACCTCTGAGCACTGGAGAAGCGCTGGGAGGACAATGTCACCCCTCTTTTATAGGTGGGGAAACAGAGCCTCAGAAACAAAAGCTGCCCCAGGAGACGCAGCAAGTCCCAGAAAGCGCTCGGACTAGAACCCAGGAGTCCTGAGGCCCAGTTCCTCCCCCTGCTTTAATCACTGGATCACACTCCCCACCCACAGCTGGGAACAAAACACAGGCATCCCGAAGCCCAGCCCCTTCAGCTGACCACTAGGCAGCGCTGCCTCCCTGATGACGTGAATTAGAAAGTGTGGCAAAGCTCAGTGCACATCCGCCACGTGCCTGGCTGGGCCCTTCCCAGCTCTGGGCTGGCTGCAGGGGACAGTCTGGGCAGGGGGAAGGCATGCTCACTGCTCTCTTTCCTGTGCCACTCACACACCTGCCCTGGAGTGGAAACCCTTGTGGTTTGCCCTGCACCTGTACATAAAGGTTTCCGGCCGGCTCCCAACCCAGAGCCTGACACATCTGCAGGGTGCAGAACTCCTGGGGGCATACACAGCTATCGTCTCTACAGAGCAGCAAGGCCCCCTGGCTAAGGGGCATTCCTCGAAGCACCTCCTCCTGAAATGCCTAGACCCCACAGGTGACTAGAGAGGGGCCCATGGCTTACCGAGTCCTTTGGTTTTTCAGCTGAGGTCCTGAGGGGTCCCCAAAGTGCTGGCACGACCCAGCGCCCCTGCTCAGCTCCCAGAAATGGGTTCCAACCAGGAGGCACCAGGTTCTCCAGCCCTATAACAACCCCCTGTGCCAGTCTGGGCCCAGCATGCCGCCTGCTACCGCCCGTCCTCCCCCTCCCCCCCCCTCGCCCCAGGCGTGTCGCAGACTCCAACACAGACGCACAGCCCGCTGGGAAGGGCTCAGCTGATTCAAACCCAGTGCCCACATCGTTCCTGCCCAGGGAGACAGGGAGAGGGTAGGGGGCCCTGTGGGCAGCTGGCCTCCCCACTGGCATGATCCCCATTCCCCCTGCTGGGACCCCCTCCACCAGGAAACAGCCTGACCTTCCCCACCCCCCTGAGCCCACCAGCTCAGTCACGGGGCAGCTGTGACTTTGTTCTCTCCCTGTGGTGAGGGGAGGAGAGGGGAACCAGCCCCCATAGCAGGTGGGCTGGGGAGAGAGAGCCCCCGTTCCCCAGCTGTCCCACCCACACCCACCCCTCGGGAGCGTTCACACCTCGGGACGCCTCAACCACAGCACACTGAAAACCAAACCTGCCACTCACCACAGCGCCTGCCTCTGCCTCCTCCCCCTGTGTACAGCAGGGGCTTGGGCGGACACAGAACCCCCAGGCACAGCCAGAGAGAAACACAACCCCTTCAATCCTGCTGGCAGGTGCTCACCCCAAGTGAAAAGAGAAAATGGGGGGACTTGGGGACACGGCTGTCTGGTTATTATAGGAACGTACAGCACCTAGCACAATGGGGCCCTGATCCCCAAGTAGGGCTTCTAGTTTACGGTGAACAGAGCACTGCACTGGGCTTCAGGACACTTGGATTATATTCCTGGGTATGCCACCGGGTGACCTTGGCGATTCCCTTCTCTGTGCCTCAGTTTCCTGTTGCCTATTCAGACTGTGAACTCTTTGATGCAGGGCCTGTCTCTTGTGCATCGCCTGGCATCACAGGGTCCCGATGCCTGCTGGGGTCTCCAGGGGCACCCAGAATACCAAATACAAAACTGCAACACGCAGTGAGGCCCAGCCAGCCCCAGCGGTCAGAGGTTAAACGGGGCAGCCCACTGAGAAAGGGAAGGCTGGGGCAATGCATCGCTGGGGCTTGCCAAGGCAGGGCTGGTTTGGAGCAGCACAGGGCTGACTGGCCACAGCTTGCCTCAAGGGCCCAAGGGTGAGAGCTGGATGGAGCCAAGGGCTTTAGTCTGCAGGGGCAGGTTGTTGCAATCACCAGAGCCTACCACTAGGAGGTGACAACCATTGGCACAAAGACCCCATAGCTGGTAGTGCCCTTAATCCCCTTCCTTGTGGGTTGAGATCTGTCACTCAGCCACCTAACATCACACTGCTCCTAGGTGGGCCCAGAACCTATGGCCCCCTAAAGCACAACCCATGCCTGTAGCCCATCTGTTAGCTGAGAGGCAGTGGCGGACTCCAGCCACCAGAGGCAGCCAGAGTCCTCTGCTGGCATGCTCTAACCAGGACCACTCCCATGCTTCAAGCCTTCAGGGTCAGGAAGGAATTGCAGGTCAGCATAACCGGACTGGACACATGACCTTCCTCCATGGCACCAAGTGCTGGCTGCTACTGTGGGGGTTGGCAGGCATAGCCACCAGAGAAACCAGGCATGCTGGATGCTTGCGAAACCAATACTGCAGGGATTGCATTTACCCAGCCTGATTTGGAAATACCCCAACCATTGTCCCCTGTTGCCTTCAGCATGGCCAAAGAGGCAGGAAGCAGAGTTAGAACAAGTGCAGGAGGAGGCGGATGTAACATAGGATCTCTCCACAGCTCTCCAGGGAACAAGGAGGAGGGAGGTCTGGGTTCTCATCTTCCTTCTCCAAGCCACACTGGTTCACGGTGCCCAACCAGCCCAACACACTGGATCGTTAAAGCTGGGATGAGGTTTTTTCACGACTTACTAGCGACCTCGCCCCTCCTGACGCACACATTAACTTAACTCAACTGGGCTTAGAAAGCGCTACGGGGCGAGCCCCCCCAGGAGGCAATTCCTAGTGCCATTCCGTGCTGGTAGCCCACTGCATGGGGAGCTACAAAGTCCCACTTTTTGTATCTTGTGTTGGCTGAGCTCACTGCATCTCTCCATTCCCGCCACGCACTCCGCGAGTGCCATGTTCCTCTCCCCCTCTATTTCAACTCCGACTCTCCCCTCTTCTGCACCCTCACCCTTCCCGCATGCCAGGGCATAGATGCCAATTCCATGGGGCTGAGGCATCAGGGGCTGCGGGTGTCCTCCCCCCCCATATAGTATGCAAGGTTCACTGGTAACTCTGGGCCAGAGCTTTAGCAAAGGGTGAGCAGAGGCCGTAAGCCTGGTCCAGGAGTGAACTGGCTGTGAGAAGGGACACTGACAATTATTAGCCAGCTACTGTGCTAGGGATTAACAAGACTTTATAGACGCAAACTCTAAGGTCAAAAGGGATCGATATGATCATCTAGTGACCTCCTGCACAATGCAGGCCACAAAACCTCATCCACCCACTCCTGTAATAAGCCTCTAACCAATGACCAAGTTATTAAAGTCCTCAAATCCTGGTTTAAAGACTAACATACAGAGAATCCACCAGCAAGTGAGCTGTGCCCCATGCTACAGAGGAAGGCTGTCACGGGATGCACATTCGTGACCCCTAGGGTATAGTAGGTGTAACTTTTCTGTTCAGTTTTGCAGTGTAATTGTGTGATTTGATGCCAAATATGCTATGCCAGGTTCCTATGTGGATGGTCATAACATATTCTACCTAATTGCTGTGATGCCATGTTTCCTACTGCAACATGTGTGTACAGATGTGAAGCATGTTACAGGGTTCAGACTCTCTAGCAGACAGCCTGGAGAAGCATATAACAAAGGAAATGCAAATGCGCTCCCTGGCTCAGGTAGAAGTAAAGAGAATCACTCAGCAGCACAGAGTGGGAGGGACTGTCAGGAGTTTAAAAAACAAAGACACAGAGCGTTTGGGAGAAGCTCAGGCTTTTGCCAGGGAGACTCCATCTTGCAACTCTCTCCAACTTCAAGCAAGATCTGAGCGCTGCCTTGTAATAGGCAGAGAATGGCTGTAAAACAACAGCCACCTTGCGCATAATCTTGGACCCTGAGGTCAGTTTAGGTAGAGATGTTAGATTAGTATGTGGTTTATACCTTTTATTTGATAGTGGTCACTCCTGATTCATTTATAGTATGATTCTGCCTTGATTGGCCATGTTCTCACTTGAAATTGTACTCTGATCAATAAACTAGTAGTTTTATCTAAAGCTGTGTGATTTTTAGAGGGTGTGGATGTGGAAGGCTGGGTACAATCCACTTCTTTGTTAAGTGGATGGATTTGGGACTACGGTGATTGGGGGGGGGGTCCCAATACCTGTAAGACAGTGGCTCCTGTTGTGGTATCGGGCTGGAGGTGCTCGCTTGTGTGGCTAGTGGATATACACCCACTGCCTGGGACCAATTACACGCTGGAGGCTGGTGTGGACTGACTCAGGAGTGAATTGGGGTTCAGAAGTGGGGTTTGAGCGGTCATAGCGGCACATCAGATAAGATCTGGGGAGCAGCCTGTCACAAAGGCCAACATCCCCCCCCCCCCCCAAGCCCTAGCCAATCTGCTCTGGGGGGAACTTCCTTCCCGACCCCAAATATGGCGATCAGGTAAACCCTGAGCATGTGGGCAAGATTCACCAGCCAGACACCCAAGAAAGAATTATCTGTGATAACTCAGAACCCATCCCATCAATCATCCCATTGGCATATCTACCACCAGGAGCCAAAGATCACTCAATTGCTAAACTAGGCTGTCCCATCATACCATCCCCTCCATGAATTTATCAAGCTCTGTTTTGAAACCAGGTAGAATTTTGCCCCCACTACTCCCTTTCGAAGGCTATCCTAGAACTTCACTCCGCTGATGTAATTAATTAACCCTTTCTTCCAACCTCTCTTGCCTATTAGCCCTTTATAAACAGAATTGTATTAATGAACTGAGTCAAGAGGCTCCCAAATGCCCAAGAGCTGGGCAGTTGTCACTGTCCCTGCTGTACAGGAGAGAAACTGAGGCATGGCATGGTACCTGAGACCTAACCCTCCTGCTGACTAGACCACGCTGCCTCTGCTACTGGCTTAACAGGTCTGGAAGCGCCTGCAAAACTGACCATCGCTCGGCTTGAAAACCACAGGACAGGGGAGTCCAGGGCCATTTTGACCCCTAGGTATTGTCACAGCCATGATACAGACCCAGAACTATGGGGAGAGAACATCAGGAGCCCCCACTCCCTTTGGCCTAGGTTAGTAGGAGCCAATCTGGGCTGGGACCCCCCAGGTCTGCCATGTGGGCCGAGACAATCTAGGCAGATCTTTCGTGCCCATAGAGAATTAGGTACAGGGCCCCGAGACCCCCACTGGGGCAGGGCACCTTGGCACAGCCCATAGCAGGAAAGGCCTTGCGGCAGGAGCTGTACTCACATGTGTGTGTCTTCTTCATGGTGATCGGGCCTGCAACCAAGAAAGAGATGGGGTGAGACAGCAGCGGCCGGACCCCCGCAGGCATCCCCTCCAAGAGCCAGACACCCCTCCCACAGTGCAAGTGGAGCTGCATGCCCCAGGGCTGGGGAGCAGGCAGGACAGGACCACTTGTCACATGGCAGAAACTGAGGCACTAAGAAGGGATCAGACATGGCACACTCAGTAGGGTGTGAAATAGAACACAGGAGTCCTGAGTTCTACTCCCCTCAACCTACCCACTCACCCCTACTCTCCTCCCAGAGCTGGGAACAGAACCCAGGAGTCCTGACTCCCAGCCAACCCACTCGACCCTGCTCCCCTCCCAGAGCTGGGAGCAGAATCCAGAAGTCCTGATTCCCAGTCCCCCTTGCTCTAACCACTAGACAACCCAGGAGAAAAGCTCTACATTCCAGTCCCAACCCCTACCCCAATTTATCCTTCACTCCCCCTTTGAGTGAAAGTGACTCCAGGGGCCATGCCCCACGCAGACCATAGGGTGGGGGCCAACCGGAGTATTTGGGAACAAACCTCCTATAGCTCTTGGTGCAAATATTATTCGCACTATTTGTGCTGCGCTAGTGCCCAGGCACTTCATCCATGAACCAGGCCCCCCTTGAGCTAGGCACTGTACAAACCCAGGACAAAGATGGCCTCTGCCCCAAAGAGTTGACAATCTAAACATGAGCACAGCCAGATCCAGACAACTGGGGGAACACAGTGAGTCCACCCTACTCAGGCCAGGGAGCTGTGCTGGGCTGGGCTCACAGTTATAGGTATAGATGGGTAGACAGAGGGGGCACATGGCGATAGACAGATGGGGGTGAATGGACAGACAGATTATCTATCTATGGAGATAAACAGACAGATGGACTATAGGGGTGGGTACAGACAGAGGGGGCGAATGGACAGACCGACCGACCATATGGGTGGGGACAGACTGAGGGGTGTATAGGGATAGGTGAATAGATGCTCTGTGTGCCCCAGGCAGAGACCGCTGCCCCCTGGTGGGAAAGACTGGTAACACAGCCGCTCTCAGCCAGTCTGCACCAGGTACATTGGGAAGCACTTGCAAAATTCCCTTTTGTGCCCGTTTTAATATAAAGGGTCATCCACGGCTCTGCTCTTTCGGCTTGTATTCTCTTGAGGCTGTGGGTGGAGTGATAGATGCCACAGCCGCATAAAAAGGCCTCATGTTCCCAGCCACAGATGGGCGTTCCAAGAGACCCTGAGGTAGAGCAGGAATCGTGCCACCCCACCGCTGTCCAGACGCTCCCGCCCGGGGGGCCCAGGCATGCCCTGCGTCACTGTCTGTGATGAGAGGAGTTCTGGGATGTGGTGAGATGGTAGTGGAGGCACCAGCAACACACCTACCCTCTGCCCAGCTTTCACACATCTCGCTAGAGGAGCTCCCAGAGCCCTACAAAACATGAGGCAGGAGCAGCACCCCCAGGTCACGAGTCTGTGCAGAGTTAGGAATGGAACCCAGGAGTTCTGGTTCTCAGCCTCCCTGCTCTAGGCACTGGACCCTACTCCCACCCTCTGCAGGACACACAGTGGGCAATCCCCTGGCCTCCTAGCAGGGCCAGGCTGGCTATGCTCTGGACCCTGCTGGGGAGCATGGGGGGTTCCCAGGCCTCCCTGTTTACCGCTAACGTCCAGGTGCCATGAAGTACAGCTCCACCCAGCCTGCCAGTGCCCCAGTGAACCGGGTGGCATGAAACTTTGCGCCCCCAGGGACCGAACCACAAAGACGCAGCATCCTCCCCCAGAACCCCTCCCCTCCTCTCCACTTTGTATTTACTTCGAGGGTATTAATCCCTTGGTTTGTGGAGGGAGTGGAGGGAGAATTAGGAGACCTGGAGAGCCCATAGCCAGGGTAGTGGGAGACAGATCTTAATACCAACCCACAGCCCCCTGCTATTCCTGCCCTGCAGGTTACTACAAGGGGTTAATTGTGCTTCCACCCCACCCACTCCTCCCACCCAACAGGGAAAATCAATCAGATTAGCCCGCTGAGCGTTCGGAGCACCCAGTATCCCCCCAGAGAAAGCAGCATGCTCGCCACGCCACTCTCCTAAGCTGCTTTGCTATTTTCGCTCCTCGCCTTAACTCTGGGGCCCTCTCTGGGCTAGGCTGGAGCCGGCTCCCCAGGATAGGGCCAGCGAAGCAGGGAAAGCTCCCCCACCGTAGGGATCTGCCCAGGGCTGGCAGCTGGGTCTGAAGGGTACACTCAGGGCTCCATGGGTCCCCCACTGCAGCTGGGGGAATCCAGCTCTATCTGCAGGAGAAGCTGGGTCTGGCCCCAGGCCTGAACCTTTCTCCTCCAAGAAGCTGGTTGTTTGGGGGTTGGGGGCACTGAGACCATCCCAGCCCTCCCCCTGGGGCAAGGCTCAAAGCCAGCACCTGATCCCCCCCAAGATTTACAACTCTCTCCATCCAGGATGCACCCCACTCAAAGGCAGAGACATTCCTGGTTCCCCATTTTGGGTGGAGCCTGATCTTGGTCCTGGGGCCCAGATAACCCCTAGCTCTTTGTGGGGACCCTAGTCATGGTCTAGGTTTTGGCAGGGCTTGGCACAAGGGGGACCCCGATCTCGGTGCAGGGTGGGGGCAGAGGACCATCCAAGGGACCCCACTCTTGATCAAGGTGCAGCGACCAGCTTAGGCATTCCTGTACTATCAGCCCCACCCAGGGTCCCGATCCCCAGCCCAACACATCGGGGGCGCCAGTCCGACCCTCTGTGGCACCCTGAGCCAGCTCGGCTGCCTGCTGCCCCCTGCCGTGCAGGGTTTGACGTGGAGTGGGGCAGCGATGCGTAACCCCACCCCTACGCTGGCCTCGCCTGAACTCCCTGCTTACATAACCCAGCTCTTGGGTCTGGGCCGCCTGCCAGCCACACGTCTGAATCCCAGCGTGGGGAGGCACCTGAACAAGCGGCAACAGGAGTGGCTGAGGGCTGGGACCTCCTCACAGCTATTGCCTGCCCAGCCCAGCTCTGGTGAAGGGCCACCCTGCCTCCCTATAGCTCCTTTTAGCCCAGGCGAGAGCCTCACACTGAGATGCAGCCACCTCTGGGGTAAGGCCCCGCGGCTTTACAACAGTCTCAAAGTAACACCGCGCAGCACCTCAGGGGAGGGGAAGGGGCAGCACCGGGCTCCGCTCTGGCCGAGCGATGGGGATGCCAACCCAACCTGTGCTGCTGGAGCCCAGTGGGGGATGACCCTGTGGTTCCCATGGGCTTGTCAGCTCCCTGCCTGCGCCCCTGGGCAGTCCCAGCAGTTTCCTGAGGCTGATTCGTGGGCTGATGCCTCAGTTGCTGGCTAAGCTGTTCTGCCCGCTTCCCTCAGCTCTGGCCTGCTGTCTTTTCGATGTCAGACTGTCTGCTCGACAGAACCAGGAGAGTTTCCTGCCATTCCCCTGCTGATCTGGAAGGACACCCCCACACACACACACACACCCCAGGTCCCACAGCTGCTGCACCACTCCTTGCGTCACCTAGTACCTGCAGGGTGGGGGAGGTGTGAACTGGCACTCAAGGGATTAAAGGATCTGTCTCCCCCCTGCCCCATCTCCTGTCCTCGGTCCCATGAGCCAACACAGCGGCCTGTCAGCTCCTTGGGGCAGGGACCTCTCTGTTCTGGGCTTGGACAGCACCTAGCTCACAGAGGTCTGTCTTGTGAGTGGGGCACAATGCAAACAGTAATACTAATGCCTCTCTAGGGGAGCATGGGTTCTGCCCCCTCTAGTCACTGGTGAGGATAAGAGTCTACTGTAGCTACCAGCTAATGGTGCTGCTCCTTTAGCTCCAGAGTAGAAGGTGGCTGAGGCTTGTAGCATGGAAGATCCCAGGTTCATACCCAGCCAGGCTTACTTACGTAAGGCTGTTACGTAAGTTAAGTTGTCATGGGATAAAAGGGAAGGTCCTTTCATGGATTGAGAACTGGTTAAAAGACAGGGAACAAAGGGTAGGAGTAAATGGTAAATTCTCAGATTGGAAAAGGGTAGCTAGTGGTGTTCCCCAAGGGTCGGTCCTAGGACCAGTCCTATTCAATTTATTCATAAATGATCTGGAGAAAGGGGTAAACAGTGAGGTAGCTAAGTTTGCAGATGATACTAAACTACTCAAGATAGTCAAGACCAAAGCAGATTGTGAAGAACTTCAAAAAGATCTCACAAAACTAAGTGATTGGGCATCCAAATGGCAAATGAAATTTAATGTGGATAAGTGTAAAGTAATGCACATTGGAAAAAATAACCCCAACTATACCTATAATATGACTGGGGCTAATTTGGCTACAACGAGTCAAGAAAAAGATCTTGGAGTCATTGTGGATAGTTCTCTGAAGATGTCCGTACAGTGTGCGGAGGCGGTCAAAAAAGCAAACAGGATGTTAGGGATCATTAAAAAGGGGATAGAAAATAAGACTGCAAATGTATTATTGCCCTTATATAAATCCATGGTACGCCCACATCTCGAATACTGTGTACAGATGTGGTCTCCTCATCTCAAAAAAGATATTCTAGCACTAGAAAAGGTTCAGAAAAGGGCAACTAAAATGATTAGGGGTTTGGAGAGTGCCTCGTATGAGGAACGATTGAAAAGGCTGGGCCTCTTCAGCTTGGAAAAGAGGAGACTGAGGGGGGACATGATAGAAGTATATAAAATTATGACTGATGTGGAAAAAGTGGACAAGGAAAAGTTGTTTAAATACTCCCATAATACAAGAACCAGGGGTCACCAAATGAAACTGATAGGTAGCAGGTTCAAAACAAATAAAAGGAAGTTCTTCTTCACACAATGCACAGTCAACTTGTGGAACTCCTTACCTGAGGAGGTTGTGAAGGCTGGGACTATAACAATATTTAAAAGGGAACTGGATAAGTTCATGGGGGCTAAGTCCATAAATGGCTATTAGCCAGAAAGGGGTTAAGAATAGCGTCCCTAGCCTCTGTTTATCAGAGGATGGAGACGGATGGCAGGAGAGTGATCTCTTGATCATTGCCTGTTGGGTTCACTCCCTCGGGCACCTGGCACTGGCCACTGTCGGTAGACAGATACTGGGCTAGATGGACCTCTGGTCTGACCCAGTACGGCCTTTCTTATGTTCTCACCTGGGACAATGCCGGTAGCTCATTGCTAGGAGCGCAAAGCCCTGCCTGCACAGCAAAGGGGGAAAACAGCAGAAATCCATGAGCTGAGACCCCTGCAAAAGCCCAGAAACAATCACAAACCACGTCACTGTAATTTTTATTATGGCATCGCCTAGAAGAGTCAACAGAGAACGGGGTCCCATTATACCGGGCCCTGGAAATCAGCCCCCCCTCCCGTGCCAGGTGCTGCACAGACACACAGCGAGAGCTCACATAGTGCTCACAGTCTACTACACTGGAGAAGGCTGATTTCTTCTCATTTCACCAATGTGGGAACTGACACCCAGGAGATGAAGGGATCTGCCAGGGCTCGTACAGAACATCAATGGCAAACCCAGGATTCAAATCCATCTCTCTGCACTCGCTGGCCAGCAGCCAGCTACCCTCTCCCCGCCATAATGTCAGGTCTGTGGCTCCTGCAGTCCGCACAGGGAGGATCCAGAACCCACAGCTCTTGTATAACCACACACCTTGGCTGTTAAAGGCAAACAACACACCCTTGGCCGGCAGCTATTACATAATGATCAACACACACACACCCCACTGGAATCCATTGCTTTGCTGTCGCAGGGATCCGACCTCTCCCCAGGCAGGAGGAAGACCCCGTAGGAGCAATTCAGTGGGGCAACTGAGGTGGCTGGAAGACAGGGGTAGGTCGCTAATCCTGAGGGCAGCTGGTTGTAGAGAGACCAAGTGGCTCCCCTTTTCAGATCCAGAGGGGTCCTTTCAGTGGCTGGATGATTACCGGTGCTATCAGGTCATGTGATGGAGGTGCACAAACACCCCGGACAAGATCAGGGCTCGGGGTGTCAAGAAAACAAGAATTCCATTTCATAAAAATATCAGTGTTTCACATTTGGTTTGATTCCTCATTGGGTGGGGTGAGGGACGGAGACCTCTGGAAATATACAAAACACCAGGGAAACAGACTGTTCAAACCACTGCTTGGAATTGGGCATAGAAGGGGTCTGAATATAGAAGGGGTCTGAATATGTGTCTTTTACATCCCAGGTGAATGCTTGGCTCTTCTTCGATCTGTCCCCTCCAGAATTCCATCCTGGACCCAAGAAGTCAGCCTGATGAAAGTTCCATCAAAACCGGTAAATTTCAGCCAAGTTTCGGTTTTAACAAATTCATGTCTCCAGCAAAAAGAACCCAACCAAAAACAAACAACCCAACCATTGTGTCGACAATCTCCCGAACAGCTCCCGTCGGGGCACCACAATGCCAGGCGCTGCACAGAGGCACGGTAAGAGCCAGTCCCTGCCCTGCAGAGCTCCCAGTCAAACGAAAGATCACAGTTCTCAGCTGAGAGAACCTGAGCCCAGATGCAGCTTTAGCTGTGATGCAAGAGGGGAAATGGAGATGGACAGGGGGGATTTCACACTGTGAAGAGGTGCGCGTCTGCATTGCAGACGCCAGCCAGCGATCAGCCATCATGGGCACCAGGGTGACCACTGGTAAAACAAGAAACCAAGTGGGCAAGAGAAGAGTTTTTCAAGTGTGACCTGCACCCCCCATAGCCCAGGTAGGCAGCAAGAGGGAGCCACTTGCTCTGTATCTTATATTTGCACAGCATCAGGGGCAAAGTGGGAAACAGAAGCAGGAGTTTTGATTCCAATCCCCCTCTGCTCTAACCACTAGCAGCTGCTTCCCTGCCAGGATAGCACAGCAGGAGTGGGAACTGAATTGAGGTTGGGGGCCAGAACAGCAGAGGGAAATGTGGGTCAGATTGGGGGCCACTGGCAGGGCTGGAATAGGAGGGGGGCTGCGGGTCGGGATATCAGAATCGAGGGGCCCTGGAAGAGCTTGTGGGGAGGCGGCAGCTCAGGCTGGGAAAAAAAGCTTTGGGTCTTTAGACTGAATCTTGCTGTTCAACGTGGGCAGCAGGGGCCCCATGGATCACAAATAAACCTGATCCCTGACTGAAACCACTGCCAAGCCCTTCCAGGCCAGGTCAACCGTGCACTGCAAATTCCTGCCACTGTTGAGGAGGAAAAACACATCCCAGGAAAAGCCTCCTGAAATCACCACTAACACCACATGCCAGTCGGCATGGCAACTCCCTGTCCCCTGACTCACACCCCAGCCAACCACTCCCAGGCTGGCTTCCTAGTGTTGGATGGAAAAAGAAAATCCATCCCTAGTGCCGGCTGCGGCTTCCAGGCTGCACAGCGAGGGGTGGGGCTGGGTCCTATGGCCCAGAGGTTTGCAATGCCACAGCCCAGCTGTGCAACAGCTGCCTTCCTGAGGGCCCCTGAGAAGGCCACACGACCCTGCTGGGCCCTGGCCCCATCACTCAGGAGTAGCAGGATGTGAAATTACAACCAGGGGCAAATGAACCCCCCACCCCCATGGCCTGTTTTGAGACAGGGATGCTGGGATGGAAGCCCAGTCCCTTGGAGGCCCGTGCGTATTACTGGCAAAATCTAGGCACGGTCTTGCGGTGTGGGAGTGATGGCTCCGAGTGCTGGCTCTGCCGCAGGCTCCCTTTGGCAAGTCACTTTGTCTCCCTGGGCCTCAGTTTCCCCATCTGTAATATTGGGACCAGGACCTTTCTGTTTGGATGGTGAGCTCTTCGGGGCAGGGCCTTCCTTCTAGGGACTACCACGTCCCACCCAAGCTGGGAAGCAGGGTGGGCCTCCCCTCCCAAGCCTAAATAGCAGCCGACATCTAACGCAATGGCGCTTTCCTCCGGAGAGGACCTCACACACACACTCAGCATCAGGCTTGAGTCTTGGCCGTTGGCAGCCAATTGGAGGAATTCCTATTGGAGGAAAATAGAGTGATCAGGAACAGTCAACATGGATTCACTAAGGGCAAATCGTGCCTGACCAACCTGATTTCCTTCTGTGATGAGATGACTGGATTTGTGGATGCGGGAAGAGCCATTGACGTGGTATACCTTGACTTTAGCAAGGCTTTTGATATGGTTTCCCACAGCATTCTCGTCGGCAAGTTAAGGAAGTATGGGTTGGACGAGTGGACCGTAAGGTGGATAGAAAACTGGTTAGATCAACAGGCTCAGCGGGTAGGAATCAATGGCTCGATGTCTGGTTGGCAACCGGTAACAAGTGGAGTGCCCCAGGGTTGGTCCTGGGGCCGGTTCTATTCAACATCTTCATTAATGATCTTGATGATGGAATAGAATGCGTGCTTAGTAAGTTCGCGGATGACACCAAGTTGGGGGGGAATGGTAGATACTCTGGAGGGCAGGGACAGGATCCAGGGAGACTTGGACAAATTGGAACACTGGGCCAAAAGAAACCTCATGAGGTTCAACAAAGACAAGTGCAAAGTCCTGCACTTAGGACGGAAAAATCCCATGCACTGCTACAGGCTGGGGACCAATCGGCTAAGTAGCAGCGCTGTAGAAAAGGACCTGGGGGTTATGGCGGACAAGAAGATGAATATGAGCCAACAATGTGCCCTTGTTGCCAAAAAGGCCAATGGCATATTAGGCTGCATCAGTAGGAGTATTGCCAGCTAATCGAGGGATGTGATAATTCCCCTCTGTTCGACACTGGTCAGGCCGCATCTGAAATACTGTGTCCAGTTCTGGGCTCCCCACTACCGAAAGGATGTGGACAAATTAGAAAGAGTCCAGCGGAGGGCAACAAAAATGATTAGGGGCTGGGGCACATGACTTATGAGGAGAGACTGAAGGAACTAGGCTTATTTAGTCTACAGAAGAGAAGACTGAGGGGAGATTTGATAGCAACCTTCAACTACTTGAAGGGGTGCTCCAAAGAAGAGGGAGGTAGGCTGTTCTCGATGGTAACAGAGGACAGAACAAGGAGCAATGGTTTCAAATTACAGCTGGGGAGGTCAAGGTTGGATATTAGGAAAAACTTTCTCACTAGGAGGGTGGTGAAGCATTGGAATGGGTTTCCTAGGGAGGTGGTAGAATCTCCATCTTTGGAGATTTTTAAGGCCCGGTTAGACAACACCCTGGCTGGGGTGATTTAGTGGGAGTGATCCTGCTTTTTAGCAGGGGGTTAGACTAGATGACCTCGTGAGGTCCCTTCCAACCCTATTATTCTATGATTCTAAGAGTGGCTTCAATGTTCCTTGATCAATGCTCAGGGGAGAGAGAGGCAACCTGGGAAATGACACTGCTTATCCATCATTAACCTCCTGCCTCAGTTACGTCAATGCTATAATCTCCCACCTGCAGAAGCGGATGCGGGGACAGAGAGATATTTATCCACCCAGTAAACTCCTTTCCTTTCTCCAAGCTAATTCACTGCTGCCCAGCAAGAGAGACGAAAGTAGCAAACCAGGCGGCTCAGGGTGTGGGAGCACAAGCCTACAAGACAAAGGGGTCTGAAGGCACGGATCCTGGAGCCCCTGCGGGGGGGAGGTGTGTTATTCAATTTACAATCTAAGGAAAGTCCAGGCTCCCACAGTCACTCCCTGCAGAGGGCAAAGGGCCAGTCCATAGGGAAACCGACTGGAATAACAGTCCTCCGATCAGTTTCCCCAGGAAGTAAGCCCAGACTGAAATGTTCATGCAATATGTGATGGCTTTAAGTCCCTGCACAGGCCTGTGCTCAACACTGATTCTCTCCTGGGGTGAAATCTTGCACCCATAATGGTCCCTCCTAGAGACCAGTCCCACCCCAGATTCAGCTGCACTGGGATAGCCCATACAATGTCATTCTGCCCCCCACCTCACCTTTTGATGGAAGGTACCCTGGAGGTTGGCATACAGGAACTGTGTGACTGTCACAGCCCTCACTGGGCACATGGGAAATTAGCCCTTACGTGGTCCAAGATGAGGAAACTGAGGCAGAGAATAAGAGAGAGGCAGAGACAGGACTAGAACCGATGCACCTTGACTCCTGTCCCCTGTCCCTAGGCAAGCTCTATCCAGGAGTGCAGACAGAATCAGGAGGGATTGGGGGGAGCAGCAGAACTCCCAAATGCTAGCTGTAGCAGGGACTGGGGCACAGAACAGGGTGTCTGAGGTCTAGTCTCAGATCTGGAAGGGAAGTGGAGTCTGGTGGTTACAGCAGAGGGGCTGGGAGCCAGGACTCCTGGATTCTTTCCTCAGCTCCGCCCACTGTTTCTCAGTTTCCTGGTCTGTGAAATGGCCATTATAGCATGGACCCATCTTCTCAGGGCCACGAGGCGGCACTCCCTAATGCTGTCCAGCCTTGTAAGTTCCTGAGGGAGCAGGTTCTTGGAGTGGGCTGAGTGGGAGAAACAGGGAAGCTGCCCTTCCCCTCCCCAAACAACTCCAGCTTCACTTGCCACCCTTTCGGCATCAACCGCCATCCCGCCAGCAGCTCCTGCCCTTCGCAGGATCCCGAAAGTGGTGTTGAGCCGGCGGGGCTTTTACAGCCAAGATTTCCATGGCAGCCTTCCCAGAATTCCACAGCGCTGACTCAGCCACTCCTGCCTTGGAACATCCCAGCCTCCCTGTTCCCCAAACGGCCGGCGCCCTGCCGGGACACTGTGCTGGGCGACTCTCCAAAGCCAGCACACCCTGATTCTCCAAGCCACCCCTGCTAGTCTGACTGGATCTTTGCTGCCCTGGCCTGTTGCTGGGTGCTGTTAAATGGCGAGCACGTCCCACCCCAGAGCTTGCTGTCATCTCACCTGGCCGAAGCTACACAATAATGAGCCTCCATGGCTGGCGCGAAAAACCTCTCTGTGAAAAGCAAACAGGGCTGGAACGGCCCTAAACCTCTGCACGGAGGGTTATGAGCTGGCAAGAAGAGTCCAGGAAAGCCCCTCTCCCCACACACTCATACACATCTGCTCTGGGGGTTGCGGGGGATGCTGAACAGCTATGCAGCCATGGGTTTAACAAGTCCTTCACAAAGAGAAATTAACCCGCCAGGGTCCCTGGCTTTGAATCAAAATTGGCTGTGTTTTTAAACTCCGCTTTAGTTCAAACAAAAATTAATTCAGGGAAGTTCTCAGGCCTGTTATCATCCAAGAGGTTAGACAAGATGCCCTTCTGGCCTTGGAATCAAGGAAGGGAAGCTAAGCACTGATCTGTTCTACAGAAGGGGAACCTGAGGCATCAAGAAACATGACACACTGCAAATCCGGTGGCAGAGATGGGACCAGGGGTCCTGGCTCCCATTCCCCGAGTCCGAATGCCTGGCCCTAGAACATACATTTTCCAAGAGGAGAGGATGGGACCCAGAAGCCCTGAATCCCAGCCCTCCCCTTGCAACCCATTAGACCCTGATCCTGGCCCTGGGCTGAGAATAGGACCCAGGAGTCCTGACTCCCATCCTCTATCTCTAGCCACTAGACCCCGCTCCCCTGCTTAAAACGATATCCCAAACCCAACCCTGATGCAATGCCCTTAAAATCACCAGGGAGGCCTTTGATGTGAGAAGGGGAAAAGGAGCCCTAACTGGATAAAGCCCCCCAAGAGAGGGGATGCCCAGTGGGTGGCTGAGGAGTGGCAAAGGGCATTGTGGGAGCAGGGGAGGGAGGGAGCAACGAGCAAGCTTTTGGAGGACTAATCCCAGGAGCACCACTCCCCAGCGGCACCGCACATCCTCCTGGCAATACGGCCCCAGCCAATGCAGGTTAGGCACTGGACACTTCCAGCAGGTAAGCACCAATGGAGATGTTATCCCAGCCAGCAAAAGGAAGACTCTGACTTCAGCCAATCTCTGCCAAGCCCCTCCGTTTACCAGAACCATCCCTGTTCCAAAACCCTGCCCATCGGCCCATGCAGCTTTTGAAGCACCCGCGCAGCAAGCAGCCACTACAACCCCACGCAGCACCTGCCTGCCAGCCCGGACCTCATGCCACACAGCCCCAGAGCAGAAAAGATCATTACTTCACTGTCCGAATCCATGGCTTGCCCACACCTGCCACACTGCCTGCGGTTCTGGTATTCGCTCCCCTTGCAAAAAAGTCACAGTCAAATTGGAAAAGAGGCAGGAAAAGGCAACAAAAATGAGGAGAGGGATGGGACAGCTCTTATAGCCAGAGATTAAAATGATTGGGGCTGTTCAGTTTGGAAAAGAGACGACTTAGATGGAGAGATATGATCGAGGTCTATAAAATCATGATTAAGGAAGCCTCATTCTGCCCGTCACATAACAGAAGAACCAGGGTCACCCGATGAAATGAATAGGCCGCAGGCGTAACACACACATAAGGGAGTGAGGCTTCACCCTGCGCATAGTCAGTCTGGGAAAGTCACTGCCAGGGGACATCATGAAGGCCAAAAAGATAAACGGATTCAATAAAAGAGCTAGCTAGGTGGAGGATGGGTCCATCGATGGCGCTTAGCCACGGGGGTCAGGGACACAATCCCACGCTCTACGTGCCCTTACACCACTGACCACCACAAGCTGTGGGGAGGGGGGACAGGATGGATCACTCAGTTATTGCTTTTTCTTTCCATCTGAAGCACTGGTCACAGTCAGAAGACAGGACCCTGGGCTGGACAGACCACTGGTCCGATCCAGTGGGGGGCAACTTTCCACCAGGCCCCTGTGCTCCACGTGGCATTCATCATGCCCCTGCACTGAGCCCAGAGGTCCTCACCAAGGATGGCATCAGACAATCACACTGCACCCCAGGGCCATGCACAGTGGTTAAAGTATAATTTGATGGGCCCCAAAACGTTGGACCCTCAAATTTGGGGGCCCTGGAACTGTGTTCCGGTGCATTCCCCCTTACTTTAACCCCTGGCCGTGCACCCCATCCACCTCCCAGCACAGTGGGATCCATCTCACAAGCCCTCTGCCAGGCTCCCCCTTCCTTCCCTGGCATGTCGCTGCAAGACGCAAGAGTCTTCTCTGCACCCAACACCCCTCTTCAAAACCGCATGTCACCCTGAGACTGGTCTGAAGACACCTCTGCCCTCACCAGCCTGTGACTTGCGAATTCTTCCTCAGTGGGTATTCACTAGCCCTACAGACTAGGGGGCAGGTATGGGGAGGAGACCGGATGGGCAAAGCACAAACTAGCCAGCACAAGAGGGGGCACAAACCCCACTAGAGCTATCTAATCCAGCTGCGGGAAGAGCAACTCCCTGGGAACAGGTTGGACGGCTCCTGCTGGCTCGCATGGGGGCCTAGATCTGACAGAGGGACTCTTGGCTTGGAAGCTCCTTGAGGGGCAGGGACCTTTGTCGGGTGCTTGTAGAGCCCCCAGATAACTGAGCAAGATTGGGCAACATTAAAGCGAGTGAGAAGCAAAGCATCAGCATCCCACGCTAGGAGCAGGCAAAGCAGTGTCTGCACAGATGGTCTAACGCGGGCTGCTGTAAAGGTGCTGTGAGATCTCTGGGCGCAACACCAACAGGGCCAGTCACGCTCAACTTCCTTCCACACTGGGGCTCTCATTGCCATGCTGGGACCCTAAGCTGGGTGGTCCCTTGCCATCTTTCCAACTCCCTCCCCAGAAGAACCTCTTTGATTGCATTAGATTCTTTATTTTAACTCCCTCCAATAGTTTATGAGCCATTATCCCACTCCTGCCACTTGCCCAAAACGCCCCCTGGAGTTCTTCACGGTGAACTGCACCTGCTCAAAGCCAAGAGATACCAACTCAGCACCCAGGGGTACAAGGTTATTTGCAGCTCCTCTCTCTGTGGAACAAAGATTCCAAGGGTGCTGGACCTGAAAGCTGGAAGGAGCTGGTCTTGGACCTTTCCAGGTGCCCTCAAGCCAACAACAGGCCGGGTCAATGCAGAAGCTCCTTGCCACAGCAACGAGGGGGCTGGAAAGGTAGGAGGATGTCCCCTGTGCCAAGGGAAAACAAGAGTTCCGTCCACCGGAGGCGCCCACATGTTGATTGCAACAGGCCACTCCGTGGATGTGGGCTGCTCCGGTGCAGTTTCCTCCCCATTAAAGAAGGGGGAAAGCCCAGACAGGTGGAAGAGGCACTCCGAAGGGGACCTGGGGACACAGCACACCCGCGGTCGCTAGCCCGGAGTGCCACGTCTGGTGAGCAAGGCCAGCATAACCCTAGGAGTGCAGTACTGACTGGATCTGAGTGACCGGAAGGGATGGAGAGAGAGGGACACAGACACTCAGCAGCTGAGGCCCATTTCACCTCGAAGGGCAGCTCTCTCCTGGCAAAGGGGGTGAACCAAGGGACCCAATCCTGGCCAGGGCCTCCCATCAACTGGGGGAAGCGCCACACATGGCAGGATCAGGTCTCTGGTGCTGCCCACATCTCCCACCTCAGCTGGGCCCCCACTACTGAAATGGGCAACTCCCGGGAGGGGATTACCAAGGGATTAGGCAGCAGGTCGCGTCGAGCGCCATGAGCCGGCTTTGTCCTGCACCACGGCCAGCACGTTAACATAATTAGCTTACACATCCCAGTGGTTAAAAATAAAAGTGGGGAGAGAGGGCAATGTATGAGCATGTGCGGTCAGAGGGGATGGTGCCACTCTCACAGTCCCCCCCATTAAAATCAGCCTCCAAAGGGGCTGGGGTTCCCCTTGGCTTCCACCTTGGTATTATTAGGTGTATTACAGTAACACCAGTGGAGAGCAGGGACCCAGTGCGCCAGGCACTGTACAGACACAGAGCAAGAGGCAGACCCGGAGAGCTGACAGTCTGACCGCACCAAGGGTGGGAGGGGAAACTGAGGCACAGAGCGAAGTAGAAGTAGGGACTCAGTCACCGAGACTTGGACGATGCCGGGGATCCCGAAACAGAGACATTGGGAAATGGAGATTCTGGGCCTCTGGGCTGGAGTGACCCCACCCTGAGTGTTGCATGGCATGAGTCTCACACACACACGTCCCTAGCAAATTCTCTAGTGGCATGTGCCACTATGTGTCCCAGAGGCGGCTACAGACGCCCTCACCATGAACCACACCTGAAACATGCTCTCAGCCAGCTGACCAATCCTTGCCACTCCCACCGTCGCCACTTAGCTCTTATATAACCCGGTGTTATTAATACTTTGCTGTAGCACCTTTCATCTGGGCCGTGGTATGCTCCTTGTAAAGGTATTGTTATGCCCTTTCCACAGATGGGGAAATCAAGGCACAGTCCCAGCGTCTCACAGCAAGCCAACCGTAGAGCTGGGAACAGAAGGCAAGCCTCCTGACTCCCAGACCCCACCCTGCTCCTCTCCTAGAGCCAGGAATCCGACCCAAAAGTCCTGACTCCCCATCCTCCCTGCTCTGACCACTTCTCTCTCTCTCTCTCTCTGTTTAAACACAACCAGCCTAGGATCCATGTGCAACTAATGCTAATTTCTCACGCGCTACAGACACTGCCGCAAGAGAATAACCAGAACACTTTGAGACCTAGCTTAAGGGAGCCTCTCGCCAGAGCTTGGGGTTCTTTTGCTGGGCAGATTGGTGTCTGCTGGGATCCGCAAGGGCTGAGGGTGTTCATATGCTGAAGCCTCTCCTCGGAGGAGATCTGGATGCGCTGTTCTCACAATGGGAAAGGGGCTTCCTCCATCTGATGCTTTTATAACAGCTGGGCTTGAACCCAGGGTCTCCAAGACAGCCGCACGGGTCCCTCTGTCACTCCACCCCCTAGAGCAGGAGTAGTCTGTTCTGCATTAGCAGACCAGCCACTAGAGGGGGAAGCAATGCAGGCTTTTCCACTTCCCCCCAGGAGAGCTCCAGGCCCTACGAAGAGAGGGATGATGGAGATTCCTTGACTCTCCCCTAGACCTTGTGCAATCTATGGTACATGCCTGGCCCCCACTACATAGTATCTGGGCACCACCCAATCTGAAATGTATTTATCCTCAGGACCCCCGTGAGAGGCAAGGCTATTATCCTCATTGTACAGATGGGGAAACTGAGGCACAGAGCAACTAAATAGCTAGCCCAACGTCACAGAGGGAGTCTTTGGCAAAGCAGGAAATCAAAGCAAGTCCTAGGCCATTGTGCCAACTGCTGGGCCACCCTGCACCTCCAAAAATGTGTTCATGACCCAGTTGGGGTTTGGTTCCCCAGCCAAACATTGAACAGCTAGAGCAATATCCCTCCGGCCCAGCCCTCCCCAGCACAGGGGCACCTACCCAGCCAGCATTGGACCTTTCCAGGGACAGACTCGCTCAAAGGGAAAACAGCCTCGTCTGTGTGACAGCAATGCACACAACAGTAGACAACAGAGCCATTGCGAGCAACCCCGGCGCCTCCCAGTGCATCCACCGCTTCCCACCTGCTGCTTCTGCACGGCAGCCTTAGCCAATGCCCTGAGAGCCTGCAGCCAGCCCGTGTACCAGAACACCTGGACCTCTGCAAGCGCTGTCTTCCGAGACCACTGGACACTGCACAAGCATTCGCTTCGCCTCCACCATCCTTGGCCAGTGGCAAAGGGAGGCAGTAAACCAAGGCACAAACCCCATAAAGAGTGGAAGAGTTGGGGGGGAAAATACCCCAGCATCCCCTTTGCTCAACCCATTAGGCCATCCTTTCTCACATGGCCAGGGATGGAATCCAGGAGTCCTGACTGTCAGTCTATCCCCTGACGTTCACTTGCCCTGAAAACCAGGCACAGACATTAGGACAGGGGTTGGCAACCCAAAAGATGAGAAGAGCCATTTTTAAAAATTCCTTCAATAACCAAGCATTCTGAGAGCCACAATGGGTGTAGCCTTCTGGTGAGGGGTGGGGGAAGCTGGGCCAGGGCACCTGCTGCAGGGCCCCTGGCAGGAGTTGGAGGGAGCACGGAGGGAAGACTGGGCTTCCCTTCCCGTGGGGTCCCCCAGTGGTAGGGGGGAGCCCAGAGCCTGGCACGGGCTGCCCACCGGGTCCCCAGGTGGTAGTGGTGGCCCAGAGCCAGGAATGGGCCGCCCACAGGGTTTGCCAGTGGGGGGCTGGGGACACGACCCGGAGCCCAGAGCTGCAAGGGCTCAGCCAAAGAGCCGCATGAGGCTCTGGAGCCGCAGGTTGTAGACCCCTGCACTAGGAGCTCCAATGCAATCTCCAGGACATGCACCCCCCAATCCCAGTACCAAGGACTCCTGAACACCAATCCACTGATCCAACCGCTAGGTTACACTCCCTTCCAAGGCTGGGAAAGGAAGGAGTCCTCCCAGCCCTTTGACCCACACTCCTCATTCTCAGCTCCAGAAAGGGGTTCCATGGTGGTACTCCCATGTCCCCGGATCTAGCCACTAGGGAACACTGCTGCCAGCACTTTAAGCAGGTCAATAAGTGGACACAGGAGTGTGAAGATGCACTGATTTCAGCCCTGCAAACTCTGACTCAGTGGGGAAACTGAGGCACTGTACTTAAGTGTCTTGCCCAATGTCACAGCACAGAACTAAACCCAACTCTCCCAACGTGTAGGCCAAAGCTGTAACCACTAAGCCATCCGACCTCTCCAGCACTTCACTCTGAGCCCAGGGTTCAGTCGCTCAACAGCCTGCAGCATCCCTCCACCCTGTTAGTCTTTAAGGTGCCACAGGACTCTCGTTTTTTCCTCCACCTTGACCTGCCCCATTTGTGGGGCAGGTTTCTAGGATAAAGTCAACACTGCCTGTAAAACCCACCTGGGACCAGCGGTCCCTCCTCACAGCTGGCTCTAAAGACACCATAGATTAGTCAAGCAACAGCCCAAGGCCCCCAGCTCCATCATCTATCCCAGCAAGGGGGAAGCATCTGTGGTCTCAGCTGCCAGCACAGCCCCACTGAGTGCAAGGCTCCACATCCCAGGGGACCAGGTGGTGGGCCAGCCGTGCAGAAGGCATGAAAGGTGCCTCACCAGGAATGAGAGCACCATAAGTCGGAAACCGGACAGGCAGCCACAAGATCTGTATCTCCACGGAGCACAAGCAAGCCCATGGTCAGAGGCTCCCTGCTTTGATGCCGCGCCGCAGACACCGTGCAAATTACTTAATGAAGGCTCTGGGCAGAAGCAGCTGATTTTGTTTACAACTCAGGGAGGAAACATTGCAAACTAGAGAGAGCTGAACTGTAAGAACCAAAGAAATCCACAGGCACTTCACACCTCTCAGAATCGCCAGGCAAGAGGAGACCTTAGAAGGTGGATTATGATGGTGCCTAGAAAGGTTGCAGCTGAGATCAGGTCCCCTTTGAGAAAGCATCCCTACCCCACAGAGTTCACAGGGTGAGCAAGTCAGATAAAGGAAAGGAGCATTCTCCCTACTGCACATTTGGAGAAACTGAGGCCCAGAGAGGTGAAGGAATTGAATTAAGCTTTCCTACTATAGGATGATGACTTATCCACTAAGCCGTCCTCACACCCCTATGCAAGTGGGTAGGACACAAAGATCCATTACCACCTGACTAGAGGAGACTCTCCCTTTGGTGGAGCAGTATAGGGTGCCTGACAAACAGCTGCACAGTTCTGATTGCTTTTGGCAGAGGGCAGTGCTGCATCCAAACAAACACTACAACACCCAGGGAACATTCCTGGCCGGCACCGCTCCACTGCCAAAGGGCCAGGCAGGCAAGCAGAGGGGCACGGGAATAAAGTAAAACCGGGCCACAGCACATGGCATAAACAATGCTGGGGCCAAGATGGGGTCACCAAGTCAGTGAAATAGGAAAGGACAAAGTGAGCCAAGAGGGTAAAAATGTCCCTCACCCATCTGTCCCCAGGTCTCTGGCCAGGCTGGGAAGCCCCTTTCAAGTTGTCCATCATGGCCAGACTCAATCCCGGTCTCTTTCCAATGCCCATCCCCATGGAACCCATCAACTTGACAACCTGCAGTGCTGCTCTGCCGCCTCCCCGGCACTTGCCATGGATGCCCACATCGCCCTGCTGATGCCCTCTGCCCGGGATGCCTGCTGTTCTGCCAGTCTGCTTCCCAGACAGCAGGATGCCCACTGGCCCCCTCTGCTCCCCCTTGCTAACTGCCCCACGGCAACCATTCCCCCATACTGCCCCTCATGAGTTACCCCAATAATATCAGCTACCCACCTGCCTCCCCATGTCAGCTGCCCCCATACACACCAGGCAACTCAATACCGGCCCCGCCCCCCAACTATCCCAACAGCACTCACCAGCTGCCCCAAAACACCCAGCTTCCCCGATACCCACCCCGCCCCCCCTTGGCAGGCAGCTCCCCCCCAGCCGTCCCCTGCCCTGCTCCTCCCCCCTCACCTCTGCCTGCTCCGTCCCGCTGCCTCTTGCCGCTGGGCTCCATAGGCTGCGCTGCGCTGGGGCCGGACCCTCGGCGCCTCTGCCGGGGCAGCCGCCGCTGGGGAAGGAGGGACGCGCCGGGCAGGGGAGAGGAGTCGCTCCCCGAGGAGCGGGCGGGCGGGCGGCACAGGCGCCCCGCCCCGGCCCCGCCCCCTGCACCCCGGCATCCTCCCAGCACCGCCCCCTGCACCCCAGCATCCTCCCCAGCCCAGCCAGTCCCTGGCACCTTGGGGTTGCACGGGGGTCCAGCGCAGAAGGGGGGCTCCTGCCCCCCGCTAAGATATATTTGTAGGGGGAACCCCATTTCTCTGCACTCGGGGTATAAAACTGCACGCGCTGCCCCTGGCCCCAGCGTTAGAGTCCTAGGAAAGCTGGGTTTGTGAGTCCCCGACCTAGGGGGGGGACTCAGGACTCCTGGGTTTTATTCCCAGGTCTGGAAGGAGTGTGGGGTCTAGTGGTTAGTGGGGTTGGCAGGGGGGCTGTCAGGACTCCTGGGTTCTATTTCTTGCTATCCAGGTGACCTTGGAGGAAAGCCAGGTTCCCTGCCTCAGTTTCCCCCATCTGTCCCACGCAGACGTGGCTACTTACAGCCTCTTGTAGAGGGGCTGGGGAATGGTAAATCTTCCCGTGCCGGTCACCCTCTGTTCCAGCTTCCAGGCCTGGTCACCACTCCCTGGGCTCCGAGGCTGCAGAGCCCAAAAAAATGAGACAGGAAGAGCCCCCCACCCCCACCCCTCTACAACCCAGCGGGGGTCGGGGGCAAGAGTGAAAGTTCAGGAGTGCTGGGAATGCAGGGCAGCCATAGTGCCTAAAGAAACAAGGACTCGTCCTGTAGCACTTTTAAAGACTTTCAAATGTATTTGTGGCGTGAGCTTTCCTGGGAGAAAATTCCACTTCGGCAGACGCTTTGAAGAGAGGGGCTAAGACTCAGTGGCTCCCACTAGCGGCTGCCGACTAGAGCTTCGACCGATCCACATACTCCTTCACCCTGGCTCCATTTCCCACTCTCCCCACGGCGCTGGAGAGTGGGGTGCAGACATCACCACCACCACCCCAACCTCTGCTTGGCAATCCCTAGCTCTAGATGGAGCGGGCCCTGAACGTGGTAGGGTGGGAGTCCAAGCCCCCTACAGCAGGAGATGCAGCTGGAGCAAAACGGCAAGAACCTCTCAGCTGGGGTGGGGCAGAGGAAGCCCCCATCCCCGGGCTGTGGGGGACACCAGAGTTGCAGGGATGCGGCCTATGGTTCCTCCTTGTGGCAATGTGGGGCACTACAATCCAGCGAGGGGCAGAGCTAAGGATAGTGTGGCACCGAGACCTGAATCCCCCCTTCCAGCCTAGGGTGACCAAGTGCCCCAAATTTATAGACACAGTCCGATATTCAGCAGTTTGTCTTACCTAGGCGGCTATTCTTTCCTACCCCAACCTTCTTTTCAGCCGCTGCTATCTGGTCACCTTCCCTCCCCATAGGCCTGATTCGAGCGGCAGCAGGGCAGGACTCCTGGGTTTCCTTCCTGGCATGGCCACGAACAAGCCACTTTGCCTTGGCTGTGCCTCAGTTTCCCAGATCTAAAGGGAGACAGTATGAACCGGCGTGAGGGAGGGGAAGCTAGTGCGTGCTTTGAGATCCCCGGCTAGTGGGGGACCCGGGGTGCTAATGTCTTTCGCTGCCCTGGTCTCCTTTCCAGCCCCTCTGGACGGAGGCGCCAGCACACCCTAGATTTCCTGAGGGGCTGAGCACTCACGGCCTCCCTGCTCCCAAAGGGCAACCCGCCCCCGCCGACCAGCCCCCTGCGATGACCATGGTCCCTTGTATTTTTCCACGCGTGGCTCGGGGAAGCAGCGCTCGATTAGCCGGGCCTGGGCGCCCGAGTTACACAACCAGCGCCGGGTCGGTGCGGGAGGCTGGACCGGACCAAAGCTGCCTCCCCGTCCCCCCCGCCACACCATCGCCGCGTGACCGGCCCTGCCCAGCTGGGACCCGCCTCGGGAGGCACGTGCGGGCAACGTGGGCAGGGCTAATCCGTATTTACACCAGTCCTCTATTACCTTCCATGGGCTAATCCGGATTTACACAGCCTTCCCCATTACCTGCCGCAGGCTACTTCATCATTGTCTATCATGTGCTCTTCTGGATTTACACCGACTAACCCATTGCCTATCATGTGCTACTCCGGATTTACACAGACTAACCCATTGCCTGCCATGATCTAGTCTGGATTTATACCATATCCCCCGTTGCTTTCCATGGGCTAATGTACATTTACACTGCCTTCCCCATTGTTTCCCACTGGCTACTCTGGATTTGCATCACATTCACATCCCCCATTGCCTTCTATGGGCTACTCCAAATTTACACCACATCCCTCTATTGACTTCCGTGGGCTACTCCTGATTTACACCACCACATTCCTCCACTAATTTCCAGCGAGTTACATCCTGTTTACACTATGGTAACTTGAGATCAGGATTTGGACCTTGGGGGGGGCACAAAAGGCCACCAAAGTAACCTCAGGGGTGAATTTGGCTGTACGGTGTTGGTTTTAATTGCCTCTGTTTTAGGGTAAAATTTGGATTGAAGCCACAGGGAAAGGATCCACCCTCCCAGATGGACACATAGCTTGAGCTATTTGCATGTTATGGAGTGCAAGGAGTAGAACCCAAAATCATGTGCTGCCCCATCATCCTCACAGTGTGGGCCCAACCCCATATAATGATGTAGTACGTCCTTTTCCCTGTCCTCAATCGTATCCAGTGTAACATGGGGCAGCAGGTGTGGACTGGGGTGGGGGGCAGGCCGGCCCAACTCCACCAGTTTGCTTGGAATAATCTGGCATCTGCCTGTTCAGGAGACTGACCCATCTGCCCTGCTATACCAAACCTGGGCTCCACTCCTGCCCTATGGCTCTGCCAGTGCACCTCAGTCCCAGCCTGCAGCATTCACTTGCCATTTATTCCTGTGCTGGGGCTTCTCTGCAGCTTTGCTCCTCAACCCCAATTGCCTCCCCCTCCTCCTGTAAATGTCCCTCCCAATACTGAACAGCCAGAGTGAGGCAGGATCCGAAGGGGGATTCTAGACTGAGGCTGCTGGGCAACTGTGATTCTCTCTGGCTCCTTGCTGCTGATGGTCTCTGACGCCACGGCTGCGCTTGGCCAAAGCACCATTGCTTCCACCCGGCCTGAGGCAGGGGGCATAGAGCCCCTTCCTCCATACCTGTGGAACAGCTAAGCAGGATCTGTCTTGGACCCCATCCTGCCCCTGGGCCAGCCAGCCATGTACAGGGCGGGCCAGCCGGGCGGCGTCAGGGCAAGTCTCCCCATTCTAGTCGGGTGAGTCGCTCACCAGAGCTACACCCATCGTGAGATGCAGTTGGCACCCAGCCGGGCGGTGCTGCGGGCTCCTGGCACTGAGCCACCCAGCTGGAGAGAAGCAGGGCCGTGCGGAGCAGGAGGAAAAGGACCTGAGCTGTAGTGGCTACATATCAGGGGGAAGGGTCTCTTGTGGGGATTTAGGGAGTGTCTGAGGGGTGGCTGCATTGCCAGCCTGCAAGGTGTGGGATGGCTATGTACAGGGGCTATGGGGTAGAGAGCTGTGTTGGAGTGCTCTGTCTCGGGGGTTGTGCAGGGAGTGATTGGTAGATGTTGCTGTGAGTTGGAATGGGGTGTGATTGGTGGGTGTGGCCTGGAGTGTTTTGGGTGGGGTGTGATTGATGGGTTTGGCCCTGGGTAGGTGGGCCCATAGGGGGTAGGCATGTTTGTGGGCTGTGATTGGTGGGCATTGTGGGGTGTGATTGATGGGTGTGGTTGGGAGTGGTTTCCATAGGGTGTGATTGGGGGTAGGCAGGGTTTTTTCAGGGGTGTGATTGGTAGGTGTGGGCTGAGTGGGTTTGCAGGGTGTCTTGCTGGGGTGCCACATGGAGGTCCACGTGACATCTCTAGTAACGCACCATCAGAGAAGTAGGTGAACTCGTTTGGCTGCTGGCACAGAGCAGCCCCGGGAGGCCGGGCACTGAGCGTGTTGCAGAGGGAGTAGCCAATGGGGCTGGCTCTGCGAGGGCAGTTGGGTTAGAGCAGAGAAAAGACATCACCCCTTTCTGGGCCTTGGGACCTCCACTCAGCTCTTGTGCCCCATCCTCTGCCACTCAGAACCCTGCCCAGACCCAGCACCTAATCCTTATTACTGGGGTCTCTTGCAGGGCTCCCATCTCTGCCCCCTGCTGGTGGCCCTGCCCTCTAGGGAAAGCACCTGTCCCTCAGCAGGGAACTGAAGAGCTCAGCTCCTGGCAGATGGGAGCCTACTGAGAGGGGCCCAAGCCCCTCCTTACTGGTCCCCTCCTGCTCCCAGCCCAGGCCCCTGCATCACAGGGGAGTCGCCTCGCTGAGCACAAGCCTCTGAGCACGGTGGACCAGTGGCTGGGGCTTGGAACAGCTAGCAGGCCCCTGGCCATGGACGGCTGGCATCTGGGCCCAGCCCCTGCCAGGGCGTCCAGCTACACCCACGCAGTCAGCTCAGCCACCTGAGGATAGGTCTCAGGGGGTGGCTGCTCCTGAGGCTTCATTCCCCTAAGATGCTGCCCGGGGTGAAAGCCACCTGCTAGCCCATTACCTCACATTTGCCCAACACCTTCTGTCCAACGGAGTCTAATGAAGCGCATGGAAATGCAGGCCACTGGGTGGGACACCGCAGCTATGCAGCAAAACTGCCCCTAGCAAATTTGCCCCTCCCTTGGGGCTGTAAGGCGGGGGGGGGGGTTTGAACCAGCTGCCAGACTCCCCCTGCCCCTCCCCCCTCGGTTCTCCCCAGATGTGGCTACATTTCAGAACTGGGTGAGCCATCCCTGTGCAGCATTGTGGGGCTGTTAACACTGGCATTGATTGCCCCTGCCGAGTGCTGCTCATAGAGAGGTTAAGGGCGACATGGCCCCCAGAGCATGGCTTAGAATGGGCAGGGAATGAGACACATCAGCAGGGCAGCGGGAGCTTGAATTAATATTTGCTTCCGAGCTCCGCCAGGCTGGCACAGGCAGGGGGCTGAGCCTGGGGCAGGCTGAGGGCAGCCTACAAACAAGAAGACCTGGGGCACCGCGAGGGCTGCAGCGGAAGTCATGTTTGACGGTTACACTCCAAGAGGGGCTGAGAACCCACGGTCGGACGTGAATCAGAGATTCCAGCCCGCGGGGGCAGGGACGCGCTAAGCCCCCTCCTCGCCAGCTACACTTCAATGACACGCAAACCAACTCTGCTTGCTCTGTGGGCAGGGTATGGAGGGGTGTGCCTCTCAATTCTGACCCACAGTCCACCCACTGAGCTCTGGGCACCCCTCAACTTCACCAGTGCTCCGTAATCCTGATCTACAGTCCCCCCAAAACCAGTTCTGAGCGTCCCCCAACTCTGTCAGTGACCCTCAGTCCTGAGCCACAGCCCCCGCAACCCAGCTCTGCTAGTGCCCCTCATTCCTGACCACAGCCCCCCCATCCCAGCCCTGGGTTTCCCACCCTTTCTCAGATCTCCTGATACCCTTTGATCCTGACCCACAGCCCCTGCCTTTAGGAGCCCCCAGCTGGAATAGCAGGTGCTACAGGTCCAGACTGAGGGGCATAAGTGGTGCTCAGTGTGCGGGGGAGCCCAAGGCAGGAATAATAAGGGACTGTGGGTCAGGACTGAGGGGCTCCTCCACACACAAAACCCCCAGGCGGAGCAGTTCAGAGATCTCAGGTGGGCTCTGATGCGTTTATGCGAGGGCTGGGATAAGGACTGACAGTAAGTGCTGGGGACACACAGGGTTACAAGAATGATGCTGGACCCTTATCTGCCCCTGGCATCTCAGCCCCAGCTGCTCAGCAAAGCTCCCACCGGAAACCACAGCCACCACTTGAAGGGAGAGGCCACCAAACACCCCTTCCCCAGCTCCTTGGGGGCTGGGCCCCCTCTTCCCTTGCCCCAGCCGGCTGCAGTGATGCTGGGGGAGAGGGAGCTGAGCCCCACCCCCAAGAAAAATTGGGTGTATGGGTCAGGCTGTGGGCTGGGCTCCAGAAGCTCTGAGTTCAATTCCCAGCAGGGCCACATAGGCTCCCAGTGTGACTGTGGGTGGTGTCACCCCCTATCCCTCCTCCAGCGTCTGCAGCCAGTCTCCATGGCAACAGCTGGAGGGATCCCCTGATCACTCCTTCCCTCCCACTCCCTGGTGATCTGGCCAGGTTCCAGCCCCCCACTCTCATGGGCCAGATGTGGCATATGCATTCCAGTTGTGCCCAGTGCCCCGCAGTGTGGGCCATATGCCCTGCTCTCTAGGACTATGTCTACACTTGTTAAAATAAGTCAACTTAGCATGCCTACACTGTAAATTTAGGTCGACTTAAAGTCAACCTTGCTAAATCAACTTAGGGCGTCTACACTTGACGCCTAAGTCGACTGGCAGGGGCTAGGTGGACCTGGGAGTGGTGCATGGTGGGAAGTGTGGCATGTGGCACTTGAGAGGTGCCCCCCTTCCCCAGGCACCCCTTTAAAAGAAGAAGGGAGCACAGCACCTTCCTCATTGTGCTTGGGTACATGGGGGCTGAGCAGATCAGGGACAGGAGCAGCGTGGGCAGGGCTGTGTTCTGCCCTGTGGGTGGGCATGCCAGGCTCTGGCTGTGCCAGGCACCCTGGGAGGGAGGTCAGTGGGGGAGATCTGGAGGCCATTTAAGTCGATTTAGGGCTAATCCACATCTACACTGGCTTAAGTCGATTTAATGAAGTTGATTTAAGCAATAAGTCAACTTAAAATGAGGTCTTATTAAGTCAACTTAATTTTTCCTTAAGTCGACTTAAGCCTCCTTAAGATCTCTTCCACTACCTCAGAGGGGGTCGGTGTCCTCTAGCAGTAGGCTGGTACAGACCCTCCTCTAGAAACCAGCTCCCTGTGTTGTTTAAAGGCAATTTAATCCAGCAACTTGGCTTCCAGACCTGCCAGGATTCCCAATCACCTCCTGTGCCCTGCACCAGGCCTTATTCTCCGTGACAGAAGATCTTAGGGGCCAGTGGCTAAGCAGGTGCAGGGGTGGGTTACAGGATCCCTCCCCCTGTCTAACTAGCTTAGTAGCCCCAGAGTCCCTGCAGCTGTGGCCAGATGGCAACCAGCCATGGGGCAAGTAAACATGAGAAGGTGAAATGGGCCAGATTTACGAGCCAGCATGGAAGTGCAGGTGCAAAAATGCACACTTAATTGCACATGTTAGTCTCCTTGCACATGCCAGCCTGGGCACAAGTGATTAGATGTGCACAATTAGCACTGGCATGTGAAAACCAGAGCATGCACGCAGGATGCTTCTTCCACAGCTGCGAGCATACTGATTGTCACGTGCAAATCAGGGCTGCCCTTGCTGACTGGCTATGTGAGCAATTGCATATGCCAACAGGTGGAAGATTTGCACCACCAGTTTGCACGCGGAAGCTCTAGGGAGGTGCACTGCACACAACTGCCCTTTGGAACCATGTAAAGATTGGATCCAGATTGCCCACTACCTCCCACTCACATGGACAAAATGGGGGGGGGGGTGCTAGCTGGGAGCAGGAGGGGCCTTTTCACAGGCAAGCAGCCCCTATCATGAGGATTCAATTCAAGAGCACTGGGTTCCACTGCTCCATCTGAGACTCACAGGACCCAGCATGCTATAGTTCTGGACTTACCCTATACATTTTCTTAAAGGGCCAACTCACCCAGAACTCCAATATACACATGCTTTGGTGTCTGCTGCTTTTTGGCATCTGGGCACCAGAGAGTGAGTCACAATGAGGAAACACCTGCCACATGTCCCACATCCCCAAGCAATGGGGGGATCACTCAGCTGGGAATGGGAGGACCTGCATGCTACAGTGAGCCCTTGGTAGAGTTCCTATGCCTCAGTTTCCCCCTCTGCCCAAGGAGGCGAAGGACTCTGAGCTGCTTCGAGTGTCTCCATAAGTGGCACAAGCTACATAAGGCTTAAGCACGGGTGTCTGCAGGTCAAGACCGGGAGCCAAGCGCAACATAGCCCAGCCCTCAGCACACAACTCAGGGGGGCGGAGGGGGAAGGAGATATGCAGGCAGAGCAAAGGCTAGCTGTTGGCTCCCATTGTGCCCAGGCAGGAAGGGTGGTTAAGGGGCTGGCTAGAGACTCAGAAGAGCCAAGTTCAGTAGTTCCCAGGTCTGCCACCGCCCCACTGGGCCTCATTCCCCAGTCATAACTGGGGGATCGTGCGTCTTCCTCAGTCACCCGCTGGCCGGTTAGACTGGAAGCTCCTTGGAGCAGGGAAAGTCTCTTACCTGGTGTCTGCGCAGCACCCGGCATGACAGGGTACTGATGTCTGCTGGGGTCTGGGGAGTGTCGGGTACCATGGGCAGCCATGATCTGGGCTGGGGTCCGAGTGGCACTGATCTCCATCAGGGCTTCTAGGTGCTACCCTGCTACACCTAATCCCAGTATCTGTGGTCTGCTCTCGGGCTTCTCTGCCCAGGCCTGTGTCAATGAGCTGCGATGGAGGTCGGTGTTTCTTGGAAGGTACCTCCAACTTGGCACAATCTTTGCTGCTTGTGTCCCCCAGGCTGTGCAATAGCGAAGGGAAGAGATAGCAGGGTGCCATGGGAGGAGCCGTCCCCATCCCTGCGTGGATGGATTTGGCCTGTCATGGCGCAGCCCTGTTTCCTTCCCATCACCCCCCATTCGTGTTCCGTGGGAACTCCCAAGAGCCTGGATCCTTGCCCAGAAGAGCAGGCAGCAGAACTGCAGGGCTGGGCCTGGGCCGGGCATCGTGAAGAGCCTGAGCTGGGAGTTCAATCAGGGCCATGCGACTGAATCTTACCGGCCCTGTCCAGGAGGGACTGGGGAAAGGATCTCTGCCTGCCCCTGGCCTGACCTGTTCAACTGAGGGGCCCAATGCCAGAGGCTTCTAATCTCCATTCAGTCCTACAGCCTCTTGGCTGAAGTTGCCCTTGAGTGAGGGGGTGGTTTGTGGACATGAGCATTGTCTCACTAGGAACTGAACTGAGACCTGGCAAACTCATGTCATTCGGGTCCTGGTCTGGAACCGCTCACCAAGCTGGGAAAGAACCAACCTTCAGAGCCAGTGTTAGGGGCAGACCATATGTCCCCAGACCATCACTACACGCAAGCTCTTTGTATTATGGCAGCGCTGAGATACCCCAGCTCAGATCAGAGACCCCATGCGCCAGGCACTGGCCAGCGAGTAAGTGAGACCAGGGCCCCATTGTTCTGAGTGTTGTACAGACACAGTGTAATCCAGATCGGGGCCCCACCGAGCCAGACACTGCTCAGACAGAGAGTCCCTGCCCCAAAGAGGTCCCAGACAAGTTAAGGCAAGATGTGACAAGTGGGTATTAAAAATTCTTTCCCTTGATTTCTTCTTTAATTGCACAATGGATTTACCTCTGTTAAGGAACATTCCCCCAGCTTTACCTGCCTTTGTTCCAAAAACTCCCAGTGCCTGGGTCCTCCCACTGCAGCAAAAAATTGGGATTCAAAATTGAAAGAAAATATAAGAACTGTTTTGTCCAAACTAGTGTCTTCCATGGGAAGGTTTCATTCATTGTTTCAGTCTCATTACTCTTCCCCGATCCTCCACCCATCTGATGATGCCATTTTACAGATGGGAAGACCAAGGCATGGTGCTGGGAAGGACAGGGCGAAGCAGGCTTGGCGAACCACCTGGGCCAATTCTTTGCCCAGCAGCACCCTCTGCTGGCCATTCTACCAAAAGCCCCTTTCTCATTAGATCCACTGGGACTCGGCGCACACTGAGCCAGGTGGGATTTGCTCGGCACACTGGACCAGCCCAGGCCCATGAACTGGCAGCTCCCACGCTGCGTCTGATGTGGGATTTTGAGGCCCCCTCGTCCCGTCCAGCTGGTTGGCACCTTGCCTGTTCAACAGCTTGCACCCACATGGTGGTGGATTTCGGGGCCTTGTCCATGTTGCCTGCCTCTGTAATCCCACCATGCTGTGGTCGTGCTCTGCTTTGGGGCAGCGCAAGGCGCTCACACCGGAGAGGATGAGACAAATCCAGCCATGTCTTCCCCCATCCTGGTTCTAATCCCCTCCAGCCCAGGGCCAATCTGAGCCCCACACACCTTCCCCCATAGACCAGCTGACTGGGAGCCTTGGGTGAATGTGCGGGTGTGTGTCCCTGGTTGGCAAGGGAGCTGGGCTCCATGCGGTGGGCAGTGGCACCATCTGGCATCACCCTGCTGCTGTTCATGGTGCCGGACCTTGGCAGACAAACCTTCCTCTCCCAGCTATAAAGAGCAACAAAGCTGAGCTGCTGGGAGGTAGATCTTTGGGCAGTGGAGGGGGGGCACAAGGAACTGCAGGAGCTGGGTCACAGCAGGGAAGAGCACTGACGAGGGTGAGGTCTGCTGGCCGGGCACCCTCCAAATAGGCACCTTCGGACTCCATGAAGCTTGAGGGTCTGCCAGGAGCCAAATGCCCCCATCCCAGCCTGGAGGTGCCAGGGCCGGCCCTGCCCATAACCCTGCTGGCACTGCAGCCAGCCGATCACCCTCTATACCCCAGGGCCTGTCCCCTGCAGAACCCCAGCCTGCACCCCTCACCACCCCGGTACAACACCCTCTGTAGTGTCCCAGCTCTGTGCTGATGAGCCCCCCGCCCAGCAGGACACCCAGCCCTGCACCCAGCACCCTCTGTGCATCCCACTGCACCAACACCTGCAGGACAGCCAGCCCCCGTCCTGCACCCATCACCGCCACCTGAATCCCTATCACGCTCCTCCCACACTGCAGTGTGCCAGTCCCCAACGGGCATTGCAGAAATGACCTGAGTGGCTGTAGCAGTGGCGTGGGGAGTTGGCAGCCTGTGAGGAGATGCCATGCTGCTGCCTGGGTTGTGGGGCTAAACGGGCATCAGCAGGCCATCAGTCCACTCACCAGCTGCCTGGAGAAGTCTCATCCATCACACCCCTCCCTGCAAGCCAAATGGGGCCTATATGGGGCAGGCACCCCCAGGACGGCTTTCCCTGTGACTAACATCCTGCCATTCCACCTTGAGTGCATCTCTGCCTTGCTGGCTTGAGAGGCAGGATGCCCCAGTGGGTAGCACCCTCGCCTTGGGCCAGAAAAGCCCGTGGGTCAGTGCTCTCCTCTTCCACTGCTTCACTGTGTGACCTTGGATAAGTCACTTAGCCCCTCTGGGCCTCAGTTTCCCCACCTGTACAATGGGGATACTGGTGTTGCCCTCATCCCCCCCCACTTGGGGGCTGTGAGCATCAAAGTGTTGTGAGATGCTCAGGACCCATGGCGGTGGCAGATCTGTGCCAACTAAACTCCCCTAGGGTCTTATTCTCATCAACAGGAGGCAACTTCTCCAGAAGCTTTGGCTCTTTCCCTTTGTGAGGCGCCTGGCTGGTGGAGCCTCTTATGCAGTGCTGGATGTCCCACTGAGGGGTGGGACATCACAGATGTGACATTGCCCTCTCAATCTGCAGCCTGCCGGGCCTTTTCTTCCCTTGTCCCTAAAGAATCCTCCCTTCCCCCC